>BFEA01000516.1:564958-586369 GCA_003427395.1 Chara braunii | reverse complement strand
CACACACACACACACACACACACACGCACACACACCTATGCTCGCCTCTCTCTCTGTCACACACATGCACACACACCCCTATGCTCGCCTCTCTCTCTCTGTCGCGCACACACACACACACTGTCCATTAGTTCCCTTTGCCATGCTGCAGCTCCACTGATCCACTTTTCACTGCTCCACGCTCGTTGTCCGCTGTCCGCTGTCCGCTGCTCCGTAATCTCTGCTCCATGGATATGATTGTTCCAAGGGCCAGGTGGGACAAACACTACTGCGCTGCCCTCCCTGGACTTAACTTCTCTTTCTCTGAAAGCTTCCATAGGAAGTAAGCTGATATCAGCGTTCTTGCCACATCTTTGCCCGTTCTGCACCGCGCCTTGGAATTAGCTGACATCAGCGTACTTGCCATATCTTTGCCCATTCTGCACCGCGCCTTGACAGCTGCCTTAACAGGTTAAGGACTACGGTCCATCCTGCAGGAGGTGTATACCACCCTTACAGGACTGCACAGCTTGCCAGCTGTGACTAACTCCATCGGAAGGACGCTGAGTCCGACAGCGTTCTTCGGGTCGGAATGTTCGAAAGGTTGTGTAAAAGGCGCCATCTCTCTCTCATCTCATTCCGCGCCTGGAAAGCTGCCATCTGTCTCTCCTTGTGCTCCGCAGCTCCTCTATGAAGACCCCATTCTATATGCCTCCCCTCCTTAGAGGGCCCACCCACTCCTTCCTCAAAACCCTGGACAAGCTCATGTCTATTTTGCTCGAGCTCTCCTGTGGAGCTCGACAGCTGCAAGACCCCCCTTCCCCGTGCTGTGCGCCTCGGGGCATGGTGGCTAAGCTGGGCATGGTGGCTAAGCTCCATGCGGGCGCACATGCCGCGTGGCTATGGAAGAAACCCTAATTGAGCGCTTCGGCGCCGCCCCCCGCTTCGTCCTCTCCAAAATCTGCAATTTTGCTTCTGCAATTTTGAGAATTAGGTGTGCGGCAGACTCAGACACGGTGGCCCTTTTGAATGAGGGCACCCTCACACTGCGGTAGCAAATCCGTATAAATTGCGAAAATGGGTTGGGCCGAATTGGGGTATTTGGGACGTTTCAGGTCACACCGCGTTCACACCATGTTCCCATTTCGCTAAAGACACGGTCGCTACCGTGCCATCAGGGTGCTGCTGTTTGGGGTTTCCAGTCACACAGAAGTAACCCCAAATATAGAACGTACATGTTCTTTTTATATTTTATTTAATTCTGCCTTTTTCCCTTTTTCAATTGATACCCGGTTTAAATCTTCCTTTTCAACTTTGCATTCAGTTACAAAAATTAAATAAAAAAAGAATAAGGATTTTGCGGTAATCTCTGGAGGTTACCGCAAATTCCTCAAACTGGAGGCAGGCCGCTGTTTGGGGTCGGAACCATTGTGTGTGACCAGCCGTGTGCACATTTTTTTGGCCCAGTGTGAGCGTGCCCTGAGACATGGCCGAGATTTTCTGAAAATTGCTCCATCTGTTATCTAAGTGGTCACACAGCTGATAGCAGATGGTGACCTTTTTTTCTTCTGGACTTTGCGTTTTCTCTATTTATGCGTGTCATCCTTGCGCAGGGGCCATGATAATATTCTCTGTATCGTTTCAATTGTAAGGGATGTCCGGAAGGACCCAATTGCGTTTTCTCACCCTCGGAGGTTTTCTTCTTCTTTGTTTTTAATCCAGAAAAGCAACTGCGAATTTGCAAGGACCTGTTGAGGTCCTCTCAAATGGCTGCATCCCCGGGCCCAGCAGGCCCCTGACATATACTACAGGGTTTGCCATTTTGCTGGGGGCGGGGGCATTGTGTGACTGCAATACTGTGGCAGATTTTGCGATTTTGCGAAAAAGACCCCTAAGGGCACCAATTTTTGAAGGAAATGCTAAAAAAAAAAGTAGGGCATTTGCGGTGACCGCAAATTCCCTTGCTCCGCGGCTACCCAGGCGCAAATGGGCACGCGAAAAGTACATTTAGGGCATACTCACACTAGGGGTCTAATTCTCAATCTGATGATGTTTTGCAGTCACACTTTCCCCCCACCCCCAGCAAAATCACAAACAGTGTAGTATTTTTCAGCGGCCTGCCTGGTGGGCCGCGGGGTTCAGTAAATTGAGAGGACCTCTAGAGGTCCTCGCAAATTTGCATTTGATTTTTGTTAAAAAAAAAACAAAAAAAAAACTCCACAGGCCAGAAAATGCAACTTCGTGGCTACAACAGTCCAAAATTGCTATGTTCGGTTGCCAACGGGACAGTCATACAGCGCCTGTATCATTTTTGGCATCATGCACAGCAGAATGCCCGTGTGTAACGGGTTTGTCCGTAGTGGCGGAGTCCCTTCCGCCCTCCTCCGCAGTTTCTCCCCCCGTTCCCCCATGCGAATAGTCTTGCCCTCCGCAAGATTAGTGAGGCCCTCAGCAAGAATAGATGCAGATTCCGCTGCCCTCGGCGCGGTTTTAGGGCTTGAACGAGCACATGTATCCGGGCAGGTGCAAAGAACAGTGCTGCTTTCTACCAGGGCTTGAACAAGCACATGTATGCGGGCAGGTGCAAAGAACCGTGCTGCCAGCTCTTTTTCTGCCTCTCAGCACATGGTAACGTGGATTCGAGTGCTTGGGCGTTCACAGAAGTTCTTGCAATTTGTGGATGGCGCCCTGCAACCAGCGAAGTACCAATTTGAAATGGCCATTTCTGCAGACGGCCACGGCCTTGTCCAATCCGAAAAGGTACAGCAGTGTGACCCGAACCATGCCCAAAACCTCAAATCCGCATATTCTGCAGATTTGGGCGACCGAAATCTGCGAAGTTTGAGGGCATACTCGCACGAGGACAAAAAGTCTAAAAAATCTGAGGAATTTGGGCAGGCCTATCTGGGACATTTGGTCCTTGTGTGAACCTGGGTAGGCCTATTTGGGACATTTGGTCCTTGTGTGGTCACACGGGTGGACTTCGTCCAGAAAGGACGAACTCGCAGCCCTGACACTTCGCCCTCTGGGCAAGTGTGCATAGTCACACGGGTGAGGACCAAAAAATTTGAGGCAGGTCTTTTTTTTTTTTTTTTCACGCCAAAATAACGCTAGGGCCTTCTCTGCAGCATACAGGTTTCGAAGTGAAGGGAGGCCCCGCCAGCGTACTCCAGCTTCAGCACACTCCTCCAGAGAATTGAAGTGCCGCCTCAGCATCCTGCCGCCTGCGAACTTCCCGCTATCTCTGTGTAGGTTTGGACATCCATTGGCACTGTTGCACCGCTATTGCCGCCTCTAACTTCACGCGGCTTTGGACGTCGCCCAGCTTCGGACGTCCACTGGGGCTGCTACTAGCAGTGGTTATACAGCCATCGGCGGTGTATTTAGTGCTGTCTTTGTCTACGTTCGGAAGTCTGTTATCGCTGGTTACAACTCTACAGCGGCAAGGCCGGTGCCAGCACCGTCGGACGAACTTGTAGACCAAGTGCATGATGACAGCAGAAATGGACGTCCAATGCATGTCATCCCCCCACTTCCATCGTGTCATCCTGCTGTGGGTCCGAACTGTGCTTCGCTAGCGAATTTCTGTGTCGCGCATTATTTGCCTCCCCTCAAGACCACACAATGAGGCAGTCAGGCTGCATGGAAGTCAGCAGCTCCGCACGGACGGAAGGTGGATGGGCTTGCACATTGTACATGCAGTAGAGGACATGATGGCACTACGGTCGGAGGCTGAGTGCCACGCTCAGTATGGGTCAAGGAACGGACAGGGGGCACATGGAGAGACATGCGCAATCCACGCTTCATCAATGACAGCAAGCGATTCAAATCCTACTTCAGTATGCCTGCTCCACTGTTCAAACGACTGCAAGATCGACTCGGTCCTCGTCTGGAGAGGCAGCATACAACAATTCGACAGCCTATCGAGCCAGCTCGTGTCTCAGCTGCTGCATTGAACAGGTTTGCAAGTGGAGAGTCGTACGACAGGGTTGGGGACAGGTTTGGCATAGCTCATGCAATGGCCATAGAGTGCACAGACCGGGTGACAAAGGCAATTCTGGACAACATGCTGGGGCTGATCTCATTCCCTGATGCTGAGGCCATGCCAGGCACCATTGCCAAGTTTGCAAGGGGAGGTTTCGCGAACTGCGCCGATGGCATCGACTGTACGCATTTCTTCATAGAGAAACCTGGCAATGGATTGGACAAGGACTACTACGATCGCACCCGTCAGTACAGCATAGTGGCTCAGTGCGTGTCAGACATGCGCATTCTTGACCTGGATGCAGGATGGCCTGGTAGCTTGCACGATTCAAGAGTTTCGTGTAGATCCTCCCTTTACGAGTGTGTCGGACCCGCCGGGATGGCGGTCCGACAGGATGGAGAAGAAGGGGTTGAGGAAGGAGGAAGTGGAGATGGAGCTGGAAGGGACAGCGCAGCTCCGACGCAGACTCAACGCCGCACGTACTCCAACAAATGCAAAATGAAGAATGATCTAAAAAACAGACAACAGCTGGGGTATACCCCCAGCTGACTGATTGGATTGGACTGGACTGGCCTGGTACCGACAGTGGTACCGGGCAGGCTGGACTGGACTGGAATAGTACACGGCCTGTGGGGTGAGGCCACGGCCTCATTGTCGGCCTGGTCCCACAGGCCGAGCTGGCAAATAGCCGAATAGGCCCTAGCTGTAGGCCAGGGCAGATGGAGGCCCGTTGCACGATCCTCAAACTTGTAATGGATCGCAAGAGCCATAAACGCGCTATCCGCAAAAGCAGCAGAACTCTGCAATAAAGAAAGCTGAGAAATCTAGGATGCGGAGCACGCTCCATGCGGAGTCCATGC
Organism: Chara braunii; assembly: GCA_003427395.1. NCBI lineage: Eukaryota > Viridiplantae > Streptophyta > Charophyceae > Charales > Characeae > Chara > Chara braunii. Next base: position 581,545 of record BFEA01000516.1, on the reverse strand, counting down.
GATGCAGCCTAGGCTACATAATGTCAACTGAAAAGCGAATGTATGGTAGAAACATCCTAACTATCAGCATAAAATGAAATGTAGCATGATAGTATGATACAATCCTAAAGTCCTAGAGGCAATAACCTCAGTGCTAAAAGGGAAAAAAACAATATGTCACAAGTCATGTCATGTCGCTGAACCACTAAGAGTGAGATGGTCTCAGAAGGGGTGAATGCAGCCTAAGAATCGAAACTCCTAAGGGCAGTCACACACAAAGGTGGGATAGGTCATCAAGCTCAAGGTGAGAGAGTGGTAGTGAAACAAAACCAATGACCCTAACAGATAGACCATCAAGGCGGGTAATGCTCGACAAAAGGGTGGCACCATGCAGGGTCGATTATGAAAAGGGAAGCCTGGAAAAGGGTGGAGATATGCCTAACTGAAGGCATGCAAGAGCCGACACTAGGGTGATGAGGGCAATGGGTGAGGGAAACATGCACATAACTCACCGATCGGGGGAAGGAGCTAGATCTGGGAGCAGGGAAGCCAAGATAACGCTACGGTCCCAATGCCTATGTGATACCAAGGGAGAGCCGAACTCAAAGAGACCCAACTAAGTGAGAACCATCATGCGACACATGCAAGGGAATGTACAGGGTAGGGTGGTGCCGTGAAGTAGTCACGTCCAAAGTATCTGAAGCCGATAAGGTAGCTGAAGTCGTCGAAGTGGTCGGTGACGTCGATGAAGTAGGAGTCGAGTTGATGTCGAAGCAGAGCCGCAAACGCTGACATCCTGAAGAAGCGAATGGAGTACCTGGTGGTGTGAGTCAGTAGGGATATAGTAGGTGATCAGAGTGTCAAACGTCGAGACGCTGCGGGCGGCGACGAGTGTGCTGTGGACGCGCGGAGGCGTCCGTCTGCTACTGAAGAATGGCCTCAGAGGGAGCGGGCTCGTCCTCAGCAATCTCCTCAGTCGGAGGAGGAGGAGGAAAAGGGTCAGTCGGCTGAGTAGGAGCAGATGTCTCAGCATGACGAGCATGATCATATGCACACACCAACATCTAGGCGTGCTGCAAGTACTCGAGAGGCTCCCAAGTAGCCTCCTCATCAGGATAGCCCTTCCAACGCATAAGGTACTCGATGCGTGGAGGGGTATCATCGGTAACTCGGCAAGATACGATGTCGGAAACGACGAACTCCTCGTGACCGTCCACCATGATAGGTGGAGGGCGCTCATAAGGACGTCCGTCGAAACACTCAGACGGTTTGCGATAAGGACGCAACAAGGAGACGTGGTAAACATCGTATACGCGAGCCTGTCGAAGGTAATCGGGTAGCTTCACACGGAAGCTGACCGGACTAGCGGCAGTAACAAAACCGACGGCCTGAAGGATGCGGCATGGACCGAAAAAGCGACGCCTGAACTTGCAAACGTATCCACTTCGAACTGCAAGTGGTGTGCATCGATGAGCACATCGTCACCGACTTTAATTGAATGATCCATTCGTGACGGGTTTGCTCATGCAGTCATGCGAGTTTGGGAGTCGGCTAGACTCTCGTGTGCGCGCTTCATAATCGCCGCCATGTGGGCGATCCATTCGTCAAGGGCAGAACAACGATTGTCTGGGCACAACCGCGACGGTTGTAGGAAATTCGCGGGTACGCGAGGGTGGTAGCCGAGGTCGCAATAGAATGACGACATCCCCGTGGTTGGCGAAACAACATGGTTGTACGCAATAGAAATGTAAGTCTCACTGCTGGTCACCCCTAATAAACTTTTGGAGGATATTACCGAGAGTTTTATTGGTGACCTCAGTCTGGCCATCCGTCTGAGGGTGGTAAGACGATGAGAAGCGAAAATGAGATCCGTACACCTCGTATAGGCGTCGCCAGAATGTGTTGGTAAAGCGCGGGTCACGTTCAGAGATGATGCTGTGAGGTAAGCCATGATCTCTCACGACTCGGTCGAAGACGATGTCGGCGACCTCTCGAGCGCTAATGCAATAGCGGAACGGGACAAAGCGTGCGGACTTCGTGAAGCGATCGATGACGATCAAGATAGCATCATGACCGCGCTCAGTGGGGGGTAGAAGAGGACCAATGAAATCCATTGAGATGGACTGCCAACAACCCTCGGGTATGGGTAAGGGCTGAAGTAACCCATATGGAAGGTGGTTCCCACTGTTTACCTCCTGGCAGGTAGGACACTCCTGGATGTAGGCTTTGACGAAGTCCTTGGACTTCGGCCAGACGTATGGGCGGCAAACACGAGCCAACATCTTGTGGAAGCCCATATGACCGGCAACTGCCTGGTCATGGAACTCTACCACAGCCTGGACACGGAGCTGTCCAGTGGAGGGAATGTAGATACGTGGTTCTAGCTGACCAGATCTACCATGCCAGTACACGAGACTGTTATCACCGAGTGAGTACGAGGGAACGTTCTTGCCACTCCATAATGTCGCATTGATGACGCGATAATCTGGACAGTGGCGGTACTGAGTACGATATGCGTCGATGATCGACTGATCAACAGTGGTCATGGAGATGGTAGCAAGATGGATGGGTTCCTGATTATGATCAGGACGGCGGGACAAGGCATCGGCAACACGGTTCGTTTCACCCTTGATGGGCTGAATGGTGAAACTGAACTCGGATAAGTCATGCCACCAACGTGCCTGTCGAGGGGAAAGTTTGGGCTTCACGAGGAAAGTCTGGACAACTGAGTTGTCCGTGCGCACCGTTGTGAGGAAACCCGGGGAGGGGTTGCCTACAGTTCGCTGAGGTCAGGGGCTAGAACGCTTGTCACTCGCTGCGCCTGCTTCCGAGGTCCTCGACGACCAGCAAGGAGATAAAGTTTATGCAGCCCATCGCTTTCCCCCCCGTAAAAATAAAGTCAAACAGTCTTGTCACAATTCATTAATTTTGAGAGGCTTACCACCAAAATTTTAAAGTTTATATCCAGAGCAGAAATCCAAAATCTAGAGGAAGTAGAAAAAAAATATAAACTCTCCAAACATTAACTCAATCTGCAAGAATCACACAATATCATTTACTTCTTGCATATTTAAGCACGGGGAACGCGTTCGAGCCACAAATGTCTTCAGAGATCTCAATAGGTTTTTCCCCAAACCGCTAGTGCACAATTATTTCATTCGGAGACAGACCCTTGTTGATGGGTCCTTCAGTTTAACGAATCGCAAGGCCTCACATTCAAAACATTCCCATTACAACAACAATTTGGCTGGTTGGAAGATTTCCCCAGGCACAAATCCCGATGGACTAAGATACATGACAGCTTCATCCTGAAGAGAATACCCGTCTCAACGAATATTATTGGAAATAGGACAACAATGAAGAGGCTAATGCAACAAAAGAAGACTTCTACCCCCTTCCGGGAAGCAAGGACCTCAGTCAGCTAAGGCTACTTTCAATCTGGAGTTTGGACTGGTTTGAAAGAGTCACCAGCCGAGTACTAAAGATTCGAATAAAACGAATGAATAATTGAAGTCTTACTGGGAAAAGAGAGAAAAGAATCAATTTTATGTCTGTGACTGTTCCAAAGAGATCCTGACAGCCTTTCACCAGTCTGATTCGTACGAGAGGACCGTCCAATTAAGTGATTCAAATGCCCCGATCTGGCGTTTCAAGACCTGTGCCCTCCCCAATCAAAATGGTTTCCCCGTTCCACTTGTAGGCCGGGGGGGGGGGTCATCAATTGTATCCGCCGAACACCTTAACTCTCTGTTATAAGGCATCGTTCGCCTTAGAGCGGCCGCATTAGATCTGCTTCAGGAGTGGTGGACATCTTCGGCATCGTCTAGTTCACTTTCCCGCCCCCGTTCATTCATACTTGCCCGAGCTTCAGCGCACACGGTCGTCCTTAGTTCCTGCTGCCCAAACGAGATCAGCCGCTGAACTCAATCCCTGTCAGGCGGCATGGTTGAGTTCGCTCCAGCGGTACTGCCGTTTCCTGCGCCAGCGATAATGACTGACAACTCGGGCGATGATAATAGTCGTTCTCACCACCGACGAGGACTGGTTGTTCGTCAAGGAGGACGGCTGGCCAGATAATCAGTCGAGTAGTTCACTCATTGGTGATCTGGTAATCAACAAAAAAAGTTGTTCACTCATTTATGGAAATATCTAGTCTGATAATCATAGGTGAAGCTGTTCACAAATTCGTGAGAGGGGTCAATTTGATAATCAGAGGTAAGGTTGTTCACTCATTTAAGGAAATTAGCTGATCTGATAATCTGCGATAATGCTGCTTCCCACCCTTGACTGCAAATTGGACGAGATTCTAAGTAGAATGAAGTCATCAGTTCTTTGGAGCGTACAACTAGCGTTCAGTTGTTGCATACCAGGGCGGTATCCCTTTTTTGATGGGGTCGCTCATGAGTTGGAGATGCCCTTGATCCAGTGAGGGCGCCAGCATTCGTCTGAACGCTTATAGACCGAAGAGGAAAGGCAGGAAGATTGGAAGAGAGATAAATACCTTTTACCCCAGATGCAGTACACTCACTGCTCTTTCGCCATTACTGCTGATTTCGTACCACAACGAGCTCGCATGATCTCAACTTGAAGAGACTCAAGCCCGATCACTATTCGGGAGATGCACCTCCCCAGAGACTAGTCGCTTTTCCTCACGATCAATCTTCCACTCCCCCCTTTCACTTCTTCAGTCAGTGCCTGATTCACGAATTCGCTGGAGCGCAAGCAGGCCTGGACTTCTCGTACGCGGGGAGCTCACAGACACAAATATCCGCCATCTCCAGGTCCCGCCTGTCGCTGTAGCTCTCGACTCTTCCAGCAGGAGGGCACATCTATCTCAACAACTTTCCACAAACAGGAGTAAGTGAAGCGTTCATCTAACACAGCGGCTCTTCAACAATTAAGAGTGTACCCATGAGGGTCAACAATTTCGGTGCTATTACCAAAGGAGAGTTGTGCACCCAGGTCTCACATCCCCCTTCGCCAGTCGGCCAGGCACGTTGGTTGTGTACACCGGGCACACGTAGCCCATCTCTGAGCGCTCTTCTAACGGGCGCCAGTAGGTTTAGCTCAAGCATGTACTGAGTCGGGGGCCGCGTACACCTGGCGTGCTTCTCAGTCTGCCCAGTCTGAATAAAATCCCTTTTGCCTTGCTAGTGAGGCCTATATCCTACACGGATGGCCTCTGTCCCGCTGACTCACTAGGACGCAGCCTCAAACAGAGTGCCGACATTATTGGTACCGGCTGTCCCAGGCCCACAGACCCGGATATCCCCCATCGCTGGTACCAAGGGTTTCGGCCCGATAGTCCTGGATCGGTCGTCCTGGATCAGTGCCCCGTGGCTTAAGACATGTTGTAACAGCTGGAGGAATGATCCGGATCGAGTCCTTGGATTGCACCAAGTGTCACACCATGGAATAACGGTTTTTATTCACATTAAAGCATACCAGTTCCAAAGCAGCAACCGGACCAAAAATGACAGCATCGATCTGCCGTGGGTCTTAGCAATGTCGGACCAACGACCATACCAAAAAAAAATAGTACCGAACTGTCATGAGTCTTACCAGTGTTGGACCAGTGACGAACCTGAAATGATCCTTCCCAACAGCAGCGGCCTGTTCCAACCCGATGTCGTACACCGCATAATGCCGCAATTATCGTACCTGTTCCGTACCCATTTCGAACCTGAAAATAAGTACCAGCCGGCAGTATCGCGTGAAGCCGAACCAATAACTGTGTCACTCCGAACTAGCGGCCATTCCGATGTTTTCAACAGTGAAGTAGCCCGTACCGATGCTTTTCAATGATAGTACCATAAAAAGGTCCGAATTAGTATCCGTACCAGAGTAATAGTGTTGTGTCGGTGACCGGCCCATATCAACCATGTCACCGTAAACAGAGAAACCAACCAAGAAACCAACCTGCCGAGCCCCGCTCACCCAATAATACAGTTACATGCTGAAGAGTTTCAGGTAGGGTAGGTCTGGGTATACCTTTTTTTTGTTTTTAAGCAGGTGGAGATGGGTAAAGGTCTGGCAGGCCAGGTATACAATGGGTATGGGTGGTTCGCTTTTAAAGAGGGTGTGGTTAGGTCAGGTACAGGTATTCCTAAAAATCCCAGTTGCGAACTCTGACGCTCATTCATGGGTCTGGCTGGATATTACCAACGTTTTGTCGACTCTTACTCCAAAGTTGTTGCACCATTGTTGAGGATTCGGTCTCCGAAGGTGCCCTTCGAGTTCGACGACGCAGCCCGGACTGCATTCCAAGCGTTGAACTTGAAGGACGCAATGCTACGTGCTCCCGCCCTCCGCATTGATAATCCTACCTTACGTACCTGAGTGACTACGGACGCTTCCAGACACGGCATTGGTGCGATATTGACGATGACTGGCACCCGGTTCAATACTTCTCCCAAAAAGTGTCTCTCGTCCATTCTCTGGATGACGCTAGGAAGAAAGAGTTGTTGGCTTTCGTAACCGTTCTCAAACGATGGCGACACTTTCTTCTCAGGCGTCGGCGTTTCACATGGAATACGGATAACAATCCGTTGACCTACTATAAAACGCAGGACACGGTCACGAACACGATTGGCTGATGGATGTATTACATTGACTAATTCGACGAGCAGCGGATGCACTATCATGGCGACACGATTTGTGTGCCTTGGTGCCCGATACTTTTCAGCTCGACTACGATTTGCAGCAACATTTCGTCAATGGGTACAAGCCCAATCCAAAGTACTCAACACTTTATGCAGATCTTTCATCAGATCACCCGCCGGCGGGTCATTATCGCATCTCCGACAGGTATTTGCTTCTCCACACGTGAGGAAATTGCCAGCGCAACAAAGGACGACATCAGCTTCCTTACGGTGAACTCAAACCATTGCTGATTCCTCAAGAACTGTGCCTCTCCATTGCTATGGATGTTACAGGCTCGTTTCCCCGCGATCGCCTTGGTCATGACGACATCCTCACGGTCATTGACCGTTTGAGAAAGTACGCAAGATTTCTTCCTTGCAAGTATCATGCTACAGCACCCGAACTCGCACGATTCTTGCGCACCGGCTGGATTTGCAACCATGGTGTTCCGGAAGACATTGTGAGCGACCACGATACTCGTTTTGTGTTGACGTGTTGGACATTCGTCATGGTTGAGTGCGGTACGACAATGGAGCCGAGTTCCGCTCAGCACCCACAAATGGATGGACAGAGGGAGCGGGCGCATCAAACCGCCCAGATGATGCTCCGTACTCTCATCTGTCTGGACCAGAAAGATTGGGTTGACCGCCTTCTAGATATCGAGTTCGCCTACAACACTTCAGTGCACCCGGCGATCTGTGTAACTCCATATGAGTTGCATCACAGTGGATGGAAAGGTCGTATCTTCGTTGATCTTCTTCTCCCTCGGGCCACCGACATAGACGTCGCTTGCTCTCCCACTTCCATTCGGAAGTATATGGAATTGTTGATAAAAGCCTGCACAAATATGCAAAAGGCCCAGGTCCGCATGCAACAGCAAGCTAATCAACGCCGTTTCCCATGTCCTCTCCATGAGGGTGACCTTGTATGGGTCCTGGCTGAGGAATTTGCGCTTCAGCAGGATGTCTCTCGCAAACTCCTCCCCAAATGGTTCGGACCATGGAAGGTAATTTTTGCACCTGGCAACGATCCTGCGGGCTCTTCCTTTGTGATCAACATCCCACCGCACCTCGCCGTGCACCCGATCTTTCATGCATCCAAGTTGGCCGTTTACACAGTGTCACCACTTTCGGCTGATGAGTTTCCAGGCAGACGATCACAGGATCCACCCTCCATGGATGGACATCAGGAAGTTGACCGTGTCATCATGCACCGCAAACATGGCAACAAGCCAGTGCAGTACCCAGTCACGTTCAAGCAATGTGACATAGACGACACTGATTGGATCTCCAGAGCAGATTTACAGGCATCTGCCCCACTCATCTTCTCTGAGTATGAAAGATGGCGGCTTGCCAAGGACAAAGTTCGTCCCTCCTGGCCCACCCAGGTTTCGGACAGACAACTTCGCCCTCGCAGGTAGCTCGGTCTTTCAAGGGGGGGAGTGTGTTACATATTGGATTCCACACGGGACCTGTTAGGCCCGACGAGTAGGTCTAGGGGGTTGTCCCAGACCGTGGCCACGCTGGGCCAGTCCGGCCTGGGTTAAAGGCCGGACTTTTGGAAAGGCCGCCTTAGGCCTCCAGCGAACCGGTTAAGACCCGTGTCTGAAGCTGCAGGCCCTAAGCGGGAAACCGACCCAAACGCTTTTTGTTTGGGCCTGGCGCCCGAGCATTGAGGCTGCCACTTCCCCTCGGGTCCGATCTGAACCGTCAGATCGATCTACGGTCCAGATCACGGTGTGGGTTCTCAGCAGCCAGGCCGAACAGGCCACTACCGGTACTTAGTAAGTTAGTACCGGCCAGCGGTCTGTTCAGGAGACTCGGAGGCCACGACGTTGAGGAGCAGCAGCGCTGCGGTAATTTGGGTTTAGCGCAGCTCCAGGCAGTAGCACTAGGTGTAGCCACTCGCTGCAGAGGAGAGAGAGAGAGAGAGAGAGAGAGAGAGAGAGAGAGAGAGAGAGAGAGAGAGAGAGAGAGAGAGAGAAGGACTTACCTGCACCTACCGGCGAGCGCCATAGCTCCAGCAGCAAGGACGAGTCTTTAGCAGCTCCAAGGCAGAATCTTGCGCCAGCAGGTTAACGCCTGGGCACTGGATCAGGGCAGTGAGGATCTTCCTTCTCCCACCTCTCCATCTCCACCTCCTCCTATGCCCCTCCCGGTTCTTCTTCTTATTCTTCATCTTCCTCTAACCTCTACATTCTGGACTACTATCTGGACAGATATCAGAGGTGGACTATCGGTGACATAGGGACAGAGACTATTTCGGATTGAGACATTGAGGGGACTATGTTGGAAATCTAACATCAGTGACATTACGAGATTCTGTATCTTCGACATTTCGAGACTTTTGTATCTTCGACATTTCAGGATTTCTATTTCGGTGATATTGGGGTTGGCACCATCTCTCCTCCTCCTTTCGTCTCTTCCCCCCTACATTCATCTGTGCGTGTTGTGTAGGCGCCATCTTCCATGTTTGGAGTGGCAGGCCTTCTCACCCGATGAATGTATGTGTGTGAGTCTGTGTATAGTCCGAGTCAGATGTGAGTTCAGATCCATGTTTATCAGTGTTCCATTGCATTATATTGCTCTTTGTTATTGGTCGGTTATGGGTTCTGCATCATACTTGTGTTCGCTTCACTAGTATGCAACATGCACACAATGGCAGTTGCGGCATGGAGGCAGGTGCGGCGCGAAGCAAGGGGGACGGCGGGGAATATCGCTAACGAGCACGGCTGTCACCCTCCCACTGCATTCCCAACATGGGATCAGCCAGTTTGTACAGCCCGCATAACAGTGTATCTGGAAGGGTTCGCAGTTCTGATGCAGTCCCAACGTTGAATATCCCTGTTCGCATCAGCCCGCAGGAACAGTGGAGATACATCCAAATCCTTCCATGTATCCGCATTGTTCCCCTGGGCCGATATTCAACATTGGGAATGCATCAGAACTGCAAAACCCTCCAGATACAGTTCACAGGCATTCCCGACTTTCTCACTCGTTGGAAGCATAGGGAACTGGAGGCGGAGATGTGCGGAAGGGAGTCAGGATGGGGGGGCGGAGACAAGCGGAGGTGTGGGGAGAGGGGCGGAGGTGGGTGCACCCTCGGGGAGTCAGGCGCACCCTGCGCCAGAAACGTCAAGATGGAAATGGTGGAGGCCGTGCTGTACCTTTTCGACACGAAACAAACCACCGTGGCTGTAGCATACAGAGCGTGCAAGTTCGCATGTGCTTGGTGCAACTACTCGACGCGCTCCAAAAGGACCACTTGCCCTAAATCCCGCCTCTCCAATTGTTTGGCGGGCTGTTTTCTTCCTCGACTATTTTTTGCAAATAGGTAACGCAAAAAATAAAATAAAATGGAAAGGGCATTTGAGACCACCTCTGGAGGTGGTCACAAAAGGGTCCTCCCGCCCTGCAGGCCGCAGACAAAAGAGTCACCGTTTGAGGCATTTGGGTAGCGGGCCTCTCCAGTGTGACCCGAAAACTGGCTCAAAATCCTTGTGTGAGTATGCCCTGAGAAAATGTGGAGGGCGGATTTTGTGGGGAACTTCGCAGGTCGCCAGTCACCCATGGCAGACCCTTTTTTCCCAACGTGATTTTCTGGTATTTTTTTGTTTGTTTCGTTTGGGTCTTTTTTTTTTTTTCTTTTTTTTTTTTTTCCTGTCCGAAGTGCGTTGGCCTCTATCTTCTAACCAACGGGCATAACTTCGAGTGTGGCCCGTTGCACAGTGTGTGAAACCTCTTCCAGGACATGTGGCCGTAACTCGAGCCACATACAAGCATAAAGGGAAGTCCGAGGACCCTGCTGCTAAATTGCGAAAAGTGAAAAATGGAAAGAGGCGGGTGGAACCGACTGCGCCGACGGGTTAGCGCACGACGGGAGCGCTGCACTAACGCTACTCCGGAGACTGGGTCAATGACGGTGTCGTCAACGGTGCGAAGGGGAAGGAGACACCGGCAGTGACGAGTGACAGGCAATGGCACGAAGGGGAAAGAGACATCGGACGTGACGAGCGATGGGCGCGACATAGGGGATTGCACAAGGAGGGAAGGGCGGGGCGGCTACGGAGACGGTGTCGTCAACGACGCGAAGGGGAATGAGACATCGTCCGCGACGAGCGATGGGCAATGGCGTGAAAGGGAAAGACACAGCGGATGCGACGAGCGAAGGGCTCGACGTAGGGGAGTGCACAAGGGGGGAAGGGCGGGACTGCTGCGGAGACTGCGTCGACGAAGGTGACGTCAACGGCGAGAAGGGAAGGCGACATTGATCGCGACGAGCGACGGACAGGCTGTAGGGGATCGTACGTAGAGCGGGAAGGGGAAAGTGACATTGGACGAGACGAGAGACGGGCGCGATGAAGGGGATTGCATAAGGGGGAAAGGGCGGGACTACTGCGTCAACGAAGGTGATGTCAACGGTGAGAAGGGAAGGCGACATTGATCACGACGAGCGACGGACGGGGCGTAGGGGATCAAACGAACAGCGGGAAGGGGAAAAAGACATTGGACGAGACGAGCGACGGGCGTGACGAAGGGGATTGCATAAGGGGGAAGGGTGGGACTACGGTGATTGCGGCGACGAAGGTGGCGTCAATGGTGCGAAGGGAAAGCGACATTGTTCGCGACGAGCGACGAACGGGACGTGGGGGGTTGCACAAGTGGGGAGGGGAGGGGCTACGGGAGGGGACTAGTGTGTATAGCATGGTGACATACATCACAGGGTGAGGAGTCATTGCGAGGATGAAGGGATAACGCTGGATCATCCTCTCGGGTGAGATACTTCAATCATGTTGGTTTCATCAAGGAGGTAAGCCACCAATTCTTTATAGCATAGGAGGGGGAGCTCTAACATTGGAAGCAGCATTGTAACAAAAAGAGCATGGGTTCTTCATTGTTATAGTGGAGAAGACTTCTTTCGTCATATGTGGAAGGGAGTCTGAAATTGACTATAGGGAAGAAAGCCAGAATAGGGGTGATGTGTCACAAACAGAGGAGACAACGGGGCAAAGGAAAGAGAAGAGACGGCCCAAAAGGGCAAGACAAGTGAGGGGGAGAGAGACGAGGGAGGGACGTCGCATAGGATTGGCTGGAAACGGGCTATGAGAAGGAAAGGGAAGTGAAGGGCAGAGGGACGAAGAAGGAAGGGGACAGGGCATAGGAAGACGAAGTGAAGTGACACGGGATTGGGAAGTACTGGGACAAACGAAGAAAAAGGAAGTGGAAGGGAGAAGGTCGAAGAGGGGAGGGATATATGAGGTAGAAGCCACATAGGATTGTGAAGAAGTGGGACATAAGAAGGAAAGGGAAGTAAAAGGGAGAGGGAAGGGAGTAAGCACTGTAAACTAGAATTCGTTTCAAACAGAAATAATCACTTAGTGAAAAAAAAAAAAAAAAAAAAAAAAAAAAAAAAAAAAAAAAAAAAAAAAAAAAAAAAAAAAAAAGGCGGGGTGAAAGAGGCAAAACAAGGGGTGGACGTTGGTTAGGAGGGAAGAGGGACTGGGCGGGGTGGGGGGGGGGACACACAAGGTAAGACTGGGAGAGTAAGGGCCTGATAGTAGTGGAGAGTGTAGGGCTAGACGCAGATTAGGGGGCTAGAGCAGGGATCTTGGAAAATGCCGTTCCCTTATGTAATGGCAGCCCAAAGGGCTATGACTGAAAGGGACAAAAGGGAGAGTGAACAACTGAAGGCACAATCACATACCACGTCAATCGCAGACATCAGGGCCTTGATAGAAAAAACACAAATTACGGCGCCTATCAAAGTCACAAAGGAAGTGGTCAAGGGTCAGGATGGAAAGGAGGAGGAAGTGGACGTGTGGGAGTACCCGGAACATGATCTTCAGTCACTTCATGATCTATACGCACGTCATGCTGTGTTATTTAATTTCTCAGGCAAAAACAGGGAACTCTCGCTCAATGAAAAAAGAAAGTGGGTGATGGAGAGACTCATGGGACTAGAGCACATCCCATGCATGGAACTAGAAGTGTCGTACCACAAAAGAGGAAGATTTACGGCAATGATAGTTTGTGTGGATCCTGCGTACGCACAGTTTTTATTGTCCTTGGGTTCTCTCAAATGTCATGGCTTAGTGGTAACCATTCAATCATGGAAGCCTCCACAGCCACCACCGGCTGAAGCATCGAGACACAGGCAGGCTATGCTCACAGATCATTTTTGGGTACAATTTGACAATCTCTCATAAGGAATGCATAGCTTTGTCCAACAACGTCTTACAGAGGAATTTCCAAATAACCCAATTATAGAATGGCTCCCCGCTAATCCGGATTTTCTTGCTCCGAATCATGATTCAAGGGTGGCATGTTTGGAAGTTAAGTCGGGAGCTCCACCAAAATTCCCAGAGGTCTGGATTTTTCGCAGGAGGGCAGAAAGAATTACGGTGTTTATTTCCACAAAAACTAATCCCTTTTGCTTTAAGTGCAAGGATTGGGGACATTTGGGGATGCAGTGCCCGCAGTCGGGAGTAGGGTCAGGAGAGAGTCGGGCACAATTAAAGCAATCAATGCTTATCGAATCAGACAACAAACCAGGGGTCTGGTTTATTAATTGAGCACAATACAGAGGCTTGATCTTTGATGACAACCTGGATATTCCACGATGGGTGTGGGTTTTGCACAGAGCACCAACGGTTAAACCGGACATCTATCCTCCATATGATAGTAGATGGAGACAAATGGGTGCAAAGCGGATGGTGGTTAGGGATGTGGGCTTTCTTACCAAGCCCATGATAGATGATGCCACGGTGTTGGAGGACAGGCAGAGATTACAGACCATGGCAGAGCTAAACAAAGTGGGTCAAGCAGCGGAGCAGGCTTTCCTGGAAAACAGGAGAGCAAGAGAGGAAGCACGGAGGTCAGAAGAGAAGGGAAGTAAAGATGAAGAGGGGGGCGATAGTGTGCAGGGAAGTAAGACCGGGTCAAGGAGTAAGGGAATGACGGAGCAAGAGTGCCGGCGGCATTGTGCGGCCTTGTTTTCTCCGTGGGGCAAGAATATTCCAGCTGTGTAGAGCGCTTACAGTTCAGAATCTTCCTTTTTTTTTTTTTTTTTYTGAGAACACTTGCAGTTTTTTTTTTTGACAGTTCTTCCACATGGAGTACATAAGAAAAAAAAATAATGCAGAGGAAGCTGCCCCCATCCTTGCCGAGTATGGGGTATGAATTAATGGGCCCAGCTGCACTGACCTTTTCATTCACAAAAAGACAAAACATATGGAGGTGTATCTTTCCATGTTCCTGTGGAAAGTTCATTGTTGAATTCCACCTTTGGAGAGCAGTGCAGCGAGGCCCAATGGTGAAGGCTTTCCTTTCTCAAACAGACCATGGTCATCTGGTGATGCAGGGTTTTGCTACCGTAACTCTAGCCTCGACTGATACCACGCTGGGCGTGGGGGTGCAGCCAGGATGGCGGCGGATCAGCAATTGTACAAACAAATGTCCAAATGTGTCCGGAGAGACACGCAGCGAAAATCATGGGCATAGCAGGGGCCTGGGGAGGAGTGGGAAAATTATTCATATACCTCGCTATTGGATGGCTCAAATTGTGCCCATACTTAGTAGAGAAACGAGACCTGCATGCATCTGACGGCAACTCCGTCCACCCCCGGATCAAGCTTCAACTCGAGTCCTCCACGCTGCGGACAAAACGAAACCTGCATGCATCCGCCCGCAACTCCGTCCCACGTCGGCCAACTAACCTCTACTAAAATACTAAGAACGAACAACGTCCGTCGATGCACCTACTAGGATAAACGGACAGATAACAACAAAACTTTCTTATACAAGACACCACGCTAAGACCTCCAGCTGCCCGCACTTCGACGGAAGACCGTACCACCGTCTCCCAGGACCGCCACCCCGTTGCCTCACGAAACTACCGGTCGGTCTCCGGTTGGCGACCGCATTTATGTGCATAAAGACGCCATACATCCCCACTTACGCGCCCGACGCCATTCCCCATGTGGAAACCCCACACTACACAACAAAACACATCCATGTATACGCAGCCATCCTGGCTGTGAACACTATTTACTCAAACTTTTTCTTCCTTTCTTTTGCCCTCTCCCTTTTAGTTTTTGGTCCGTCACCGCCGTATCTGAAACGGCACTGACGGCCCCTCTCTCTAGCCTGATGTGCACCGCCCCAGAGAGGAGGACTCACAGACCACCTTAGACAAAAGAAGGTGAACATGGGCAGCCAATGGAGAAGCACCGAGTTCACCGCGTGCCTCAGTACGCCGACGTGAAAATGAAGAGAATCGCTTTTCCCTACGATCCATGGAACTCGGCGGCCGCAAAGAGTGTCACACAACAGGGAGGTTCCCATTACCGGAACAGGAGCAATGCTAGTGGGACTTGGGCCCAGGGGCCTTGTCCCACTAGCGGGGGTTAAGTTTATGTTTCGTGTATTATTCAACGTGGTCACACTTTGGCCGTGAGATTTTCAGATCGGGAGTCATGTATACTGGACAGCAGAACTAAACCTTGATAAATTCAATATTGTGTCTAATCTAACATCAGGTGGCATTTTCAGCCTAGGGTGACCTTGATTGCCTTCAGGGAACCCTCAATGGGGGACACCGGCCAGGGGACAGCCGGTAGCAGAGGAACCGAGCATCATCTGAGTGGCCAGTCGCTGTGCCTCCCCGATTACCCCTCCCCCTATGAACCATCAGCAAGACTGCCAATTGGGGGGACCAACGGGCTATCTCTAGGTGGCAGGCGTTATATGAGGCCAATGGGGATTGAACCCAAGATCTCCTGACTGCCACTTGCGTGCCTTACCAACTGAGCTAGGCCGCAATATTGAATTTACCTGGGTTGGTTATTCCGATGATAATACCTCAAGGCCATCGCCAAAAAAAAAACAAAAGAAAGAACTAAACCTTGACAAGTGGGACATGGCCCCGGCACCTACACCAATTCCCCAAATCCGCCCTCCGCATTTTCTCAAATTTTGCGGATTTGGGTCGCCAGTGTGAGCGTGCCGTGAGCTACCGGTAGGCTCGTTGGTTGTGTTTGTTGAGAGATTCGATTCTACGAACAGCTTGGCCGCTGTGGGATTGAGAGGCCTTCGGCACGCCGCTCCGAGAATGTGCAAAACGGACCGTGTATCTCCTCCAAAAACATAGAAAGATACACGCCCCATAGCTTTTCAAATTTGTCTTTTTGACATTCCGTGAGTGGTGCGGCGATGGCCTTGGTTGCACAACGAGGCCAAAAGAGAGCGGGGTCGCCGTGACGAGAGTCGGGCCCGGTCCTCGACGGCCAGCTGCAGGTCCTCCTCCTTTTCTGTACGCCCTCCCTGTACTGTATAGTGTGGTGGGCCTAAGGGCCTCGCGCACTTCTCACCATGGGCCTAAGGGCCTAGGCTCACTTCTCACCATACGCACAAAAAACAAAAACATATGGGGGTGTATCTTTCCATGTTCGAGGGGAAGGTTCATTCTCATTTTTGCACAGGTTGTGAATAGTGGAGCCAGGCCCTAAAGAGGAGGGGATACACAGTAGAACCGCACGGACACACTGCTTGGTTGCCCGAGTGCAGGGGTCCGGTGCAGGGGCTGGACCCCTACACCTTGGTGGCCAGCTGCTCTCAGCTTGACTGTGAGATTTGATAGAGCTGGTCGCCGGAACTTCAAGGCGTATGTCTACGTGACACGTGTGGTGATTCTGCTCGGCCGGGGAGAGGTGGTTGGGTAGTTGAGACGACGGACAACAAATCTGATTCAGCGCTGTGAGGAGACCGATACCTTCAAGGGATCCCCATTCACGGCGGGAAGGAATATCGGGATAAGCGGTAAGATCCGTGTTTGTTTTTGTGCGTGTGTGTGTGTGTGTGTGTGTGTGTGTGTGTGTGTGTGTGAGTGAGAGATAGATAGATAGATAGATAGAGATAGATAGATAGATAGATAGAGAGAGAGAGATAGATAGATAGATAGATAGATAGA
>BFEA01000516.1:549311-562878 GCA_003427395.1 Chara braunii | reverse complement strand
AAAAAAGAGAGACCCTTCCTTGTATAACTGACCGCCCCCAGGTAATTTACAATTCACATATTTTCGACTTCATTCCCCGCCGCGTTCATCTGGATTCCAACTGACTCAGGTCTGCATTTCAACAACAGCTCGATCATGGGTGTACCAACTGGGTCCCACCTGCATGGTGGTCGGGCTGGATCGGGATCGGGATCGGGGTACGCCCGCTCGTAGTGGGACGCATGCTACTCCTGCGTGCGACTCGTCGGGAATTTTCTTTTTCCCACAATACTGAATTTAAGCAGGTCGGCAATCACACACACACACACATAAAAACAACAACAACAAAAAAAAAAAAAAAAAAAAAAAAACAAACAAACGCGAACGTCGTTGTGCGGTGGGCGGAAAGGCGAAGGCATGTGGTGAAGCCTCCTCATGAGACCGGCGCGCACCCGGTGGCGAAATTGCAAATTTAAAATTTTCCCATATTTGCTTAATACCTTTTTTTTTTTTTTTTTTTTTTTTGTTGTTGTTGTTGTTGTTGTTCTTCTTCTTCTTCTTCTTCTTCCGACCTTGCTGCTCTCGCACGTGGTCCACTGCTGTGGTGCCAACCTACCCCGTGGGACCGTGGGAGCGTGGGGTGGGGACAGTTCCAGGTTTGGTGTGGTGGTCCCCACGTACTATACTATACATAGAGGAGAGAGAGGATGAGATAGATGAGGAAAAAATACATGCAAAGAAGGGGAAACTTAGAAAAACGTTTTCCTCGCACAATTTTGTAAAAGCTTTTTTGGGAATCTAAAAAAAACGTTTTCCTCGGCCTCATGAGGGTCGGGGCATACTGAGTCTCCCCCCCTTACTACACACCCCAAAGAAAAAAAAAAGGGGAAACTACGCGGGAGTCACAAACAGGAGTCGTAATAATTGTTGCACTATGGGCCAAAAAAAAAAAAAAAAAAGAAACAGGTTGCAATTGCAGTTCGGGCAATGTATACAACCCAGCTTTCGGGCCAGGTAGGGTGCCCGAACTGCAATTGCAAAGTGTATCTTGGCCCATAGTGCAAGCAGAACTCGTTTTTATGACTCTACTGAAATTACCCGAGAAAAACAAAGAGCTGGCATCATATGTACTCCCATGGGAGAGAGCATGTCTTGCTTGGCAGGGGAAAAACAAAAACAAAAAAAGCTATTTTTTGTTGTTGTTGCGCAGAGGCCATCATGATGCTGATCTTCTCTGTAACGTCCAATTTTATTTTTACCTGATGTTCCGAAAGGGACAAAGGAAAAAAAAAAAGCTCTCTTTGCACACCTTTGTTTTTTATTATTATTATTATTATTATTATTATTATTATTATTATTATTAGTATTATTGTTATTATTGTTATTATTAGTATATTATTAGTATTTTTAAAATTTTATACAACTGTGTTTTTAGCTAATACTACGTAGCACTATGAAACTTGTTTAAAATATAAAAACTGAGCGTAAATCGCACGGGATCCCATGGCAGATATGTGTTGTTCTACTGCAACACAGACCATTTCTGTATCCTATCCTCGTCTTTTTTTTTTTTTTTTTTTTTTGAAGGCTGATTCCCCTAAGCCCAACCGATTCAATTACCTGTGGAATCTGGACAGGACGGCCTTCCCTCACTGGTCGTCAGGGGGGGAAAAAAGAAGGAAAAAAAAAAGGAACTTGTGGTATAAAGACTTCTTTTTTATCATCTTCTCTATACCGGCGTCAGCGCCCCTTTTTTTTTTCTTTTTTTTTTTTTAATCATCTTCTCTATACCATCATCGCTGCTGATTTTTTTTTTTTTTTAGCTGCTTTTTTTAAATCACCTTATCTATACCATCATCTCTGCTGCCTTTTTTGCTTTTTTCTTTTTTCAAGCTGCTTTTTTTAAATCACCTTCTTTATACCGTCATCGCTGCTCCTTTTTCCTTTAAGCTTCTTTTTCAAAATCACCTTGTCTATACCATCATCTCTGCTGTTTTTTTTTTTTCTTTTTCCAAGCTTCTTTTTTTAAATCAACTTCTTTATACCATCATAGCTGCTGCTTTTTTTTTAATCATCTTGGCTATATCATCATGATCGCTCCTGCTTTCTTTTTAAGCTGCTGCTGCTTTTTTTTTTTTTTTTTTTTTTTTTTTTTTTTTTTTTTTTTTTTTTTTTTTTTTTTAGGACAAGTTGCTTTTTTTTGAACCACTACAGTAGTACCTCGGCCAGGCAAAAGAAATTCGGCAAAAGTGGCAGTTTTCCCAAATTTCCGAAGTGCTCTGAGGCCGGGGGGCCAAGTCCCACTAGCAGCGTTGAGCTACCTCAACGCCTGAATCTGGACGCTTTTGCCGAGATGTGCAGAAATGGTGTTGAGTTTCCTAAACCGCACCTCTCCACAAACACGTCCAGATTCAGGCGTTGAGGTAGCTCAACGCTGTTAGTGGGACTTCGCCCCCGCGGAGGGTTGGGAAGCCTTTAGTTTTTGTCCTTGTGGGCCCGGATTGCAAAACAAACAAACAAACAAACAAACAAACAAAAAAAAAAAAAGTGAAAGACGCAGCAGAGTGTAAAGGAGTGCATCCTCCACGTGTCCTGCTGCTACCTCGGCGCCCAGCCCATGAGATTGAATGGTACACACAGATGTAACTATTGCTAATAAGCAGGTTCCGAGTTCGAGCCCTGACAGAATCACATGTTTGCCCCTACCGATTCGGAACAAGGAAGGCAAAAGACCCCTTTCCGTTCACCGCCCCAAAGTGGGAGCTTGCCACGTCCGGCCAACGGGACGATGCGTGACAAGGAAAAAAAAAAAAAAAGAACAAGGAAAAGAAGAAGAAGAAGAAGAAGAAGAAGAATCCGGACAAGAGATGGGCCTGCAGGGCACACGTGCGGCGCATGACCGGCACGCCTCACAAGGAACAAAGGAAAGAAAGAAAAAAAGGGAAAAAAAAAAAGGAACAAAGCAAAATGACCTTGCGACAGGAACATCACGATGATGTCTATCAACATGCCAGCCCAGAAAAATAACAAAAAAAAAAAAAAAAAAAAAAAAAAAAAGGAGTTCTACACAGACAACCAAACACCACAACGGGCAAGAGAAACAGTAATCATCCTTGCAGAGCAGAAAAGGGTCCCCCACCAGGTAACTCAGAATGACCTAATCCTGTTCATCTGATAGCTTTTGGAATCAAACTTGGGTCCGTATTTCAACAGCTCATGGGTGTACCAACTGAGCTGGTAGGGCCATTGGTGGTAATCACGATTTTCTGCCCTTGTACGCAAACGCGTCCAGATTCAGGTGTTGTATCCAATCCTCTTTGCCACCAAAGTGGGACTTGGCCCCGGCTTCCCGGCCACCCATAGCGTGGAATGCTCTTTTCATGTTTTTTTTTGTTTTTTTTTTTTGGCTAGATTTATGGTCCACGTTTCATCCTTGCACGGGGACCATGCTAATCTTCTTCTTTTTTTTTTTTTTTCTGTATCGTTCCAATTTTTTCTGCCCCTGTCCGCAAACACGTCCAGATTCAGGCGTTATATCCAATCCTCTTTGATACCAAGTGGGAGTTCGCCCCGGGTTCCCGATCACCTACGGCGTGGAATGCTCTTTTCATGTGTTTTTTTTTTCTTTTTTTTTGTTAGATTTATGGCCCACGTTTCATCGTTGCACGGGGACCATGGTAATCTTCTTATTCTGTATCGTTCCAATTCTAACGGATGTCCGCTCAACAAGGACATGGAGCGGCGAAGTATCGCTGAAGTATCGCTGAAGTATCGCTGAAGTAGCGATGAAGTATCCTACGTGGAAGCTTTCTATGGCGGGGAATATTCGGGGCATATTCGAGCGTATGAAATGCCCCCCCGCGTCGTTGATGGGCATCATCATGATGACAATATGAGTCAGGTTCCCGACCCATGAGCAGGCCCAAACGCCGCCACAGCCATAAGGCGGCGATTTGCGTCTCGCTTGTTTTTTTATGACAATATGAGTCAGGTTCCCGACCCATGAGCAGGCCCGAACGCCGCCACAGCCATATGGCGGCGATTTGCGTCTCGCTTTTTTTTTTTTTTTTTTTTTTTTTTTTTTTTTTTTGGTGTTTTTTTGTTCCTTGTGTTTCCTTTTCCTTTTTTGAAAAGGGCGACAGCCTTGAGATATCATCGTGAAACTGACCGCCCCCAGGTAATTCTGGAATTTCGTTTATTAAAAAGGAAAAAAAAAAAAAAACTTCGTTCATCGAAGTCTTCCGTCTGGAGGACTGTGAGTGTACCAACCTAGCTAAGCCCGTTGGTGACGCCCCGATTTTTTTTTTTAATTTTTTTTTTTAACAACTCGATCAGCTGCTAGGGGTGCTGGTAAGAGCAGACACCGCTAGCACCGTCAGGGAGGCTCCATCTATTGGTGGGGAGCATTACCTGCTGGAAATCGGGTCCAGCGTCCCTGTAGAGTACAATATAAGAAACAAGAGCTATGCAACAAAAGCAATGCAGTGGCGCCCCGATTATTATAAAACGGGAACACAAAAACCGCGTCCCGTGTTAAAACTTCCAGATAGAATTTGTTTTTAGTATTATGAATCTGAAATCCCCGCGGTGTGTCAAAAAAACAAAGGAAGAAAAAAGCCCAACGGCGTCCCGTGTTTCCAGATGGAAATTCGTGTCCAGTAGGTATTGCACTGAACTATCACCTTGCAGAGACCCGGGGCTAGAGGTCCCACTTGCACGAATTAAGAGATACTGACCGTAGATAGGAAAGATCAACGGCCGAAATCTCCTAATTTGCGCAAGTGGGACCTTGCCCCTGGATAGAGCCCAGGCTGTACTAACACTGGGCTAGCTCCTTTTAGAGCTGCCCTCACTTGCAGATGGCGGGGTCCATCTCGAAAGTGTGATAGCAGAGATCACGCGGCCCAGATATTTTCTGAATCTGAGAAAAGAAGGCCGAGTCCTCTGGGATATTATCCCTATTGTGGCTGCACTAACACTGGGCGAGCTCCTTTTTTTTTTTTTTTTTTTTTATAATGGGCGACGGCCTTGAGATATTATCATTGAGCTGACCAGCCCCAAGCAATTCATTAGTAGTTGGTTTTACTTGTCAAGTTCCATCATCTGGATTCGAGGACCATATCATCACAATTGGTAGTTTCCGTGCGTCTGGCGTATGGCCTCTGAGGATCGATAGAGACGCTTCGTCTAGCGAGCCTGCTGATTTACTCTATCCACTCTTCTGTATTTCAACAGTTCATGGGTGTACCCACTGAGCTAGGCTCGTGGGTCTAGCTCCTTTTAGAGCTGCCCTCACTTGCCATCTCGACGGTGTGATCGCAGAGATCACGCGGCCGAGATATTTTCTGAATCTGAGAAAAAGAAGCCCGAGTCCTTTGGGATATTATCCGTATTGTGGCTGCTACAGGGTTTCCCGGTACGACTATAATTAGGAGTAGTGGTAGGTAGGTAGGTAGTGTGAGGGGAAATTGAGTGAGAGAGGAATGTAGCTTGCTTTTATTAATAAACATGAGAAAAAAAAATTTGGAACGATACGCAGAAAATTAGCATGGTAAGCAAGTGGTAAGCAAGAGTTAGTAGACGTAGACACAAAGACGCAATCATGAGCAGAAAACATAACCTGCGGGAGAGGGCAAATATGTGAGGAAGGAACAACCTCGAAATGATAATCTCAGAAAGAAAAAATACAATGCAGAGCCAAGACCAAAGCGGCCATAGCTGAGCGCTAGCTGAGAGCTACGGCTCCCTACCAACGGATGACTGGCATATTAATTCAATCGAGAAATGGTCCGAATTGGAAAAGAAAAGAAGGAAAAAAGAGAAGCCCTTTGCAGTGTTCCCAGATCATTGTACACGGCCATTCCAGACAGCGAGGAATTTTGCGCAGCAGAACTCCTCCCGGAAGCAACGGGCACGCAAAGGTCCACGCCTCATGCGAAGGACGATTAGATTGCCGCAGATCCTCAAAGTCCGCCGGGATCTGAACTTGGCGGATGTATGTGCAGCGAGCAACTGATTTTCTTGTGGTTGCAGCTATGCGAACGTGCGGTTCGCGTTTGCACAGAAACAGACGATGCTTGGCCGCACCCCCCATAAACCCCTACAAGCCATTTCTTGAAGCAAGCATTTAGCGCACCCCAGGGCCTCCGACTACCAGAGCACGTCGGGATCGACGGCAGATCGACAACGGACACGTCTGCTGCCACCAACGGCAACCCCCTTAAACCSCTACAAGGGCATTCCAGACGGCGAGGAATTTTGYGCACCAATACTCCTCTCGCAATCAAGTCGCACGCAATGGTCCACGCGTCATTCGTAGGACGGTTGGATTCCAGCGGATCCTCAAAGTCCGTCGGGATCCGAACTTGGCGGATGCGAGTGCAGCAAGTCACAGGTTTTCGCGCGGCTGCAGCCGTTGGAACGGTTGGTTGGCGTTTGCACAGAAGCAGATGATGATTGGGCGCACCCCCCGTAAACAACTACAAGCCATTTCTTGAAGCGAGCATTCTGCGCACCCCAGGGCCTCCGACTGCCAAAACTCATCGGGATCGACGGGGCGCCCCGATAACGGACACGCTTGATGGCACCGACGGAAACCCCCGTAAACCCCTGAATGGGCATTMYGTACGGCGAGGAATTTTGCGAACCAATACTCCTCCCGGTAGCAACTGGCACGCAAAGGTCCACACCTCATCCGAAGGACGATCAGTTTCCCGCGGATCCTCAAAGTTCATTGGGATCCGAACTTGGCGGATCTGAAATAGTGATAAGCCTTGCTCTTTTTCTCGGAAAAGAGGAGGGGAAAAAAAAACTGGGAGAACGGGATTCCCACTGTGTCCCCCCCCTATCTACCATCCTGTGAAACCACAGCCAAGGGAATTGGCTTGGAAAAATGGCGGGGAACCAAGATCCCCCCTGTGAAATGACTTGAGAGGTGTAGAATCAGTGCGCTTCTTCTTCTTCTTCTTCTTCTTCTCAACCCGGGGGTATCTGACAGCATCAGTCAGCTTAGCTTACAGGCAGGGCCTGCAGAAAGTCTCCACTACCAACTTTCCAAAAATCAAGGACACTAGCAATGGTTGAATTCAAGCCGAAAGTAGTTTCCTATCTAAGAGAGCATCCATTCCATCTTAAAGTTTAACTAGCAATGGTTGAAGCCGAAAGTACTTTACTACTTTCCTATCTAAGAGAGCATCCGTTCCATCTTAAAGTTAACCAGCACTGCAGTACGTGCTTCATTTGAAGTCGTTAAACCACTAGTAGTACCTTTGTCATTTCGGAAAATAGCGGGCGAAATGAAAAGCCGGCCACCAATTAGATTGATTTATCAATGGCAGCCGTCGTCGGGCCCGACCTCCGAGTTCTTTGGGAACGGGCATTTTCCCTCATTTCTGAAGCCCGGGCGTTTTCCCTCATTTCTGACTCGGAAGCGGCAAAGGTACTAGGTAGTGGTTTAAACCACCAGTACTTGGCCCAGCTATCCGCCGCCCAAAAAAATAGAGTAGAAATGTTTCTAGTTGGATGAATTTGGGCGCTCCTGTAGTGGCCCGTACGTTTCCTAAAATCATGGCGCATTAACGGGCACGACTTTAGGAAGTACTGCAGTGGTTTAACGGGCCAGTTACAACACCAGAAACAAATCGACCTGCTGCTACTAACTTGTTCCTGCGAAGGATCTGAGCTTGAGAATTGAACCTGCGAAGGATCTGAATTGATATCTCTTCCCAGGTGTCTTCCTCCTGGTCAGTCCGCAGATGCTCAATTGGAGGAGTGCATTAAATTTTCAAAAGTAGATTACTACTGTGAGTGACTGAAGTTGCGTCTTTCCGAAATGAGCTTTCAAAATAGAATAAAGGGGATTCCGAATCAGTGCGAGGTTTATGGCGGAAGTGAAATACCACTACGTTTAAAGTTAATTCTTTCTTGAGAAAGGGGGAAGGTTCCCAAATCTCTACCTTCTCGTCCCACAGACACTTGGAGAATACCGGCTGTCCTCTATAATTTGAGAATGGGATCCACTGATACTCGTCTACTCCACCTATCTCTGAATATTACCTGTGTGGAAGGAGAGAGAGTGAAGGGCTGTTGGGCAGTGTCCTCCATTCCGGCGAAATTAAACTTCTCAGAGAAAATTTGAACTCATTATCTGTGGCAGATTCCGACCAGGTTGTTGTATTCTTAAGTCCCCTATCTCGTCGAGCCATCCATAAACTTTAACTTAAAGTCGCCTTTTTCTCAAAACTAAGCTATATTCTTCTCTCAATTTCACCTTTCACTATGTACGGTACGCTGCTCCTAAGCCAATACAGGGGACCCCTGCATGCATAGCGACCTCTCGCAATTAAAGGGATGCACTTTCCCCCCCGCCCTAATCGGCCATGGTCAGGGTGTAGGGTGGGGTGGCCGGTGGGGGGGAAGTAGATGGGAGGCACAACTACTGGCAAAATGCTTGGTCTTTGCGTTAGCCATCCACAAAGTCCAGAAACCCAAGACTCTAAAGCTTATTGGCAATTCAAATCCTATGAGACTTCACCCGGCTGCCTAAGAAGGTATACTTTCTTTCTTCCATACTGTTGGTGCCAGTGACTGGCCCATAAGCCTTTAACCACATTCCACTAAGCCAGTCCCAGAAGCGGCGAGCGACCACACATTCCCACCATAGGTGAGAGGAATCTTCAAGTGACCTGTGCGGGCAGGCATCATAGAAGACATTAGTTTCCATTCCTTTCTCAGCACACCATACAGCAGTGGGGACACACCAGTGTGGATGCAGCCACTGCAGCCCCCTGAAACAGTGATAAACCTTGCAGCCACTGCAGCCCCCTGATCTTGACTTCCAGTTCCAGCAGCCAAACGCCTTGCGCGCCAAGCTTTGTCGAACCGCCAGTGCAAGATTTTTTTTTTTTTCCCCCTGGCTGGCACCGCCAACCATTGTGGTCTGGTAGCCCTGAAGCCCGGTTAGCGCATCTTGTTAACGTCGAGGGCCCGTGTCCGATGTGTGGGCCAAGTGCTGGTGGCTTAATCTGGACGTGTTTTGAGAGAAGTGCATAAAGTCGTGATTGATCTCCATTTCTGCATCTCTTCTCAAAACCCATCCTGATTCAGGTGCTGGATGCAATCTCCTCCTCTAGTGGGACCTGGACCCTGTTCCACCACCAGTGTTTAAGACGAAAGGCCTATGACGACGTGGCTGCCATCGAAATGTGGCGTCGGGGCCGCCTTACCCGTATTGGTTTTCTTCATTTCACACGATGTCATGTTGATTGTCTTTGACTCTAAGACTTGTCTTTGATTCTTGTCTTTGACACTGCGTTGACTTACTCTGTTTAACGAGTGAACTTGTGACATACTACCACCTGTGCTTGTGGTTCAATGGCACACACGTGTTGTTTTTTTCAATTTGTTCTTTCTCTTTTCTTAAGGTACACATGTGTTAACTGTTCGTGCTTGTAATTGTTAACTAACAGATTAGGAGCTAAAATCCTAGCCCGCATTCATTGCGGACTAGACTCACCTGAGTTGCAAGGGAGAGGTTAGACTTACCTGAATGATGCTGAATCTCTGCACTGTTTTCGGCTGTTGATCCCTTGGCAAATGGAAAGCTCAGAATGAACCCGAAAAAAGAAAAAAAATTAAAGAACCCAGGCAAGTCGAACCTCTTTGTGTCCCATTTGAACCTAGGGTTTGCTATTGTGATGCCGCTTCTCTCTGAAGTATGTCTTTTGCTCTGTGGACACGTGGATGCTGCTGCTCCTGCACCTGAAGGGGGGGCCGGCCCCCCAGTTGAGGCGTCGGGACACCCAGTGCAGCTGCGCAATGTAGCGCCATTTTGAGAACCAGGGGGGGGGAGAGGAGCAATACTAGAACATGTTTCAGTTCCTGTTTGCCAAATTTTAAAAGTATAAATCTCTTATTTTAGCCTTCGTTATCCATTTGTGTTTGGTGGTTAAGAGACTCCTGTGACGATCTATCTTCTGATAAGCGCAACTTTCTGTGCGATTGCACCTTAGGGGGCGGAGGAGTCTGATCAAATTGCACAGGTGCTCCCATTCCTTTTTCTTCTTTTTTTTGTGACTGGTCCCATAGCAGTTGGTGTTCAGGACGCGCCTTAGCAAGTGCAGGAATAATGGTTGACGTGGCTTTTTCCTTTTTCTTTTGGGAATTGGGCAGGGAACTTCGGCGCGGTCATCGCGCGGGAAAATCTTTATGAATTTATTAACGCTGTGGAAAGAATGCAGGAGACCGCGTGGGCAATTGGAATTAGGACTCTAATTAGACTAGGATATGGGGGACGACGTATTTCTTGTTCATAACTGCAAAAAGCTCCTTACTCGTGCGCATTTTTCTGCGCTCTGTCCTGCACTCTACTCTTGCCGCGCCTTGATTCTAATCTCAACAGTAATCTCTTCTTGTTCCTTCCTCGACGAGTACGAGTGTAACTGTAATCTTCTCATTCTTGGCTCTTCGTGCCGAAACATGCGGCTTCCTCCCCTTTGTCCCATTGGCCAAAGTGGTGCATGATGCGTGGAGAGTGGCTGCGTCCCCCACGCCGGGGCCCAGGCATGCCGACCGTAGGCACCTCCTTCTTTCCTCTTTCCCCCTGCCTTCGTGTAATCCCGACTATCTTGCGCACATGCTGATTGCTATAAATTTCGCAAGCGCAACTAAATCGCTCTCTAATCAAACTTCGGAGGGTTTTTGCGGTCGAGAGGATTGGCTAACGAGTAGGAACAGGCGAAGAGGTGAGTTCGGAGTTGGGCGATCTGACGAG
This sequence comes from Chara braunii, assembly GCA_003427395.1. Lineage (NCBI taxonomy): Eukaryota > Viridiplantae > Streptophyta > Charophyceae > Charales > Characeae > Chara > Chara braunii. The sequence goes on along the minus strand of BFEA01000516.1, from coordinate 552,128 downwards.
CTCGTTGCGAGTGTGCGGGGTCGACGTGCGGCCACGATGGACTGTGGAGCACGGGCGGACCCGGCGTGCGTGCTCGAACTAAGCGGGGTGACAACTCTGAGTTGTTGGTAGGTGTGAGGCGACCGACCGCCTGCATCGGAACAAGGAGGGGGATGGTGAAGTAGTGAGAGAGCATGGGGTGATGGGGTGTGTGGGAATTATCTTGTGGCCCTCTGGATTGATACTTGTTTGTGTAAATCCTTTTCGTTCTTCGGAGTACCTCTTGCATCTCTTTTCTTTATGAATGATGTTGGATATGGTGATTGTGGCTTGATCGTTTCTATTTCGTACGCCCACTTCCTGATTATCATTGGAGAGCATGGATGCATGTCAGCAGCAGTTCGCTAAAATCGATGGGAAATAATGAAGTTGGTCATCTTGGGTTGTCTTGTGAAGGGAACTTTGTGAGTCCGCGCATGCGCCTTGACCTGCTAACAACACGGCCCGTCACGTATGCATGCACTCGCATAACTCATCCCCGTCTGGCCTGTAAGTACCAGCCTGCATGGCTAGGAGCGACAGCATCAGCACGAACCCTTAGCGTAGAATTCGGTATCTCTTCTCGATCGCGATTGCCCCTATCGCCTGACGGGCTTGTGCAGAAGCTAACAGCAAAAGTACCGCCTAGGGACCTGTCCTAGGCGCCAGCCCGGCCATGCTGCGCCGTGAACTGAGAAAGCCCCTTCTTCATCCAAGCATCTTGCATTCTCGTCCTTCAAGTTAGAACCCTGACACCGGAGATCCAAGTTCCGACCTGGGACTCCACCCCCTTTTTCTAAAATCCTTGGCACACCCCCTTTCTCGCAACTTCTGGGCCCGCTCCCACTCCGAACAGGAAGTCGCGCTGGGCATGAGGTTGGGCGTGACATCCAGGCATGTGGGAAGGAAAGGAGTTGTAGCAGAGTTTGCACGAGGTGAGGGCAAGACCCCTTTGCTCCAGAGTGGTCCTGTCAATAAGCCAGTTGTTTGTTGGCAGGCAACAATATTCCAGTTGCCATTGAAGAGAGGCGACCTTGGCAGGTTTTGCTCGGATGGTGTGGATTCACGGGATGTTGCGAAGGGTGTCCTTCGCTATATTTAAGTGGTTCATCCATCTATCTTCTACCCGATCTCTGAGCTGGATTTCGGGTCTCAGTTTTCGGTAGGTTGCCTTGACCTTCTGGGAGTGGAGGTGCTGTGTGTTTTGTGTTTCTTTCCTTGCTTGGATGGTCCATTGCCAGGTGGCTGAGTCCAGACCCGGTTGGGAGATTGGACAGTGCGGTTGGTATGCCCACCAGCGGTCTCCTTTCTGTAGGACTCTGATTTGAAAGATTTCCTTTGGGTCGTGCCATTCCTTTACATCAGGGAGGATCAGAGTTATCCACCTCGAGCTCTGTAGATGAAAGATGTGAACCAGGAGTTCCCCGTCAGGGTGGAGGTTTATTATATTTCCCACCTGGTTTGAGTGACCTCGGATGGCAACCCGATCCCCTTCCTTTAGCTTTGGGCCCCGCTTAAGGATGTGCACTCAATCCAACGGGACAACGTAAATGAGAGTTTCCATGTGGAAATACTTCAGTCGTGTTTTGAGATGCTCTTTTGTTACCCAGTCTTTACATTCTGGGTCCCAGATATCACCAATGCGCAGTATCCCCTGTTTGGTCCAGCCTTGCCAGGGGGAAGAATTGCAAGCAAAAACCCTGCTGTGTGTGTCTGTGAGCCACCTATTGCCAAAACAAGGCTGCCTGTCGACCTCCTCCATCGACGGGGTGATATTTTATTTGGAAGGGGGAGGCGTCTCCAGTCTGCCAGCAGTGTAGTCCAAAAGGGGTCTTTGGTCAGGTCTTGTCTTGTCGCCTGCCTGTCAGTTCCTGTACGGGATCGCCTTTTGTGTGGTATTGGCCAGTGTCTATTTTCGAGCCACATAGTCGGGTTTGTGCCCTTGGGAGTTGGGGGGGGATTGCCTTTCGCATGGTATTGGCCAGTGTCTATTTTTGAGCCATATAGTCGGGTCTGTGCCCTTGGGAGTGGGGGGGGGGGGCTAATCTGGTTATCTGTTTGAGAGCCAGGGCCCTCCAAAGGTTTTGGGGGGAGATAAGTTTCAAACAACGCTGGATCTCTGAGATGAAATTATTGAATCCTAAATTTTCGGAACAGATTGACTTGAGATTGCAATCAAAACAAAAACTCAGAGAATGAAAGTTATGATATCTTCCTCCATTATTTACTAAGAATTCTTTTTTTGCAATAATATTCTTTATCCTTTCCACTGTTATACCGCGTTCCACGCGGGGACGCAGCCATTCGGGCAGCATGTGTCATGTTCCAGACAGTAAGCTTATTAAAGGTCTTCTCAAGTGGGGGACGGTCAGCCTTCTGGATTTGGCAGGCTAGGGCCAGAAGTTGTGGTGGCCCTGACGTTGCATATGTTAGACCTTGGCCAGGGGGCCAGGCGATTAGACACTGCCTGTGATACCTAGAACTGCATTCCTCATACTTAGAAGTGCATTCCTCATATCGGGTTGCAATAGCATGTTAATACCACCACGCGGCCTTTAACGCGCTGCATCGGACGGGGGTCGGGGAACCAACGACCGGTAATGAAAAATAAAAGGGGTAACTTCAGTAGARTCACAAAAACGAGTTATAATTGCATTATTGCAGTATGGGSCAAGATACAGTTTGCAATTGCACTTCGGGCACCCTACCTGGCCAGAAAGCTGGTTTGTATACATTGCCCCAACTGCAATTGCAAACTGTATCTTGGCCCATACTGCAATTATAACTCGTTTTTCTGAC
>BFEA01000516.1:530814-547746 GCA_003427395.1 Chara braunii | reverse complement strand
AAAAAAAACAAAGGCAAAATGCCATTTCAACCTCTGAACTACTTGACGTGTATCTACCCATGTTCTACAGGACTATTCATTCTCATTTTGCACATTCGGTGAGTTGTGGAGCCAGGCCCTAGATCTCGATAGCTCTTTTTTCGCCTTTTTTTTAGGTAAGCCCTGCCAACAAGGCAGGGCACTCCCTTCTCGTTTTTCGACACTTCATAGCACTAAACAGATGAATGCTTCTCATATTTCTCGGGAGATGCAGTTCAAACTGAGATGCAGTTCAAACTGGAAAAAAAAAACAAAAGCAGAAACGCCCCAGGCCCAAATCGTCCGTCCTATCCTCCGAGAATCTGCTAAACTGTTGCAGGTCCAAAGACACGTTCCAGTCCCCGGTGATGACCATAAAGTCACCGGCCGGGACAACAAGCAAGAGCTCTGTAAAAAAACGAGCCCGAAGGCGGGTTTCCACCGGGGCATAGATAGAGGTAATAACCCAAACTTTGCCATCAAACAATATTTTAATCCAAGCCCAGCGGCCCCAAATGTCTGCATAAAAGTCAATAATTTCCAACTCGGTGTTACGATGGATTAGCACCGCAACCCCTCCTCTCGTGCCTACGGCCGGGGCCCACAATTGTGGCCCGTCCCACCAGTTCCCTAATGCCGCAATCTTATCCTCCCCAAGCTTAGTCTCTTGGATGCATGTTATCTGAATCTGATTCTCGAATATCCATGATTTCAATCTCTCTCTTGTGCTTGCCTGACGTCGCCCAATCCTCGTACATTCCAGGTGGCAAGCCTAAGCTTGCCCATTTCTGGGCCTTACCCCGAGATCTTGGATACGAGGAGAGGAGAGGGGGTTGTTTCCCCGTGAAGACGATCTGTCTTGTGGTTCAGGCAGCCAAGACTTCAGCAGAAAAGATCGAACAAACATGGAGTTCAGCTTCCGGTCCGCCAGGAACCGGTTGTCTACATCACACAGCAGGTCGGCAGATGGCAGCGGAGGAGCCCCTATCCGTGACAGTTCAGATTTTTTGCCTTCCACAATCCACGAAAGAGGGACAAGACGGAGACCTTCAGACTCGAGTCTCTCTAATTGCCCCATAACAAACCTTGCGTCCATTACTGGAACATGAAAGATGAACTTCTTTCCATTACCTTCCGGACTATCTCTGATAAGACGAGGCATTGACAAGTGAGGGATCAAACGAAAGGCAAACCTATCATTGATAGCCGGTCTTAACAGAGAAACCATCGCAGAGGGCATGGGTTGCTCTGGGCAGGGGATACTTACAAAAGCCGAGGTCCCGTTTGGTGTAGACCACGCGATTACCCATGTGTTGTTCCGTGCAATTGTACAGAAGAGGGTAAAACCCTCCTATCCACAGACTGGATCTGGCCGTAAGCCAGGGCTACAGGAACTCTCTTTCTTGTCGTTTTGCATCCTGGTGTGCAATAGAAGGATTACCTCCCCCTTTTGGCAGGCAGTGGTTAGCTCCTGGAAGAAAATCTGTCCTACAAAGTGGAGAGATCCAGTCACAAAAGCTGAAGTTCTTGCTCAACCTCTGTTTGATAATCCACTGATATTGCAGGCAGATGGTCAACCTTTTCCTGCTGACTCGGCACCTGGAAGCTTCGGTCGTTTGTGGATTGAAAAAGGTATTCTAAAGATCGCTGACTTGTGGGATGAGTTGAGGGGAGGGTGGAAACACGAAGAGGAGATTCGGTCTGTGTTGGGGCAGGTCAGGCAACTTGCACAAAAGATTTCATCGCTCCGTTCTGCTTTTCCATCAGAGTGGAAGGATTTGTTGTTCTCAGTCTCCCTGGACTCTCCGGGCACATGGTATTCTTCCAAGCCTTCTCCAAGCACAGTGTGGAGACTAATTGAACACCTGCCTGATGGCAGACGCAGGCTCCAAGCCTACTCCGTGCTTCCTTCTCAATCGCTGGTCCAAGAGGAAGATAATCCTGCCCCTCCATTGGGCTGTTCACTCTCTCAAGTTCGAGTACTAATATCCACGGTGGGAGAATCTGAACCTGAGTATCTGGTGTTTGGTCAGGGCCGATCGATTCTGCATTTGAAAGCTGATCCTTACCTCCGAGAATGGATGATTCTGGGTTTTGGGGACTCTTACCCCAATCTGACAGAATATTCTCTTAAACTGGGTTATTCTATTTCAAGGCCCTTGAAACGCCCGTTGGTTACAGCCAGAGCGCGGTGGACGCAGCTATTAGGTTTGGACCAAGCTGTGGATCTAGCCCAAATAGACTCGGCCCTCCTTTCATGCTGGGAGCAGTTGAAACTCATACCATGCCAAAGACAAACCTCTATTCTTTGGTTGGAATCTCTGATATCTATACCCTCTGCTGTTTGGTTAGCTCAAAGGGGCTTAACCGTGGATCTCAAATGCTGTCGTTGTAATTGGGCCTTCGAATCCACCATTCATCTGTGGTGGGACTGTCCTGCCTCAGAAAAGGTGTGGGAATGGTTCATTGGTCAGTGGAATCGTATCTCTGGCCCTTTCTTTCCATGGAACAAAGAATGGACTTTATTGGGAGGGATTCCAGGGAACTGTATCAAACATTCAGGGTGGGGGTATGTTGCTCAAGTCTGCCGTGCTATCATTTTCTCAGTAATTTGGCAATGTCGCAACGACCGACTGTTCAAGGATATTGAATGGACCAACAAGCAACTCAGGAACACGGCGACTCTTCTGCCACGTCGCTCCATCCAAGCTGATTGGAGACGCAAAGTGTCTTGCTCAAACTCTTCTGTTCCAGGACTTCGCTGGTTTCGTTTAACTTGGTGCCTTAACGGCTCCCTGGCTACTGTGGACGAGGTGGGTCGGCTGCACCTTGCTCCATGGTTGTTGTAGGGCCGTGGAGGTGGTGGATTTATGGTGTGGCAAGTGGTGTTAGAGGTTCTGCGAATGGGTAGGATAGTAACAACCTGGATTGCTCGGTTGAGTTCAGCCACAGTAGGCAGGCAGAGGGCCATGTTCAGTGGAGGGAGCGTCAGTGACCAAAGGTGGGGTCTCTTCTAGACCTGATTTTATTTCTCCACCGCTGTTAGGTGGAGTCTTATGGTTAGATATATTCTCTGTCTTTGTTCCTTGTTTGTTTTTTCCTTTTTTTTTAGTTGTTCTGCTGCTTCTTTTCTTTTTGTAGTTTGGTAGATTAGCAGTTTTTGGGTTTGTGTGGTTCTCTGGCCTTGTGGATGTTTTTCTTTCTGTGAGGGGTGGGCTCTTAGTCAGGGTAGCGGTCTTGTATTGGCCAGTTTCTGCCTCTGGACATTTCAGCCCATCACCTGTTACTATACTGGGTATTGGTCCCAGTCCTTTTTCCGGGTTGTTTGTGGAGGGATTCCCGGCCTCCGTGTTTGTTGATAATAATGGATTACATCTTTTGATAAAAAATAATATAAAAAAAAATTGTCCGCCCCTATTTTGAAACGGGAAAAAACGTCACCCCTCAACTGTGGACGGCGCCTTATGCTGCTTTTCGAATGACCTGGACAAGCTAACCTGCCCTGTGACCGGTCTTAGGGACGACTGCGACCGGACCCTTTTTCTGCTTTTGGAAACCCCAAACGGACCCATCCTAGCAACGCTGTACTGCACGACATTACCCAAAATGGAAAGGACACGCAACGACGAAATGCAAACCACACAAGGCGCAGCCTCCTGGCTGCGAACTTGGCTATACTCCAATGAGATAACGGGACCGACCAACGGCCTCAATGTCTTAGCTTGGGCTCTATATCCATTGAAGGGATAGCACTGTGATCTGTGTGGCAGGATCAATTATTCCGAGTCCCCATTTAGATTTAGGTTGTATCACTGCCAACCCTGCTACCCTGCTTATCGCATTTGCTCTGTTGTGATTGCCGCTCCATAGAAAGGCGGCTATTTGACGCTGTAGCGATTTTAAGGCATCTTTTGTGAGGGTCCAAATGGCCGCTTTATACCATAGCGAGGGTAAGATCACGCTGTTGATGATGAGTGTGCGTCCTAGTAACGATGTGTGTTTTCTTTTCTGGTGGTTTAGCTTTTCTAGGGATGGTCTGGTTAGCCAGTCCTCATTTGCCCTTGGGCGCCCTTCCGCTGTTAGTGCCACTCCCAGGACGCGTATGGGAGTGGTTGGGGGGGAGCTATTGAACTTGGGGGTGCTCTGGGGTCTGCCCCCCTGATGATGCAACTACCAACCTAGAGTCTTATTTCCCCAATAGACCTTCATGTCAGATAGCACACATAATTTTTCCATCGATTTTTGAATTGCGTGCATGTTCTCTTGAGTTGCATCCACCATCAGTGTAAGGTCGTCTGCAAACAAGGAATAAACATGAATTGTTTCTTCCGGTATTGACGTTACCTAGATTTTGTTAATTTTGCTGTGCATCTGGAGGTTTGCTGCGAGCGCTTCCATCACAATGACAAACAGGAAGGGGGCGATCGGGTCTCCTTGGCGCACAGACCGCTGTAGTTGAATGGGTGGGACTGAGATGTTGTTGAGTTGAACTCTGGTTGTGGCACTGCAGTAAAAATATGAATCCAGCACCGGAAGGTCTGGCCAAAGTTTAGCTTTTTGAGGCATTTATCCAGGAAATACCAATCCACATGATCATAGGCTTTCTCAAAATCAATGAAGATAAGGGAAGCATTGTGCTTGGATTGACGCGAGAGTGTTATCATTTCATTGATGAGGAGAATATTGTCCTGTTTTTTCCAGGAAAGGGTGGATTATGTCTTCCATTACCCCGATGAGCCTATTGGCCCCACAAGTTTGTACACCACCATTAGTAGAGTGATAGGACTATAATTTCTTATGTTATTCTTGTCCCCTTTTTTGTACATCAGCGTCAGGACCCCTTGGCTTACAAATTCCGCCATCTGTCCTGAAACCCAGACCTCTTGGAAGTAGACTCAGACTACTAGACTGGTACCCCTAGACCCAGGCCTACCGGACTACTAAAAATTCACTTGGCCTCTAAAAGTACTACCTTTTTGTCTCCTTCTGCCAGTGTACCCCTACTCAAGTTCACCCTATAAGCTACACGGGCCTACCCCTGCTACTCGAGTGTCTTCCCCGCTGCAACTCTCAAAGTCACAGCCACAGGTAATTACCAGCCTGAGGGCCTTCCAAACATACAAGTGCTCTGGCGGGTCACACACCCACCCAAGCACTCATGCACTCAGACAAGCACATGGGAACCAGCAAGCACGCACACAGACTTAGAAATCTCAGCAGAAAGTGGGATCTCAGCAAGGCACAAAATGCAGTGTCAAAACTCAGAATTCAGCTGAGTTCTCAGTCTGTGACTTTGCAGGTCGTTACACCATTCTTTTTTCTTTTTTTCCTTTGAATTGCGAGCTCCAATCTGACGACGACGTTGTTTTTGGTACCCATTGGGCCTCGCTCCTCTAATCACCAAATGTGCAAAATAAGAACGAATCTTCCACTACAACATGGAAAAGTACACCGCCATAATCTTTGTCTTTCGTGCATATGGTGAGTAGTGGAACGAGGCCCATTCTCTCTTCTTCAGCCACCCACTCATTAGGTCCCTAGTGTCTTCCCCCGAACAAGAAAGCCTCATCATCATGAATGAAGACAAGCACTGTTTCTATCCAGATACAATCATGTTGCTGGGAAATTGTCTTTGAATAAGGTAGCACTCCATTGCAGATATAACAAAGATAGACTCATTCATGGACATCCGTTTCCTCCCCCCCCCCATTTTTTCATGGACATTCTGACGAGGGTTACAGCCCAAGAGCCAGGGGGAGTAACACATTTTTCCCAGTTCCGTCCCTTTTTTTTTTTAAAAGGGGGTGATTGGGGAGGTTGGGGGGTAATATGTAGTTAGCCCTTCAGTCCACACGTCTGCTCGTTCTCCTTCCTTGGAGTCTCGCCACACCACTGTCGAAATGAACAAAGAACAAAGTATGATTGTATGAGTACATTTTCCCAGAAAGCAGCACTATGCATCTGAATAGTAATGCATACATCTGGCCATTCCCTGTGGAAACATGCACTCATGCTTTTGTTTTCCACAATGGTGTGGCCAGTAACACTGTCATATGGAGTGGGCGCATGGTATGCACATGCAGCTTTTAGTAAACAGATCGCCAGTTCGAATCCAGTGTTGTATCAAGTGGGTGCATGGTATGCACATGCAGCTGTTAGTAAACAGATTGCCAGTTTGAATTCTGAATGAAATAGATGAATACAGTAGTGTTACGGGGTCTAGGCCCATTACAAACTTGAAAGGAAAACGAAAATCGACCCCTGTTGGGAACATTCCGTAGTCCCTTTTTCTTTTTTCACTAGTTTTACGTGGCCAGTTGGACCACGAATCAGGTATTAAACCACCAGTACTTCCGGGCCACTTTCTTCCGGGGCCGCAAACGCCCTGCCCGCCAAGCTTTGTCGAACCGCCAGTGCGACATTCTTTTTTTCTTTTGGCTGGCACCACCATCCATTGTGGTCCGGTAGCTGTTCTAGGTTACTCGTACACGCCTTCTGCAGAGGTGGGGTTTGCATAGGTTTGTGTTTGGAGCTTTGTTCTTGCTGTGTGTGATCATGGTAAGGGGTTTTACTCTTCCTTTTTGGCTGATGCATAGAGCCTTTGTTACCTTAGCCTTTTTTTCCTAATGAAAAAGGCCAACGGCCTTGAGATATCATCATTTGAACTGACTGGCCCTAGGTGATTCAGAATTGCAGTATTTTACTGATTTGCTTCCAGTGGAGCTCGAACTCAGGTCTGTATTTCAACAGGTCAGGGGTGTACCAACTGAGCTAGGCCAGTTGGTCACTTGTTCGTTTTTGTGTAGGTTGAAGATATATACCCTTTGATTGTCCTCTGAGTCTTTTCTGAACTGACAATCCTGGCATAGACCTGGCCGGAGTGCCCGGATCATACCAGTGCTTTGTCTTGAGGGATGCCAAGCCCGTTTGGTTCAAGCACTAGTACCTTTGTCGGTTCGGAAAGTAGTGGGCCTCCGACCTTTCAGGAGGCCGAAAAGAAATGACGACCGCCGATCAGATTTATCAACGGGAGCCGTTGTCGGGCCCGGCCTCCTAAAAGTTCCGGACTAGGCTAAAACTTGTTGAAACCGGACGGCGAAGGTACTAGTGATTTCAGGGGGGAAAAAAAAAAAAGATACTTTCTTGATCTGTTTTTACTACTTTTTAGCCAACACCAGTGGGTTCTCCTCTATCTGTGAAGGGATGCCGGGCCCGTTTCCGGGTTTTTATAATAAAGATTTGGTTCCCAAAAAAAAAAGAAAAAAAAGGATACTACACGAGATCTGTTTTTAGCCAAAAGGGCTGCTGAAAGAAAAAAATTCCGAAAAAAGTGAGAAAAAACAAACACGTTTCTCATGGCTCTTTCTGATGATCGGGTGGTTCCTGTTGTGTCTGCCATCACGATAATGATCAATGGCTGTGTGATGCTCTGCTGCGCAGGTTACAACACCTCAGTGTCAAGTGTGAAACCAAGACAAAGGTATCTGTTACAGCATACTCACCTACCCACCCACCCACACAAACACACATTCAACCTCTGTACGAGTCGGTTAAAGTCCGAGGAAACAGTCTGGCACAGTCTAGCTTTATTTGCGGAGTTGTGTATAGCGATCAACATGACAACACATATTCAATCACTCAACAACTCAGCCACTCTACCACTCAACCACCCGGTCGGTTGGCCAGAGCATTTCCCACATGCCGCTGGTGTCAGTGGCGGACACATCTTTCACTGACACTGTCTTCTTTCATTTTTGCTTTCCTTTTCCTCTTCTTTTCTTTTCTTTGCCTCATTTCTTTGACATAGTGTACCATGTTTTTCTGATAGCATTGATAATTAATCGTCTTTACTGTGTTGCTTTTTTTTTTTTTTTTTTTTGTTTGTTTGAAGGTTAGTCGGGCTAGGGCCGTCGTAGGGGGCCATCTGACGCTCAGCCATTGAGGGTGTCCCAGTCAGGGGACAGATTTCCGGAGGCTTTCCTTGGGCGGGAGAGTCTTACCGGTACCCAGCCCCCAGCTGCTGACCTTCCAGCCTATCTTCCGGGCCGCAGCCACACTTGATGGTGGTGTTTACTTTGTTGCTTAGGAACAGAGTACCAAAGCTGCACATCATTACTTTGCAAAGGCAATCTCTTTCTGTTTTAAATGATTGAAATCAAAGGTTAATCAAATGATGTTATAAAGATTTTCATGTTTACGATTATATTCAAATCATAGAAATGAGCTTACGATGGTGAATCGATCAATTTGGCTTGCTCATGTACAACTTGTTGGCTGTTTGTTTGTTTGTGTGTGTTTGTGTGTGTGTGTGTGTGTGTGTGTGTGTGTGTGTGTGTGTGTGTGTGTGTGTGTGTGTGTGTGTGCAGGACAATGTGTTTGTCACTATTTCTGTATCATTGCAATACCGCGCCATTGCAGAAAAGGCGAGGGATGCGTTTTATGAGCTTGTTGATACCGAAGAGCAGCTCCGGGCCTTTATTGATGATGGTACGAGCACTGTCATCATATCATATTCTTGTGAAACACAGACTCTGAGCCTTGTTCGCTGGTAGTCCCATTCACATCTAAACATTACTTCAAAGCTCTCTGGCCATGGGCTTGCTCGTAGGCTCCGCGATTGAGTTCTCGTGGGCTGGTGGCCTTTGGATTGAGATCAGTTGCTACCCATCGATCATGGGCCATCCATTGGATCTTTCCATGAATTTTACACCGTAAGGCTGAAATTGTAGGGGCCGTGTGGATGCATTGATCTTTTGTGATCTACATCGACGATGTGCTGTTGTATCGGCCCATTTTTGTGGGAGGTTTGATATGTTGTTCCGTCAGAATGTCAGAGCAGGCGTCATAATGTGCAACGGAAATTTCCCGAAAGGGAAAGCGCGTGTCCATTCGTTAGTTTTTCATGTTTCCCGCGTGCAGATTCGTCCGTTTCTTTTTCCATTTGTGTGACGCATGTGTTCATTCGTTTGTTTTTCCTGTTTTGTTCCTGCAGCGGCCCTTCCCCCCCCTCCCCCCCTCCCTCTTTTCCTGATTCGCGTCTTCGCTCGAGTCTCGTTTCTCGATTTCGTCCGTTTCGTTTTGCGTGCATCTTCATTTGTTGTCCATTTCGTTGCGCGCTTTCCCTTTTTTGGCTCTCGAGTTTTTGCGGCGGCCCTCCTTTTTATTTTGCCTTTGCCCGAGTCGCGTTTTTATTCGTTACGTTCGCCTGTGCGGTTTCGTTTGTCGTCCGTTTCATCCCGTGTGTCCCTTTTTTTGTTTTGCCCATTTTACCGATTCGAGTTCGTTGTCGTGAAAAATGGTTTAGGGTTAGCTCAGTTGGTCGGGCACGCAAATGGCATTCAGGAGGTCGTGAGTCCCCTTTGACCACCTGCGGCACACTTGGTGCCAACCAGCTGAGATAGTTGGCCTGCTCCTCCAGTTCGGTATTGGTAGGGTCTTTTGCCATCACGGGTGTGCGTGTGTGTGTGTGTGGGTTGTGCATGGTGTGTGGGAGAGTGCTGGCCATAGACACTGCTGTTACTCAATGGGGCCAGGGGAAGTAGATGGGAGACGCAACTACTGGCAAAATGCTCGATCTTTGCGTTAGCTGGCCCGCGCACCTGGAGCCCCACCCTTTTTTTAAAAAAAAATCAAAAGTTCGAGAATACCATTCGCCTGCCAGCATTGATTGCCCTGGAAACCAGGGGATTGACAAGTCTTAGAATACCATCCACCAGCCAGCATTGATTGCCCTGGAGTAAGCTCAAAGCTCAGCTAGACATCTTTCAAATCGACCGGGATATCAGGAGGGCAATTACGTCCTTCTGCACGGACTGGCTAGGGGGACAGTGGGGGGGATGGATAGCACAGGTTGAGTGGGGGGGGGAACGGGTTGCTTCGGCAGGACAGGGTCCTCCAAAGAGTATAACCTGGTTTTCAATCCCTACACCATAAATCTCTAACGTGAGAATTGGGCGATCCGGGCCGCCCGCGGTCCTACCGGCCCGACGGTCCGGATTTCCACGCGATCTTAAAGTCTTAAGATCGTGGGACGATCCGAGCCATCGGCCCGGTAGGACCGCGGGCGGCCTGGATCGTCGCGCCCATTGAAAAAGCCATCTTAAACAAACCGCCCCGACACATGCTGGCCATTTGCCCGTTGCAGGGCGACGCGCTCACTCTACTCCAGTCCAACGCCTCTACTGGACCTAGCGAAGCCGGCAAACGACTATAGGCCTGCACACTCCTCGACGCGCTGCATCATTCGGCCCCGTCGTGCGACTGACGGCTGTTGCTCACTGTCGAAGACACCCTTCCTCCCCCTTCCTCCCTCTCTCTCTCTCAGGCATGCCTGCTTTTGTGGAGTTGTGTGTAGCGAACATGGTATCGCACGGGTGACGGGCGCATGCGCACACACAAGCATGCAAATGCATCGTGGGCAGATTGACGGTGTTCAACCTCCAGATGAGTTGGTGAAAGTCCAACGAAACAGTCTGGGTCAGTCATGCTCTTTTTGTGGAGTTGTGTATAGCGAACATGACAACCCACCCACACATGCACACACGAACAAAAGAATGCACGCAAGCACACAGATCTGAAGTGAAATGAACAAGAGTATGAAGCTCTGGAGAGAAATGCACAGGAGCATACCTTCCCTTTTACTCTGCCTTCTGAATGCGTAAGAAGCACAATAAAAAGGGAGCTGCAAGAACAATGAAAGGGGTACCCCAAGGACAACCAAAAAACTGTCTAATTATAAAATTGCTTTAATATGTTGGACATCTCAAATGCTCTTGTTGTCTGCAATAGGACAAAGACTGCCCGGATTCTGAATTTATTCATCTGGATGATCTGGGTGGAATTGGGGCTGTTGTGGGAAAAATCTATAACACACGCGGTTAAACACAGTGTGTGGGCGTGTGTGTGTGTGTGTGTGTGTGTGTGTGTGTGTGTGTGTGTGTGTGTGTGTGTGTAGGGGGTGTGTGAAACACAGCTAACCCATAAAGTATGGGACACAAGACATTGTCGTTATGTTCGTCAGAAAGCAAGATTAGGTACAGGATCATTCAACACAGCATAGGTTAGGTTATGAGGAGCATGTTAGGATGGTTAGAGTTAGTGGGTTAGTAAGGGTTAGGAAAGGGTAGTAGAACCCAGCCGTCGGTTATTTATTATTATTATTTTTATATTAGAAAAATGCAAGAGATCTTACGAGACGGAGTTGTGTTGCAGGGGTTATCATTTAATTGGGTGAGAAGAGGAGTTGTCGTTTGAGTGTATGTATGAATTTGGGATGATGTATGTATTCGATTGTATGAAGTTAATGGTTCATTTATGTGTAGTCGATGTAATGGGAATCATTCCTACGTCTATAGACTTCATTGAATTTTGGACATCATGTTGAGGCGTGTGTAGTAGGGGGAGCATATCTAAGTGTGTCTATATCTACGTATGTATGTATGTGCGTATCAATCGCGTCGCTCCTAGTAATATTTGCAGGAGATTGATCTTCTTATGCAATCCCCTTCATTGCTGTTAGTTTTTTAATCGTAGGTTGGTCGGCCAAAATGGAGATAGGTCGTGTGTGCTGCCTTTTTTTGTGCGTGTTTCACGAAGATATGCTTTGTAAGGATACTACATTATTTTAACGAAGAGGAATGTATCTGCTACAACCAGTGCTAGCAACATTTTAGAAGGGAGGGAACTAGAGCTATTTCATCACGCGCATTTTTATTTTCAGGTTTTAAATCAGACATTCGCTAATGTTTTCTCTTTTGGTTTAGGGCGGCGATTCAGTTCAGATTATATAGTGAGTTAGGGTTAACTACGGCTTTGTTTCGATGTATTACTAGGAAATCAATGAACTAACTTCTTAGTATCCCAATGGAGTATCTCTAATGAGGGAAATCAAGAGAGAAACGCTACAATTTATATTATAATTGCTTAGAGCGAAGCAGACGCATGGGCGATAAGGAATTATAGTGTCGTTAATTAGAGGGAATTATTATTTGTCGTTCTATTGCACATAAATTCTCGCGTTCGTCTTCAAAAAGCGTTTGCGTTGGAAAACATAAGAGGACGAATTCTAAATGTGAGTATATGCGTCCTATTGGATAAGGAACAGTTGTGGTTTGTCGAATGCATGGCTATTATTCACTTATCATCATCGGGGTGATAATTAGTTTTATTTATCTTTTGCGCATCCTTATATTTTAGCGCGTAGTTGAGATTAGAGGCTGGATCGCTTTCATAGAGTCTCATTGGAAAACCTAAGAGGCGTCTTAGGGTTGCGTGCTAAATGCCTTTTTTGAGCGTATCGGGTGGTAGCGATATATGTGTATAAAACGTCAGATTGTACTTACATAATTATTTAGGGTGGAGACCTTAAAACATGTAGAGGTATAACGTATTATAGCGGTATTAAAAAAAAAAAACATCGGTGGCCGATCAGTATCAGCGAGTCAGTAGGAGACAAGGAGGGAGCACTTATAAGCCTAGTCTGGTTCAGAATGGGGTACCTAAAAGTATGTAATCCGTATGTGGAAGAAGGCGTAATTATGAACAACGAGAGACAGACAAATCCATCGTTTTAGTGGGAATTTTATCAAAAAGAGGATCGCATCAGCAGGTCGTTTAACAAAAGTCAGAAGATCAGCAAGGGCTTAGTGTAAGAGTTTGGGTGCGTGAAGCTTTGATACAGTAGCATAGGGTGTACAAAGGACTTATCATTAATCATATGGCAATTTTAATCTGAGATTGTTTTTTGGGGGAAGAAAGCATTGCACATGCATAATCGTATTCTTACCTATAGAAGCACCAATATACAATTTACGAAACGCAGGATGCACAGGCGAGGGATAAACTAAATAGATTTCATCAAGGAAGGCATACATAGTTTAGGGCAAGCAAGACCATAAAGCTGTTGTTTCTATATCGACATCGTCTTTTGTTTATATATATATATATATATTTTAGTATTATTTGTTTGTTTGTATAGCTAATCAACGAGGAGGCCGGGCAGGGCAGTTGATCAATCGTGTCAGACAAGAAAAACTGAAGTGAAGGCATATCAACATGTGTATAATGGCAAGGGACAGACTGTTGTATAAAAAGACTAGTAAGAGTAAGGCGATCATCGTATCCCGTTATCTTTATGAGGGATACTAGTAGGAAAAATCGTTCCTATATATGACCTACATATTACAGTGCCTTTTATGTCGATATATTAAAGTAATGACCCACGATGTGGTGCTTTTGTTAACTTATTATGCTATCCCATTCTTTATGGTATCTAAGTCTCAAGTACTCAAAGGTAAAACACTAGTGATGATCAGACAAAGCGGTCGATCCTATTGGAAGCAGCAGAGGGTACATTTTTATGCGATATAGAAAATAGGGTGGCTAGGATAGGAAAAATTCACGCAGATTTTGTGTGGTAGATACGCCAGTCAATCTCTTGAGCTAACAGAGAGAGAATGTTAATATATCTTTTTTGGCATCATTGTGGCCTTTGCTAGGGGAGAAGTGTTCAGGAAGGTCGATTACCAGTTTCTAGTGATCATGCACATGCTGTAATATTTGCGGGCCTATGCTAGTATTTATGCTGTATTGTAGGGTGGGTGTAAAAAAACATTCAGTATGGCGCATAAGAGGATAGTAGTACGTAATCTAGTGAATCCTTCAGAATGTAGTAGTTAAAGCATGGTTATATTTAGTATGTGATTGATGGTCGAGCAATCGGATTGAATGATCGTGTCCGTATTGTAGGAATGCATTGCAGTGCGCAAGCTAGCGTATAGTTTATTGTAACGAAGATGTATGCATATAGTGTGGGAGTTGCGTGTGTTGTTTTTTTGTATGAGTGAACACAAGGGGGGGGGAGGTGGGGGGGGGGGGGGGGGGGGGGGGGGGGGGGGGGGGGGGGGGAGTGAGTGGTGGGTTGATCATGTGGTAAGGTGGGGGGAAGGTGTCATGGGACTGGTGTCGTGTGGTTAGTATGTGGTCCTGCAACAGGGTACGCATCGGAACATATTACAAGGGATCAAATGATTGGTCTGTCAGTGAGGGAGTCGTCTCACGTTTACCAAGCTAAGTTATGAACGCGGGGGTGTGTGCGCGTCTCGCCGTCCATGGCCAAGGTCAGTATGACAATTATTTCTTAATGCGGTGCAATCAGTGTGCACAGTTCGGTCAATACTTTTGATAATACCTATAGATATTGCTTCATATCGGTTAGCATATTAACGCTTTCGTAGTATCTGAACGTTTAAGCGTGAGTGCTAGGTAAGTTTAGTTCAGGAATTTAAGGTGCATGACATCAGCAATTGGAGATTACATATGAGAGATCGTGTTGTATAGAGCTATCTTGTTAGTAGAAGAAAGTAATATTAATGTTCATGCAGTGACAATTTTCAACTGACTTTTTGTTTTTATTCAGTGCGGGGCGCTGCCTATGTCGTATCGATCACAACAACTGTGCGATATTGCCGTGCTGTATCATTGGTTAAAAAACATAAGGTTTTCATATTGAGGGATCATTATGAAGCGCTTTTATCTCTGGTCATCGTAGGTAGCAATATCAAGGTACCTTTCATAGGAAAAGACTGTGTATTTATACGGGAGATCTGCGTGTAAGATGTTTCGATCTTTGTAGATAAGAGGCGATCAATCATAAATATTTGGAGTAGGGTGGGGTTTTAATGTATAACAGGGATGTATACTAAAATTTGTGCCAAAACAATTAGTTTTGAGAATCGTGTTGATGGATTGGATGAGAGTGCGTATATTTAGTCATGAGTGGTAGCAATCCGATGTACAACGTACTCCTGCGACGCTATATGCAGGGATTCTGTGTGTTCGATATATTTGTATAGTTCTTTAGCGTCGTATAGGTGGTGGGTTCTTTTATCATCGACTATACGTAATCAATGGGTAGGTTTATCATAAGCAAGGGGCTATGAGGTAGGGGTGGGCGGATGTTGAGCGATTGTCAAGCCGATCATCCTGTACGAAAAGTATGTTAGAGGTTAGCGAGGACATTGGCGCAGTCTAGTGAGTAGGGGATTCAACCCCAAACTTAGCAACTGGATGTACCATCCGGGAGCGTATGTAGGGGGTGTGTGAAACACGGCTAACCCATAAAGTATGGGATACAAGATATTGTCGTTATGTTCGCCAGAAAGCAAGATTAGGTACAAGATCATTCAACACATCATAGGTTAGGTTATGAGGAGCATGTTAGGATGGTTAGAGTTAGGGGGTTAGTAAGGGTTAGGAAAGGGTAGTAGAACCCAACCGTAGGGGGGTGCACGCCCTGAAGCGCGCTTTTCGCTGCTTAGCACCCATAGCAGCTCGTCAGAGGGATGTATCTCCAGATTAGTTTGTAGATGGGGAGTGGCAGGAGGAGTCAGAGATGATGGGGTATGGGGGGAGGTTAGAGGTATGTTTGAGCAGTAACACACCTGTGATCGGAACGATTGCGAAGACGAAGTCTCCTCAATGGTCGCCATGTTCCCGAGGCGCAGCGATGGCTGGAAGGCGTTAGACGAGAAGTAGTGATGGCGTCCCGAAGATGCGAGCGTCAGAATGCTCGTGCTCGCTCGGCACGCGAGCGTTAGGGGGGGAGGTTGTGGCGATTGTTTAGGAGTTTGTAGCGGGGAGGAGGTGGCATAGGGTAGCGTATAGCGAGCTAGTACTGTAGGCTTAACTTCAGCAGATGAGGTTTGCGGTGGTAGTATGGTGGTTATATGGGGAGTAATTAACGTAATTGTAGGTGGTGGCGTAGTATTGCTTGCCTTGTTGTAGTTTGATTTGCAGGTTACGGGTTGTGTACTATAAGGGTGTGAATATGTGAAGCAAGGAGTGCGGTTGCGGGGGTCATGTCTGCTGCTATTTTGTTGGGGGCTGGGTAGTAGAGGTTGTGAGTATTCCATCTTGTTGTAAGTGTTGATGGTTCTGTATCTTCAAAGGGGTCGTACATACCGAGGAATGTGTTGCCGCGTTTACTGCGAGCTTTTGTTTGCGCCAAGTCTGTGTTTGTCCTGTTTAATTGCCAATGTCGCAAGGGGTGTGGGCTAGCTTGTCATTTGGGCGGTGAGATGGCTATAGTGTGTAAGCCTCAAGGTCGAGGGAGGGGGATCTTTTTCGTCGTCTTGCTTGGTCGTGTTGCGACTTGTGTGTCGTACAGGAGGGGAGTGGCGTCGTTTGGGCGTGGTGCTGCAGGCGGAGTGTTGGTTTGTCTGGAGTAGGTGTGTTTGGTCTGGCTTTGCGTGGTATTTTTGCATGCTCGTCAAGAAGGTGGTTTTTTTTGTTAACTCTTCTTAGTGTGTGTGTAGGGTGTGGGGAAGTTTTTTTTTTTTTTTTTTAAATCCCATAACTTGTTTTTGGGTGAGCGTTTATAGGCTATGTTTAATGTTTTTACGGGTGTTGTTATAGATGTGGGCTGGGAAGTGGGGTGCGGGATTAAGGACGGGTGTTTCTTTAATTGTTGCAGGGTGCAAGTCTTTTATATTGAGGGGTTCGATGACTGAGCAATTTTTAGCATGGAGGGGGGATCAAGTCTTGATGGTGGGTGGGCGTACCATGCTAAAAAAAGGTTGTGCGTGTGTGTGTGAAAAATAATTATCATAAATGGTTATCCGTACTATATTTTTATTTTGTGGATAAGTCTTGAGCTGTGCATGTTTTTATTCTATTATTTTATTATTATTATTATTATTATTATTATTATTATTATTATTATTATTATTATTGTTGTTGTTGTTGTTGTTGTTATTTATTACTTCTTTGTTATTTATTATTTCTGTTATTTTTATAATTTTGCAAGGAACATGAATATGGGCGAAGCACAGAAATCCAGATTGCAAAATCACACTGAAGTCCAAGTAGTCAAAGCAAGAGCAGATAGCACAATGGAACCGAGTAACCATCCATTTG
>BFEA01000516.1:480042-493168 GCA_003427395.1 Chara braunii | reverse complement strand
CGGCTAGGACCCGACAAACATCCTGGGCCGCCCCTTTTGTTTTGTTTTTTTTTCCCCATGGGCCTCCATCTGGACATGGGGACCGGACACCAGACACCGGACTGTCTGGAACCCGGTCCGGACGTTCGGGCGGTTACCATGGGCCAGACCCATCATCTTTTTTTTTTTTTTTTTTTTGAAAAATGCAGTCCCATGATCTTGCTGAAAAACAACGCCAACTCCATACTGACCTGCACCTGTGGTCAATACAAAAGGCAAGGTAGAGTCAGATAGTTTTAGCATAGGTGCTTGGGTCAAGTTTTTTTTCAGTTTGGGGAAAGGCAACAGACATGTGGGTGTCCATCTGAAAGGAAAATCCTCAGCCAGCAGGTTAGTCAGGATGAATTTCCTGGGTGTCCATCTGAAAGGAAAATCCTTAGCCAGCAGGTTAGTCAAGATGAACTTCCTGTACTATGAAGCCAGTCCCATGAAAGACCTGATGTATCTAACAATCTGTGGTCATTCCCTAATAGCAGGCGCCTTGGAGACTTCAGGGGATAGGCCATCTGCAGAAATGACATGACCAAAATACAGAACAAAAGAGGCTCCAAAATACTACTTTTTCAAGTTTTTCTTACTAACATTGTATTTGTTCTCTCTCATAATCTGCCAAAATTTTCTAAGATGATCACCATGCTCCTCAACGGTTTTGCTAAACACCAGGATGCCATCTAGGTAGACAACAACAAAATGGCCTGTAAATGGTTTGAAAATCCTCGCTCTGAAAGGTGTCGGGTGCATTGCACAATCGAAAAGGCACCTGGTCTTAAAGGCTGTCTTATGGACATCTTCCTCAACCATTTCGATCTGATGATACCCACACTTCAGATCAATTTTGCTGAAGACTTTGCAACCTTGCACCATGTTCAGAAGGTCATCAATCCTAGGCAAGCGATCTAAGCTCTTCCTAATGATCTTGTTCATATAGTCAATGCACATTTTAAGTTTACAATTCCCTTTTGAAACAAGGACTGGTGCCCAATACTCAGATGAGTTAGGCTTGATCCAATCCTCCCCTTTGGTATTTTACTACCTGGGATGATTTCTATGGCGTGAACGACCTCCCTCTCTACGACCGCCGAAGGCTCCTCAAACAGATCAGGGTACTTAGCGACGACGACTTCGATCTTTGAGGGTGTTTTAATGGCCTCCCCTTTTTCAGAGACAAAGAGCAAGTACATACCCTCCCCTTGGTTCTGTTTATAATAATCATAGAACGCTGATGTGCACATGCAACCATAGGAGTCAACTAACCTGCTAGCCTTGTACTTAGCTAGTCTTAGGTTCTCCCATCTAGCAACACATTTTTAAGCACCTTCCGGTCCCAGTCAAACTGGGGCTTGGCAACCTCGAGGTAGTGCATACCTAACCACATGTCAAATGGTAAGTCGACGCTAACCAAGAATGAAATCCTATGATTAAGTTCCCCTCCTCCATAAGAGAAGGTACGGACCACATCCTTGACGTAGTCATTTACTACCATGCGCTCTTTGTTCAAGTTTATTGGCCAGAGTAGAAGCTACAGATCTACGCAAGCGTTGCGCCCGATCCCCGAGGCGCAGTCGCGACTTATGGAGTTTCAGGTGGGGCCGATGCCTACGAAGGCACCACACTTGCGGCCACCTACACCAACCTCCACAACACAATGCTCCCCTCTAGGACCTTTTGACAAAGCCACACAAGACTCACGAGGGTCTTTTGCTGACCACTCTGTTTCTAAGTCCTCTAAGGCCTTAGACACATCTAACGAACATAGCATCGTTTGATGGAGATGCGTCTGCGGAGTGACAAGTGAGTCAATAGCCTCGGCCAACTCCTGAAGTGGTGAGGGAACATCCTCCACTTCAGCATGAGTAGAGGCAGCTATAACCTTGATTGGCCTACGTGTTTCCCTGGGATGTGCTTGTAGATGCACCCCCCTGGGCAGGGGATCCACCAACACCTATGGGCGGTGGGACCCTCTGAGAAACCTTAGCATTCTTGCACTTGATATGCTGTTCCCAATACAAGCTGCAGTTAATGCAAGCCCCATGCGTGTATCGCTTCCTCTATACATCTTGTTCAAGGCCAGCTCTCACCCATGCCGGAGTATTGGGCGACTTATGGACCTTCCTCTGACTCTTTTGCTGACCACCCTTGTTGCGACCAGCCGCCTTTCCTTTGATTGCTGCAGTGAGGTTTCCACCCTCTAGACTCTCCTCCCTGCCTAACTCTATATCTTCCACAAGTTCAGAAATGTCATCGATTTCAGTTCGACTCCCATCGGAGTCAACCATCAGTTGTTGATGGCCCTTCTTCTTCCATTTATGTGGAATCTTTGTCTTTCTTCCGTCCGTAGCAACCTGCTGCCCCCCTCCTTTTTTTTGTCTTTTTTTTGTAAACGCACCCGTCGGTGCTAGTGGTGCTGGTAAGAGCAGACACCGCTAGCACCTGGGGAGGGCTCCATCTATTGGTGGGGAGCATCACCTGCTGGAAACCGGGTCCAGCGTCCCTTACATAGACAGAGTTCAAATCACATCGAATCGCATCAGGAAAAAAAGTGTGGTACATTCTTGCCAGCATTGATTACCCTGGGGCCCAGGGGATTGACTGAGCAGGAGGTTAGGAGGGGGGAACCTCTTCACCCTGAACCTGACGCTGGATATCTGCTATCCCATCCTAGTTTCTCCCACTCTTTGCCTTTGAAGTACAACGCTGCTGGCCCCCTTTTTGTGTCTTTTACATAATGAGATGAAGTGGGTCCAGCGTCCCGCCCTGATCTGTCCTTTGGCAAGAAAAACGTGGCTTTTGTTCCCCAGCCAATCCACACCCACAGCTTTTCCTCATCCGGCAGATGCCACGACCAACCTGCATTTGACAACAATAAGCCATCCTCTCTTGCCCCTGCAGTATGAGGTTACCCGTTCTACCCTGTATCGCCCGTTCAGTCTGCTCCATACCATTGCTGCTGCCCCCCTCCTAGCTTAGCTTCTAAATCCAAGGCCTTCTTGCTGAAGGAATCAAGGTCGTGATACTCAAGGTTGGCCCCACCAACCATCAAGTTCTTGATGTCTGTGAAAAGACACCGCAAGACCATGGTCAGTAGGACTTGTGGATCGTAACGCACTCCTAGGACGACGATCAACTTCTCTACGACACTGGTGAGATCTCGCACGGTCTTGTACTTCCAAGTATTAAGCCGGGCCAACGCATCAGTGGCTTGCTGAGCTTGCTGAGGGTTGTGCCATCGCGCTTCAACCAAGTCCATAAAGCTTTCTAGTGTCTGGGTTTTACCCCAGTCGTTCATTCTCTTGCCGTCGCCCGGGGATGCGACTAACCCATCTAGACATCTTGCTGCCGAACCCTCAAGGTAAGGGGCAGTTGTTATCACGTCCTCCTCTCGCAGTGTACGCTTGGCCCTCGCCCACAATTTTTTTTTTTTTTGGAAACATAATGACCAATCTTTGATAATAAACACCGAGTGTGAGGTAACCTAGGGCCTCTTCACCCTATCCAGGGCGCCAGAAGTAACCATTCAACCAAGCCCATTCTAGCTGCTTCTAGAAGAGTGTTTGTCTCCATTCACAATCTGTATCTCCATGTCCAAACCATGAAATTGGGACCATTGTTCTTGCTTGTAGGGGGAACGGGTCAGGGAAATCCATAAGTGGTCTTAAGGATATTGAAGGCTCTATTGTACACCAGTCCTCAAAACAAACTCTATAGTTTCTGATGATTTCCCCTTCATTATCTCTCACCTCCCCTTTCCACACAACTTTCCCTATCTTACCTCCCTGTTTCCCTCCAAACCAGGTAGCGTTAAAATTTTGTATGTATTTCGTGATTTCTTTTTTGTTGAATAGGTGCTGAATTTTCTCCTTCGTATTCTCCCATTGCCTAGTATGTCCAGCTGTATCTGTTCCTTGATACTTTCTGTGCATTCTGGTCCATCTAGTCTGACCCCTTCCCATTCATGGGTACACCACCTACGCCAGATGGTCCAAAGTGATCCCCATTTCCAGTTAGCAGGGTCCAATGGCAGGAGTGATATAGGGATTTGTGGGCAAAAAGCCATCCAGCCGTTCTTAATGTGTAGAACTCTGATTCTGAAAATTTGATCCACTTTCACCCATTTGGATTGAATATGTGTATCAGGGCTTAGGTTATTCTCCTCTGAAGGGTTAAAAATCAGTATCAGAATATCTCCATTAGGTTCTTTGTGAAGGACAGTACCTACTATTTCCCTATTATCTTTTACTGCCACACAGTCATTAATTTTGAATGTTGGACCTTTTCTCAGAACTTTGATCCATTGTAGTGGGATGAAATCAATTGTTTTTTCTAACGCTGTTTCTGAATGGTGGCAGTACCTTAGTGGAACTGTCCTCAATCAAGTGTCAAGGGCCTCATCCTTCTTATCGCCAGAGAAGGTACTAGGCGGTTTCAATGGGGTCTTCGGAAACCATTGTTGCTGAGGTCCTTCAGAAACCTGTTGCCGCATAGGTTGCTGGACCGGCTGCTGCCCTGTAGCTGCAGCAGCTGGACCTGAGGATGAAGAAGCAGCAATCTGCGCAGCTGCTGCTGATGCCCACCTGGTGGGACACCAAACTGAGGAACAAGTGGGCCTGTCATCGCCAGATATGGGGATGATGATGGATAAGCTGTTGGCGCCCTGATACTAGGCCAGCCTGTTGTGGAGGGGACTGACCTTCCCTTCCCCTGCATGGCACTCAATATCTGGTCATGGGTAGACTGGATATCATCCAGTTTGTTGTCAATGTACGCATACATGCTCACCATACCCGCCTTGAGGACCTTACCCATGTCGTCAAGGACCGAGTCATCTAAACCTTCTAATGCAGCTTTGTCTGCCTCTCTGCTCTCCAGCCTGGCTTTTCTATTTCTAATTTCATTTTCTCTTTCGGTAGCATCTCTGAGATCCTTCTCTAGCCGTGAACGCGGACTACTTGCTGGAGCTCTGTCTCCTCTCTAGTGGGCGGAGGTGGCTGGCTGTACTGCAAGCTGCCATCTGACTGGAGGAGGGTCCTGCTCTCATCCCACTGGTCATAGAAACATCCCTGTGGTCTGCTGACCTTGAGAGGTTACTGCAGAAGTAGCCGTGGCGTCAACACTAGCTCCTACCGCCCTAGCCCTCTGCAAACGCTCGGCCCTTGCTTCGGCCCGGAACCTTCTCTCGCCCCCTGGTAGCATCCCTACGTGTCTGCCTTCGTCAGCAGTCCCTTCCCCACTACCTTTACCGTGCATCAGCTAGAGCAGACACTGTCTATACGAATGTCCTCGGTGGGACCTGGCACAACATATGTCTGACCAAGTTGTGAAATAATTAAATATTGGGTACGTCAACCAGGCTACTGTTCAGGTGGTGTCAACGACATGTACACAAACTGAGCAAGTGATCTTAATCCTACTTCGATCAGTTCTCAAACAGCAGCCATAAACAGAACCGGAAAAGTGGTAGACTACTACAGTTCGAACATAAAGCTGTCTGCCAGGTGTTTGCAGTCTGTCACACCTCAACTAATCAAAAATAAAAATAAATCACTTGCACAGACACATGCGGAAATGGAAATAATAATAGTAATATTCGAGCACCAGTTGAATCTTCCCTCCCCTGCATCCGCCGTTCCTGATTGCATCAACAGAGCAGCGGTGTCTACAGTGTGCAAACGGCCTACCGCTGTGCCAGGTAATGCAGAGCAAGCCAGCCTCGTCCGTACTATTTTTATCCTCGTATACGGCGCGAGTCGGTTTCCCTGCTGGATCTTTAACGACGGTCCGGTGCGCGTCGATCCCCCATAAGGATAACTGACCCCACACCCCTCTATGCGCAGCAAGAGCTCATAACAATTCAGCAAAGCATGTGTGCTCTTCTCCCTTGGGTTGGCATGATGAACATGACCCGTGCTGTGTCCAGGGCCCTTCAGAGGCACCGCCCTCTCCCACCAGATGCACCACCAGGAAGAATGTTGACTCAAGGTAGAGCGCTCACGACTCCTGAACCAGAAGAGATGTCTCAAGTCGAACTCTCTTCCTCGCGGAAAGAAGAGATTGAGATGGGAAGATAAAGTAAGGGAACAACGTACCTGAAGATATCTGCCCCCAACCACAGATTTCTCACCGATTGAGTCGACGTGCATTTTGATGACCGCTCATAGCCTTGGTACCACACACAATGCAATGCAGTGCCACCTCAGCCAAAATGAATGTCAGCATGCCCTCATCATTCCACATACACCTGCTGTCGCCACCGCTCCAACGCTATTGCCACAGCCTTCCGGTCACACTCCCCCTGGGAGGGACTAATCAAGGCAGCGTCAATGTATCCTCACTGCAGAAAAGCTTCAGCGCACCAAGTAACAAAGATTGCAAGGCAGCATCATTCCACATACACCTGCTTCAGACACCAGCGCCATTAATGGCGATATCTTTTTTTTGTTTTGTTTTGTTTTGTTTTGTTTTGTTTTGTTTTTTGGGAAGAACAGCTCCATTCTATTGGTGGGGAGCAGCACCTGCGATATGGAACCAGCTCCGATACCAAAATTGCAAGGAATATGAGCGAGAGTGATAGACAGAAATCCAAATTGCAAAATCACGCTGTAGGCCAGATAGCCGATAACCAAGCCGAAATGCACCGAGATACAAGCCAAATAAGAGCAATACAACGAAATGTCGATGTCGACACTCCCTTGCCACATCAGCACAGTATCCAATGTCGCTCTTCCTGATTGGCGCTCAGTGCCCAGCCTAGACTAGCCTACTCCATGTTCACACAGCAGGAATCACTTTGACGCTGAAGACCAATGTACGTGATGACGTCGCCAGTGCAGACCACCAGCATACATGTTACATACTTCAATGAGTATGGGCAGAACCAAAGATCAACCAATATAGGATGAGCATTTATGCAGCGGAAGTCTGATAACGAACTGACTCACATAGACTGACTCACATAGCATCACTCCCCACACATACAATCGTGAGATGGTGGGGTCTGAGCCATACAAAGAAGGTGCTCAGGCCCGTACACAGCATACACAGATGAATGGGGGAGGAGAGACGAAAGAGGTGGGGTAGGTAGACAGCACTGAAAGTCACCGAGATGGAATCTGATAGGTCACCGATATGGTAGTCCAAAATGTCATCCAACAAGATCAAAGTGTCGAGGACAATAGGTCACCAATGTCGGAGGTACAGAGTCCAAATGTAACCGGTGTCCGAACTGTGATGCAGCCGAGTATCAACCCCAACAATCTCCAAGTCTCCAATCAGGTAAGTACCACAGTCTCATATCACCGAAATCCAACTCTGATCTCTGTCCAACTGGATAGTCTCCAATCTGAAGAAGAAGAAGAAGAAGAAGAAGAAGAAGAAGAAGAAGAAGAAGAAGAAGAAGAAGAAGAAGAAGAAGAAGGAGGAGAAGAAGAAGAAGAAGGAGGAGAAGAAGAGGAGAGAGAGAGAGAGAGGACTGGCGAGGGAGAGGAGGAAAGATCCTCCAAGCTCACAGTACCTCAGGCGGCAATGGCCGCCGTGCTGGCTCAGTCGCCCTGCCGCTGCTCCGCTCGCTGCTGCGCTAATCTGCGCTATGCTGCGCTCCTGCTTCAGCCCCTGCGCTAAGTTTAGCGCATCAAAACAGCGCTCTGGCGCTGACCATACCGTACCGGTATAGTGCCGGTAGGTCGATGCCTCTACTGAGGCAGGTACCGGTACTTATACCGGTAGGCCATGGTCTGGCCTCAATGCTGCGAGGCCAGGCCAGACCCTGGACCGTCCAGATGGACGGTTCAGCCTCCATCGGCGGGTGGCAGCTTCAAGAGCGCCGCCAGGCCCAAACAAAGTGTCGTTTGGGCCTACCCGCTGGGCTGAGTTAAATCAGGCCTTTAGGGCCTGTAGTCCAAGGGTCGGGCCTTTAGGCCCTGGTGTGTTCCTCCGGCCCTAAGTCGGGTCCGGTAGGACCCGTGTGAATCGAAAGATGTAACAATACACCAGGTATGTGTGTCTCTCTCCTCTACTCATCACCCCCTGTCCTCCCACAGCATTGTGCCTCCTTGCCCGAAGACCACCTTTGCCATCACCCGGCTGGTGCCCCAGCAGCCCGGCTATGGCCGCCGTGCGCCTGCTTCCACAGCAGTGCCCCTCTCACCTCAAAGCGCCCACGTGCGCCCTGACCAGCCAGTGCCAAGCAGCCGCTCACGCTACGACGCAGCAGTGTGGCCGCAATGCGCGACTACCGTCTTCACCCGAAAAAAACGCCCGGGCGTTATATTCAACTTGCCCTAAAAAGATGAGATTTTCGTTTTAATCACTTTTTTCAAATAGAATGCCCCTTCGAGTAGAACACCCAGGCGTTATATTCGAATAGAGCGCCCGGGCGGTATATTTGAATGTTCCATGGGCAGAGTCCCTTGAAGAGGTAGTATACATGGGTTTTAAAGTGCAGGGAAGGGGGTATACATGGGTTTTGAAGAGGGTTGGATGGGGTTTTGACTTCCAAGGGGTCTATTTTGGCTTTAGTTGTCGTTTTTATTTTTTATTTCCAAGTTTATAAGGAATTCTGGAGTGACCCTTAGCCAAAAGTTGGTCGCATTCAAAACCTGGACAACAATTTTTTTTTCAGAATTTTTGATTTTTTTTTGGGGGAAGGGGGGGGGAGATTTTGGGACCTCACTGAAGTTACCACAAATTTACTGAATATAACGCCCGGGTGTTATAAACGAATATATGGCCCGGCGGGCGTTATATTCGTACACAACGCGGGGGCGTTGTTTTGGGGTGAAGACGGTAGGCCAGAATGTCCTTCTGGCTGGGCCCTCACGTATTCCTTTATGGAAAGTGAGAGCTTCTCTGGCCAGCTCCTGGGCCTGGACGTCGAGTGTCCAGTAGCTTCACTTTGGTCCAAAGTGTCTGCGCCCAGGCCCGTTCAGACAGTGGCCAGTTAGGCGCGCCCCAGCCACCCATGTAGGCTGTGACGTGTTCCCTGCTTGCTGATTGGCTGAGAGGCCAGCTTCCACACCCAAGCATAACCTGGAAGACTCTCAGAAGATTCTGATGCTCACGAGCTGGCCCGTTGTAACCAACTGGCGCGTGCTAAACTGTCTGGCGCCCACCATGTAGAGACGACGAAGTTGGGGGCCCCGTGTCAAATTCAGGCCGGCCTTCACTTAGTGCGGGCACGTTGCTTGCTGGGGCCCCCTTTGGAATTGGCAGGCCGTGGCCAAGCGGCCATTTGCGAGGGCTGAATCCTCGCAGAATCAGACGACCACAATAATCTTAGGGGCTCCTCCCTTTTGAACAATAAAGGGCCTTGCTGGACCACTCACCAAATGTGCAAAATTTGAACTAATCTTCCACTAAAACATGGAAATATACACCATAACACCATAATTTTTTGTCTTTTCTGCATTTGGTAAGTCGTGCGGCGATGCCCAAAGAGTGAGGTGAACTTCACCACTTCCCTGGTGTGTGATGGTGTGGAGAATAGGGCGAAGATGGCTCAATTGCATAGTTGCAGCGCATCAATGCGCTGCGCGATGTGCTGCGGTGCGCAATGCGCCGCGCACCCCCGGGGGGCACGTGCACTGATGCGTGCGCATCGCGCAACAACGCGCTATGCACTACACTTCGCTGCGCAGCGCGCCAGTGCGCCGGCATGGGGCTCGCAGATCGGTGCGCGTGGTGCGCAGCGTTTTTTCAACGATGGGGAGGATTGAGGAGGAGGAGAAGAACGATGGGGAGGATTGAGGATGAGAAGGAGGATGACAAAGGAGGATGGAGGGAATGGAGGAGGGAGGAGCACCTCGATGACGAGAGAGTAGGGGTAAGGTAGAAGGGCGGAGGATGGAGGAGGGAGGAGGAAGGAGGAGATCGATGACGAGGGAGGATTGAGGAGGAGGAGAATGATGATGAGGGCAGATGAAGGGAATGGATGAGGGAAAAAAAAAAAAAAAAAAAAAAGGGAATGGAGGAGGGAGGAGCACACCGATGACAAAGGAGGGCGGGGGAGGAGAACGGTGGAGGGAGGAGGAGATCGATGATGAGGGAGGATTGAAGAGGAGAATAATGTTGAGGAGGGCGGATGGAGGGAATGGAGGAGGGAGGAGCACACCGATGACAAGGGAGTAGGGGGAAGGTAGACGGGTGGAGGGAGGAGCTCACCGATGACAAAGGAGGGAGGGGGGGGAGAACGACAGAAGGAGGAGGAGATCGACAAGGGAGGATTGCGGAGGAGGAGAACGATGGGAAGGATTGACGAGAAGGAGAACGATGGGGAGGATTGAGGACGAGGAGAACGATGACGAGGAAGGACGGAGGGAATGGAGGAGGGAAGAGCACACCGATGAAGAGGGAGGACGGGGAAGGTAGAAGGGCTGATGAGTAGGAGAATGATGATGAAAGAGAGCACTATGATAAGCGGGGGAGTAGGAGAACGATGACGAAGGAGGGAGGAAGGGGGAGGAGGAGAAGAACGATGACATTGGAGAAATGGGAGGAGCTGCACAGTTTCCACACACACACACACACAGAGGGAGGGGCTGGTGATAATCCACCTGGATATGGCTGCTTCCTTCGCCCCCTCCTGCTGCTGCGCCCTTCGGCTCCTTCTCGCCGGCGTGGGGCAATTCCGAGTAGTTCAAAAACGAACTACTCGGTCCCCGCTTCTTTTTTTTTTGCGGCGCCCCCCGCGCCCTTATTTTTTTTTTTTTTTTTGGTATCAGGCGGCACAAGCTTGCCGCAAAGTGCCTAGCAGGCCTACAATGCCCCCCCCCCAAACTTTTTTTTTTTCGGTGGACTCTCTGTAATTTTTCCATCCGCCGCATGACATGTGCGCGCATCGTGCGCACTGTGAGGTGCGGCACATGTGCGCTTTGCAGCGCATGTCGATGCGCTGCATCTATGCTTTTTTTTTTGTTGTCATGAAATAGGGATTTTCCTCGTTCTTCTCATCCAATTGCTTCTGGTTTCGAACTTAGGTCTGTCAAAAAAAAAAAAAAAGGGGTCTGTATTTCAACAGCTCAGGGGTGTGTTCCTTACAAGGAAATTTATATTCTTCAAAGAAGGAGATTGGGTAGTGGGTACTGGTGCAGAACAATGGGAAGTGGGTCAGATTGTTCACATCCATTCAGGAGGAGCTATAGTGAGTACGTTTAAGATGACAAAAGACTTCTTCTTCCCATCTCATAATGTTCAGGTAAAATTTTTCTCGTTTCTAGACCTTTATAGGATACGGGTGGTTTATTGTTCTTCTAAAAAAAGATGGAGAGCATACCAACCCCATTGTCCTATTCCAGACCTTCCCCTGGACCCGGATGAATGGATCTGGAAGACTGGTAAGAAAGGAAAAGCAAGAACTCTACAATCTATCACAGTTAAAGCAACATGTCATCTTCTCAGACCAAGCTTGGATGTTACTGCAATTGTGTAGGAACGGTGGTCTAGACACCTGAATATTGATAGTAATACTATTAAGAAAATTAAATTCTTTAATAATAGCTTAAAACAAAGACCAGCTAAATTTGCTTCCCTTCAATGGCAGATTATTCACCAGTGTTTGCCCACAAATGACTGGCTCATAGATCACTCAAATCTAGAGCAGAGAGGTTTAGCTTTCCCATGGTGTAAGTCATGTCATACGACTTTTCCAAATAGAAAAAATTGTGAAACCATTGAAGTTGATTGAACACATTTTTATGCAATGTCCGAGTGCAGTTCTATTATGGAGAAGGTGGGATATCACCTGGAGGAGCCTGACTGGGATAGATTGGCCATTGGAATGGCGGGCTATCTTGCTAGGGTATTGGGAATGGGAATGGCGGGCTATCAGTGCAATCTGTTTACTATATGCAGAAAGGCAGTATTATGGGCCCTTTGGTACAAACGTTGCGTCCCGGCAAGAGAGAATGCTGCATTGGAAGGAAAGGAAATTGCTGAGATAATTGTGCATTTTATTCAGACTGAGATCAGAGCACAATGGGAAGAAACTAAGACTAAAATTCTGAAATTACATCAGAAGAAGGATATTAAAGAAACAATTCAAAAGTTCGAATTGAACTGGCTGGGGGGATCTCAAGGGAACGGTCTGGGTAAGGTGGATTGGCCAAGTGGTGAAGGGATGGAAGAATCTCTCAAGAGAGACTTCAATCTCTGCTTTTGGGACTGGTTCGCGTTACAGCTAGGGTCTTCCCTTAGATCGCCAAATTGTTTTGCAGATCCCTTTCCTCCTTCTCAACTCGCTGTCACAGTGGTGGATTTGCAGTGGTTTGGTAGATAGGGGACTGATTTTCAAGTGCTTACACCTTTTCTGATGGGCAAGGTAGCTTGTTGGTTCAGATAGATCTGGCGGTCCAGTAAAGACTGAAGAGGCGCCACTGCCCCATTCATGGTAGCTAGGAGTTGGACCCCACAGGAAAAAGGATGGAAAAACTGTCCGGCCCAAAAAAACGGGCAAAGAATTTTGGAAAGCTGGAAAGCAGTTCTGCGGGGACCCCACCGCGGAGGATCAAATGCGCCGTGGAAACCCTTTGGGAATCAGTTGAGCCAATCGTTGCCTTTCTCCATCGGCACTCATTTTTTTTCTTCTTGTTTTCTTTGTTTTTCCTTTTTTTTTTTGTGGCGCTCTTGGTCGCTATTGGCTGCTGCCTCCCGTGAGACTTTTCCAAGACCTTTCCAGGACAGACACGCCCTCCCCCTACGCTGTAGAGTTGGCACAAAATTGCGGCGAGGAATCCTCCCGTGAGACCTTTCCAGGCTGCGGACTATGTGAAAACAGAAAACTACGTTTTTCCAAGCCGCAATCTTCGGTCTGTGGGGTCTGGGAAAACGGTTTGCAGCAGAAATTTTACCTTTCTGTGGACATCTGCCGCAGGCTGTGGGGTCCTGGAAACAGTTTTGCGGCAAAGTTTTTCCTTTCCGCGGTCCTGTGGGGTCCAACTCTAGGTCTGATTCCCAGCATGTGTGGGTTGTATCATCTCATCATTGTATCTCAGGGGACGCTGGACCCGCTTTCCAGCAGGTGTAGCTCCCCTCCAATAGACTGGAGCCCCCTGCAAATCAGGTAGGAGTCCATGCTCGTATCATCACTCCTATCTGTTGC
>BFEA01000516.1:385292-425551 GCA_003427395.1 Chara braunii | reverse complement strand
TTTTTTTTTTTTTTTTTTTTTTTTTTTTTTTTTTTTTTTTAATGTGGTGGTCTCTTTTTCGGAACAATAACGATCGCTAATACATAACGTTTCAAGCTGCAAAAAAAAAAGAAAAAAAGAAAAAGAAAAGAAAATGCAACAACGGGCATCGCCACACCACTCTCGGAAATGTGCGAAATGAGAACGAACTTTCTTCTAGAACATGGCCAGATGCGTCCACACTTTCGTATTTTTTTTTCACATTTCGAGGATGGTGTGGCGACGCACAAAAGCAGAAGAGCAGGAGACTGCTAGACTGCCTCACCTTGCGACTGCCTTGATCGTGGCTGCTACTGTTTTGTCGTTTTGCGGGTGAACCGATGACCACGTAGCCACCAGAGGAGAAATAGGATCGCACGTTCGGTGAATGGTAGGTGTGCGTCCATCGACGAGAATATCTTGACCAGAACAGCAGCCAGATGCACCACGGTAAGAAAAGCAGCAACATGCACTTACCTACGGCCTCTCTGTGAGAGTGGCGCCAGCACACGCTGAGAAGTAATTCGCGAAAAAAAAAAAACTCGGAACGGGGAGAAACGTTCGGCCGGGGCTGCGCGCTCCGCCGCTGCGTTACGGGTTCAGGAGAACCGGTCCTGCTAGCCACCAGCGTGGAACTCGTCTACGGGAAGTGGCCATCGCCCAGCACCTCGCTCAAGGTTTGTTGGGCCAACCTGCCTAGGTAGGTAGGAAGGTATGGGGGCGAGCTAGCAGGTCAGATAGCAGGAACATCACCCACATATATACACTATGAGTAACCGGGCATGACCTTTCACGCCCTGTCCGTGATGAATACCAGTTCTCCACCTCTCTACTCTTCCCCTATTGCCTTCGCCAACCCTAATCCCCCGATTCTTCACTACCATCACCAGCAACACATGACTGATTAGTGCCGGAGTTACTCACCCCGATTCAGCTTTCCGCTTCTTCTCCCGCGCCCTGCTTCCTCACCTTTCCCTTGTGCATACGGCCATCACCAAGCCATCATCAACTCGGTCCCACATACCCGTCATCTTTAGCTAACATGTTACCACCCAACACCCCTCTCACACCCCTTTATTCTTCATCACCCACCTACACCCTCTGGCTTCTTCCTTCTAATCAACCCATAGCCATCTCCCCCCCATCCTACCCCACAGTCACCTCCCCCACTTCTCGATACACTCAAGCATCCAACATCCAGCCTCTTACCCCCTGCCCTACCACGTTGATCATTCATTCGTTGACCTTGCCCCTTTTTCGACCTAACACTTCAAACACCTCTTCGACGGCACTGGCTTCACTCGTTCACCGGCCCATCCCTATCTCACCTTCTTTACCTCGTCCCACTTTCACTCTCATCTCATTCCTCACTCCTCTTGACTCGGTCGTCGACCTATATCCACACTTCCCCTCTCTTCACCATCACCTCTTAGATACGAGCGACTGGTGGCGGACCGGTTGCATTCCCCCTGCTGCAACCCTTATCCAGTGTCATATTGCTATCACGACTCCCTATTCCGCGCTCCTCATTCGTGCACACAGTCATCACCAAATTCGTTCCACTACCTGACCGTCAACTATTCCTAGCACATCATTACTTAAATACCTCTTCTACACCCTCTCCTTAACTCTCACTTATGCTCACTGCCTTCCCCTTTCGGGTTAATTGCTCTGCCATCTCTCCCTGATTCCAAGCCGTAGTCTCTCTTCCACTATCCGACACAAACAAACAAACCACATTCAGACCCTTATTCTTACCCCTGCCGTGCCTATTACCGACCCGTTGATCATACTCCTTCACAAACCAACATTCCAAATACCACTACTCAGGCACAAGCCTCACTGGTCCTCTTTCCCACCCTCATCCCATAACCCTCACTCTGGTCCGTTTTCACGTCTACCCGACACCTCTTGTATCATTCTACCACACCCACGCATCGTACCCCACGCCAACAAGTCAACGTCAGCTATCTCCCTTTCACCTTCACAAAGACTTGGCAATGACCAGTACCACCCACACATGACCATGTATGCACACACATAAATTCAATCGGAAATAATAGAAGATTTCGAGGTAAATCGTGGATAGGTGAACCACACGATAACAGCTCGCGCTATCGAGGCAGAACCATCTCAAACCTGGCAACCCTTCTCTTCCCCACCTTTTTTTTTTTCTTTTTTTTTTTTTTTTCTTTTTTTTCTCCTCCTGCAAATCCCACCCCTCGTGCTTAGTCGTCTTCTATCCCAAACACATTGACTTCTAGATACGTTCTCGACCCCTAAATACCTCTTCCGCTTCACCTCACTGCTTCCGTGCACCTTCAATCATGGCCGCCTCAGACACAGGCCAATACACAGGCAGCCTGCAGGGTCAACCTTCGAACCCTCAGCAACAACAGCAACCCCCTCCGCAGTCAACTCAGCCCGCCGACCTGCAACGCATCCAGACCTTGAACTGCCATTTCGTCAAAATGGACATCTTTTATTTTTTGAACGAAATTGAAACTGAGTTTTTTGGCCGAAAACTTGTCAAAATTTGTTGTTCCTGAGGGTCCAGCGTTTTACAAACGCTGGCCCCCCTGGCTGTACATGGACCTAGCTTGAGACCAGGCACCTCCAGGCCTGGAGGTGCCTGGTCTCAAGCTAGGTCCATGTACAGGTGCCTGGTCTCAAGCTAGGTCCATGTACAGCCAGGGGGGCCAGCGTTTGTAAAACGCTGGACCCTTAGGAACAACAAATTTTGACAAGTTTTCAGCCAAAAAACTCAGTTTCAATTTCGTTCAAAAAAAAAAAAATGTCCATTTTGACGAAATGGTCGTTTTGTTGGATAGCTGCTACGACGACGGCATCTTCCCGGACACCTCGATCTCCCACGGGGAGGTGGAAATTGTTGACGGAGTCGGCTATCTCAATCTCAATGAGGAGATAGACACGGCCACAGTGAACTGGCTAAAAGCCAAAACTGTAGTCGTAGTCTTCCAAACCAGAGGGACAAACCTCTCAATAGTGCAACGTGAACAGTTCATCTGTATATACAAGGACGCCTGGTATCAAGACGCAAATTTTAACCCGTTATTACGTCAGGGGCGGACACACGGCGAGGGACCGAATATCATGTCTTACATTGCCCGCTCACAGAGAATAGCCGAATATCTGATAAGAAAAGGACAAGACACTATTCCCTCGCGTCAAGGACCCATCCGAGTCCTGTTCAAACCATGGATGACCCAACAAGAGCTGGAATTAGCTAGGGACAGGGAAGCCGCTGACAAATACCGAATCATAGCCTTACGAGTTCCTTTGAACACCATGTTCTCTCTCCGTCATGCTATCGAAAACCTCATCGCACCAATCATCGAAATGCACCCGCCGGAGAAGAACGACGATGAGCCTCGCTTAGGTAACATTCGCATCAACTGCCTCCCTGCCACACGACAAACTTACATGAAATGGATAGTGCTTCGCAGGCCCAACGGCCAACAACTTCAGATACACCAACCAGGACACTCCATTCTGCAGGAAGTGTCTCTGGTGGTTCCATGATGAGTTCGACCCAGATTGCCCCAGATTTCATGATGAGCCTCTGCCCGCCGGTAGACAAGCCCGGGCCAGAGGTCGGGGCCGAGGTCAGGGCGGGAGAGGAGGACGAGGTCCTCTTGCCCCACAGCACGGGGGGCCCGTAAGATCTCCCCCACGAGCCCCGCTCCCAGTGTTAGGAATCCTGACTCATGATCCGGCTCAACCCATCCCAGTGCCTGTGTCCACTCTTGCCTCCCGTCTGATTGCTCTCGGAACTCATGCCATGGCATCCATTCCCCCTCCCAGCACCACCTTAGGCCTTGCCACCACTCAACTCCACCCGATGCCACCATCTACCCACTACTCCTACTACATTTCGCACTTCCAGACCCACATCCCACTCCGATCAGGAAGTCGCGTTGGGTGTGAGGTTGGTATCGGAGCCCGACACGTGGCCGGGTTGTAGAACCAATAGCACGATAATTGAGCGATCTGGCTAACTGAGGGCGACCTCGACTCCAAAACGCGCCTAAACGCGACCCCGTCGTCACTGAAGCCGATCGGCTAACCGACGGGCCGTCAACATGAATGCTAATCAACTAACCCAAATCCCTTGCAGAATCCTAATCAACCCGTACCACGTGCACGAGCTCCTATGATGCCACCAGATCTCTATCTGTTTGATCATGCGCATCATCTCGCTGGAGCATGGTTAGCTACACTCCGAGCACAGCAGTATGATGACAATGAAGCGCAGGTGAACATCCCCGTTCGATTAGGAGGGGATGCCCATCATTGGTTTAGTACCTATGTATGGGTGGATCTTCCAACTTTCGAGCGAGATTTTATGAATCCGTTTGACTACGTCCATCCAGAACAAGCACTTTTTATGATTAAGGACCGAGTTCAAAAACCCCTTGAGTCTGTCACGGAATATCGAAACCGGTTTTACCGGATGTTCGTGAAAACGGAGCGAGGCGAGCAAGTAGGAAGAGATTTGTTTATTGACAGACTTCGCAGCCGAACGATAAGGACGAAACTGAGAAAACATTTTTCTGCCATCAATCATACGCTACAACAGATCATGGACGCTGCAGAAGAGATGGAACGAAAGTTTGCTGCGAGTTTCCTAGAAGGGGAAGACTATCCGAAGGAAGGAGACTCGTCCGAACTTGCGAGGGCAAAAACTGAGCTGGCGGCGTTGCAAAATAAGTTCGAAAACATGGGGTTTGTGTCAGGTCTCGTTACCTATCTGGAGCAGATATCCCCTAGACGATCAGCACCGAGTGTGATTATGAGCATGCCCGTCCCTGTGATGCCAGCACCTGTAATGACGGCACCCCCGCCACCAATCGAAAATCCCGTACGGTCGAATGAATCAACTGCCATTTTAGAGCTGACCAAAACACTAATTAGCCTAATCCAAGAAAGCAAAAAGGAACAGCGAGAGCATAATGCTTGGCTGGAAGCTATGATGAGAAATACGTGGCCCATCGCAGTACGCGCCTCCCCAATCCAACAAGGACTGGCCCTGGCACCCGTTCTCGGAGGGGCCGCGGACAATCTGAACGTCTGTTATGCATGCCATCAACCGGGGCATCTAGCTCGAGATTGCCCTCATCGGCCCCCGCAACAACGAGTCAGAGCCGCCCCAGTAGCTGCAGCCCCCATCGCTAACGGACCTGGACGGGTAGGAGCCCTGATGGAGGAAATGGAAGGCGGGGGAAGTGCGTTAACCACCATGGAAGAGGCTGCCGAGCTCATTCCGTTAGATCAGTATGTATCACTCGGGTATCCGGGGCTTGGAATGATCGGAACCATCAGACCAGCGTCGAAACAGAAAGAAGTGGCGGAGTGGCGGCCTTCTCCAGGAAAGATGGAGTCGGGAGGACCCACTTTCGTCACTAGCGAAATCGATGTTTTGAACATCGTCCGAGCATTGGATCATCGGATTCCTCTTCCGATCGGCCATCTGCTTTCGATATCAGAGCAGGCTAATGAACGTATGTTGCAGCACTGCAAAGCGAATTGGACATGATTTGTCCTGGCCCGAATAGCAAACCCGAAAACGAAAGGACCAGTGTCAGACAAAAATGTCGCAGGAGTTTCCGATCCCATACGCATAGGGCTAATATAGAAAGACGATCATTTTTCGTCTTTCTGATGTCAATACTTACGACGTTCTTTTCGGCCTTCCTGCCCTGGCAGCACTACGAGCTAATCTGGACTTCGAAAGACGATCGATTGTCCTCCGAAATACGGGAGGCAAACCCTATGTTGTACCAATGAGACTGACTCTGTGTACTATCGCTAACATAGTTCCGTGAGTTTCTCCCGCGATGACAGACACCCTTCGCATGATTACCTGGGACAACGGGCAGACGTCCAAGGACGCAGACAACAGAGATGGTGATAACGATCCTGAAATCCTAAAGATGGCACGAGAATGTATTCATTACCCCGTGCAGCGGATGAATGCTGAAGCCCCAAACAGAACTAACCAAGATTTGCAAAGAACTCAGGCAATGATTATGGGAGAACCTCTCGTACAGATTTCAAGGATGGTCGATTCTTTGGAATCCCCTTGAACCCTGTACGAAGGGATCTCCCCTCTCCTCGCCCGATACAACAACAAAAGGTACTACTGCGATATCACGGATCTTCCGAAATCCTTGCTGACACCTGCAAAGGAAATTCGATTGCTATGCTTAGGGGCA
This sequence comes from Chara braunii, assembly GCA_003427395.1. Taxonomy (NCBI): domain Eukaryota; kingdom Viridiplantae; phylum Streptophyta; class Charophyceae; order Charales; family Characeae; genus Chara; species Chara braunii. The sequence goes on along the minus strand of BFEA01000516.1, from coordinate 419,297 downwards.
GAGATCAACTTTTTGGAACCCCCTGAGCGCCTCGAAAACGGACTCGGAATCAAGATCGCCACAAAACCCGTGTCATGGCAGGACATCCGAGACGGAGTGACGCCTGAAGAACACGTGGCCATCCGAGAAGAGGATGCGCACATGATGGCCACGGTGTTCTCCTGGCGATCCGATAACTCGTTCATCTTCGCGCCCCCGCCGGAAAATACTAAACGAATGAATACGAAACATATCGATGTGCGGATATGGGACGAGTCATACGAGTTGCACGTACCTCGATACGTACCTGACGAAATCCACCACCTGATTGCAGACATCCTGAAAGAATATAAAGGAGCGATTACTGTAACGAACGGATATTGGATTGTCATTAGTCATACAGCATGAAATCCAGACGAGAAACCATTCCCCAATTCATTGCAAGCCTTACAGGTATTCCCTGGTAGAGCGGAAAAAGGCCCTCGAACGGATTCGAGAATTCGAAGCAAGCGGTTGGATTGAACCTGCCATCGGACCATGGTCATTCCCGGTAGTATTGGTACCCAAAAAGAACGGGTCGATCCACATATGCATTGATTATCGTAAGCTGAATGATATCACGATCAAAGGTGTGTATCCCCTCCCCCGGATGGATGATTTGCTAGATGCGATTGGGTGTGCTAATTATTTCAGTAAGTTTGATATTCGGCATGGCTTCCATCACATTCTGGTTAAGGAGGAAGATCGGCCGAAGACGGCCTTCGTACTGTTTGAAGGTACGTGGCAGTGGGTTCGATGTCCGATGGGGATCTGCAATGCGCCGGCCACGTTTCAGCGGGTCATGAACGTCACGTTTCAGAACTTCGTCAACAAGACATGATTAACGCAGAGGATGATCAACTTTTGCGTCATCATGTATATGGATGACATCCTAGTTTATTCGGAGACCTATCATGGCCATGCGCAGCATATCGAGTGGACATTAGGAGCTCTGAGAGACGCTGGATTGAAGATCGCGCTTCAGAAGAGCGAATTCTTCCTCTCGGAAATTTCGTTCTTGGGCTACATTGTGACACGTGGAGGATTAGGCCTGACTCAAGAAAGGTCGCGGCGGTGAAAGAAGCCCCTGTTCCTATGTCACTAACGCAGGTTCGAGCCTTCTTGGGGTTGGCATCATACGATCGCCGTTTCATCAAGGGCTTCGCCGCGATTGCACGACCCTTGACGAACCTGCTACGGAAGGATCAGCCCCTCAGTTGGGACGTGGAGCGCGAGCAGGCCTTCGCGACCCTCAAGGAAGCCCTGACCACGACACCTATTTTGATCCGACCGGACCCCTCAAAGCAGTTCATTCTCATCACGGACTAGCAACCGGAGGCTATTTCCGCTATTTAAGCGCAAAAGGGGAACGATGGCCGTGAACATGTCATCAAGTATGCGTCGCGAACGGTACCAGACGAGCGAAGGAATAACTCAGCCCCGCAAGGCGAATGCTACGCAGTAGTGTGGGGAATCCAGCACTTTCATCCGTATTTGTATGGACAGAAGTTCCTCCTTGTCACCGATCATGAACCCCTGTTAGCGCTGAAGAGACTCTTTAATTACACGGGCATGATTGGCCAATGGGCGGTGCGCCTACAGGAGTACGACTTCGACATCATCCATCCAAAGACGGAAAGACACGGCAACGCGGACGGGCTGACACGTCTGCATCGACCAGCTAAAGTGCCTAAGGCAGAAGAGATCGTCCCGTAGAAGGAACCGGAGTCGGTGAACGGGCCCAAGTACGGACAAGTGGCAGTTCTCCCTCGTGGCAAGAAGCAGGCGGGTGGCAATGGGTGACGGAGGTAATCATACAACCCCTCTCTCTCCCCTCTCCTCCTCATCTCTTCTCTCCCTGGTTGATAAATTTTGTTCTTTTTGTGAAGCAATTTCTCGCGTATACTCGGTCTCTATACGCCCTAACGGAGAGGGATATGCGGAATAGGTAGATTGTCGACAGTGTGTCGCACGAACCCACGACTCGTGCATCCAATACCGAAATGACAGTAAGCCCTGGCTGTGCCCCTTGTGTCGGATTAATAAGATCCCGACCGAGGCTCGCTTTTTAGATGCCACGTCGGAAGGGTTAGAAAAAACACAGAAGTTTAGAAGGGCCGAAATATGGACGGATATCGCTTTGATTGTCACCCTAGTGGGTAAACCCCTCCAGGACTTCACCAAGGAAGATCGGAGGAGGGTCAATGAAAAGGCTCGGGACTACCGTTGGAATGAGGGACGATTGGAAAAACGAAAAACGGATGGTAGTGGGATTTTGATGGTAGTACCGCACCCGTTCATGAGGTATGACTGGGTGAAGACAACGCACGAGGAATAGGCTGCCCATTTTGCCGTATGGATCACGGAGGCGGCAATTGACAAAAACGAGTGGTATTGGTCCAATATTCGTGACGATGTGAAATTTATTGTTGCGAACTGTCAAGTCTGCGCTGCTGACAAGGCGCCGATTCAGCCGCCAAGATCGATAGTGCCAACGATAGTTGAACGGCCTTTTCAAAGGGTTAGCATGGATACTACCGATATTGTGGTACCCCCTGGACCCAATAGCTGTGAATATTTAGTCGTACTCGTGTTCGTGGACCATTTTTCGAAATGGATCGAGGCATATCCCTGTCGTACGCGACAGGCGGCCGAGACTGCGCGATACGTCAATCGGTTTTTAGGGATGCACCAGGACACGGAGGAAATTTTGACCGATAACGGGGTAGAATTCAGGGGAGAAGTCCTGAGGAATCTGGTCGTACACGGCGTTGCTATTCGGAATACCGCACCCCATATGTCACAATCTAATGGGCTGGTAGAAAATGCCATAGGGTGATAAAGACTGTGCTACGACGCAATATCGCGGCGCGGGATCCCAGGCCCTGGCCCGATATCGTAGATCACATCCTGGCGGTCCACCGAGGGACGCCCCACGAATCAACGGGCCTGATCCCTTTTCAATTAAGGACCAATAGCGTGACCTGCGTTTCGATACCAAGCCTCCCGGATGAGTCTTCGTTGAATCGACGGCCCACCAGGGCCACGGTTCGAGACAAGGCCAAGCGGCACATGGAATTGATGGAACGGTCCCTGCCCCGATTGGCCCGAAAACGACAGAAAATGACCGAGTTGGTCCATGGCTGGCAGGTTCGTAGTTACGAGGTCCGGAACGGGAATGCGGGTCCGCGACCCCAGTATAAATTAGGGGACTTGGTGCAGGTGAGGAAATATGCTCGCCAAGGCAAGATAGCGCCACGATTCTTCGGGCAATTTCGAGTGATCGAGCTCGGCCCGAACGGAGTGAACACGGTGCGCCTCGTACCGGAAGTCTCGGGAAGCCGATCGGCGCGGCTGATCATTCGCCATGTGTCTTACCTACGTCCCCTCCCTTCCTCCCCATCTCCTGCACCCTCGTCTTCGTCCTTGGGTACGGAAGAAGACGGCGATTCTCGATCGCTCTCTTCCTCCCCTACATCTCTCGTCTTTTTCCATACTCCGCCCCCGCCACCATCGCCATGAGTTTTCTTACAGAGCAAACTCTCGGTGATCATCTGTTGGCGCCACGAGGCTACATCTCAGCGATTCGTCAGGTTCATCATCCGCGGTTCAATCTGGATCTTCTACGACTCACGCAATTCTTCTGCACTTCGGGGGTGTACGCAGCGGTCGAGTTCCGATTCACGGGCAGTCCTTAGGTGGTCGTGTTAGCAGAGGCAGTGGCGGTACATCGGCGATCAGCTCCCGGGATAAGCCACGTGTCCACAGTTGTCGGGTTCAGCAGAGATATCAGCACGGTCAGTGCGCTACGGCATACGGCCATCCGGACGTCTTTACGACAACGGGGCCAGCGGTTGGCAGTTGAGTGGAACCATTGGCTCACGCGCCGCGGGGACAATCTCTTCCCTACGGACGGTATCGACCTCGACGGGATTCGAGCGTTCCAGCACGAGCCGGCGGTGGTGCTTCCAAAACTCGTCCCCTTCCAACGTCCCCAATGAACCTTCCCAACTCTCCACCTTCGCTCTTCCATCTCTCTATCCCACCTTCTGGCAGTCTGGTGTCCATCCTCATTTCTCCTTCTGTCTGGAACCGCTCGTTGTCCCCCTTCTCGACCCAAGACAGTGGCGGCTGTGTTGTGAGCACTTCGTCGATCTTTCGGTGTGCCTGGTCGGGGTAAAGCTTACGTGGACAAGGGACGAGGAACACCGCGAGTGGTACTTGGAGCTGATGATCGTCCAGGCCTGGAGAACAGATGTGGAGGGCGATCTTCTCGGTTTCCTCTTTGGATCGGTACGGCCCGACCATCGCCAACTGATCGCGCAAGAGCTCACGGTCCCCCTTGCGCAGTTGGCTGACGATCTCCCCCTTGAGATTGTCTCGCATAGTGACGAGAGCCTGGTCCCGCACGTCCTCACAAGGACCTTGACGTCGTACCTTCAGTGGTCAGCGTGCCTGGAGGAGCCAGGAAGCGGACGCAACCCGCCATCGCAGCGGGATTATCTGAGCCCACGGGAAATCATCGATCTCGCCTTCTTCCAGGACCGAGCGGCCTCCGAAGACGAAGAGGTAGCAATCGAAGAAGAAAGCGCTGACGAAGAAGAAGAAGCCGCGGGAGAGGACGAAGAGGAAGAAACCCTAGAGGAAGGCAGTTACAGTGAGCACGGCGAAGGAGAGCAAAGTGAGGAGGAGGAAGAAGAAGAGGACGAAGAAGAAGAGCTAGAGCTGGAAGAGTCTGAGTGGGAGATCTCGGCGGAGGAAGTGGAGCAGGCGGACACTCAGGTGGAAGACCTCGAGGCGGCGCGCAAGAGAGAGGAGATCGCAGTCGGAAAATGACAGCTGGAATTCGCCAGCGGGGCCAATCCGCAAATCGCCGACGATCCGGCCCGCGATCCCGAGGCGCCCAAGCCCGAAGATGGGGACCCAGCTGCCGAGACTTCGAGCGCACTGCCCAGGCGGCAGCAAAGCCGATCCCCCTCCCCCTCCACCTCCGACCGTCCATCAGTTCGAGCCCGTACTGATGCGGGCCATCGGGCTTCGTCCCCGGTCGTTATCCCGCTATCCCCTTGATCATCTCACCCTCCGCCAAATCACCACCCGCGTCACCTTCCCCCGTAATCCCTTCCACATCGATACCTTCCGATTCTTCTACGCTACTCGCCTCGTCGTTACGGTCCACCCCCATCCCTCGACCAATTGCGCCCTTCCCGATTTCTACCTCCACACCCTCCTCCTCAGTGTCGCATGGCGAGACCACAACATGGTCAAAGTCTATTGCATGATTGCGGGGACAATCCCTGCATGCGAAGATCACGACCATTTCCGCGCGGCACTCTTCCGCACCTTTACCACCCTGTATCTCGACTACCTCGCCTCCCTCCCTCACACTGGTAATCGCTTCCCCCGTTTCCATCGGATCGTCCGTTACCAGGAGTTCCCAGAAACAGTAGCCCAGGTGGAACGATTCTTACCCCCGCTTCCGATTAATCCTCCCCCTCGCCATGCCCCCATGTACCGTATCCCCTTCCCCCTTCCTGGTGGACACTGATGATCGGTGATCGGTGGATTGGTGTGCGTGCCATGGCGATGGCTCGAATAATCTCCTCGTTGGATTGATGAGAGCCCTCCTGAGGAATTTGTATCACAGAGCTTGCAGGCCACGGTGGATGACGTCCACACTCTTTCACAAGGTAAGTGACCATGCAAAAAGCTCCACGCGTCGGTCGACTAGAGAGATCGACACGTATCAAGAATCAAGCAAGCAGGAGTTTGCTTAAGATTGGAACCCCCTGGGCGTCACATATGTGACGAACCGATTTCTGCGCCGCGTGATTTTCTGCGCAGTAGCAGTGAGGGGTCATAAGCTGGGAAGGATGGGTCAATTATGGGAGATTAGGATGGAAGGGAAATTGCATCAGTGTCCTCGCTTCTTCGTCCTTTTTGATCGTCTTTTCGGATGGTTGGGTTCGGTCCCGGGTGAGCCCCGGGACGATCGATTGGTTGATTGGCTGCGCGCGATTAATAAATGTTGACGTCGCTTCTTTTGTTTCGGTTTTGGACTTTTAGGCGCGGATATCGCGCGGGAATTTTGCTTCGTTCTTTTTGAATTTTTTTTTTAAACTCGTTTTCGAATCTTGTCGAGCCACTATGGCTCTCGGAATTTCAGACTTTCTTTTCGGGATTTGTGTTTTTCTGCATTTAACAGGAATTAGGAGTTTTGCAACGAGGGGTGCTAAGCTGGGAAGGATGGGCCAATTACGGGAGATTGGGATGGAAGGGAAATTGCATCAGTGTCCTCGCTTCTTCGTTCTTTTTCGTCGTCTTTTCGGATGGTTGGGTTCGGTCCCGGGTGAGCCCCGGGACGATCGATTGGTTGATTGGTTGTGTGAGAGGTGCGCCGTCGTGCGCGCGATTAATAAATGTTGACGTCGTTTCTTTTGTTTTTGTTTTGGACTTTTAGGCACGAACATCGCGCGGGAATTTTGTTTCGTTTTTTTTTAAATTTCTTTTTGAATTTCTTTTTGAACTCTTTTTTGAATCTTGTCGAGCCACTATGGCTCTCGGAATTTCGGACTTTCTTTTCGGGATTTGTGTTTTTCTGCATTTATCAGGAATTATGAATTTTGCAATTAGGATTTTTCTTTGTCGCGCAACGTTTTTTTTTACGCGCTTCTCTGTGCGGCTGCAACGGAACTCTGATTAGTCGACGCCTTTAATCGTGTGTGTAACTGTAGTTTTGGGCGAGCGCCATTATAACTGTATCCTTTCTTCTTGTGCTTCGTCTTTCCCGCTCTCACTTTTTCTTGCTGTGTCTAGCCAGCCCGCGGACTGCATACTCGGATCGATGCGTGGAGCGAGGCTACGTCCCCCATACCGCGGTTTGCCCATGCAGAACGTAGGCGATCCCTCTCCTAATCTTCTTTCTAAGTCCTTGTAATTTTGTGTTCTTCGCGCATGCATGCACGCTATAAATTCCGGTTGCGCAATTAGATAGCTCTATTAACCAGCTGTTGGAAGCTCGGGGTAGCGCGATCAGTGAGGGTCGGCTCACGAGCGAAGTAAGAGGTGAGTTGAAGTGGAAGTCGGGCGACCCGACGAGCTGGTGCCAAACGCGCGGGGTTGACGCCGGCCACGACGGACTGTGGGTGCGGGCGAACCTGACGGGTGCGGGCGAACCTGACGGGTGCGGGAGGACTAAGCGGGGTGACGACTTTGAGGGTTGGTGAGCGATGACAGACTGTCCGCATCGGAGAGAGAGAGAGAGAGAGGAAGAGAGAGTTGAGGTTGATGGACGCGAATTTGCTGTTTCTTTTGTCTTTTCTCCCTCGCTGCCTTTGTATATAAATTTTGATCCGGCTCGGGGCGATCCGCCCGTTTTCTATAGTTTTTCGGAATCTTGCCTTGGTTTCAGTCCACACTTGTTTTTGCGATTTCAATCTCGGATATTGTGTGTTATGCTGAATGAATGGATGAATGGATGTTATGACTGTTTGCTTTTCCTTATGCCTGATCTTTGCCTTTGCTTGTTGTTTTGATACCCTCATGAGCATAGTAGGAAAGTTCGCACTATTGTTGTTTGTCTTTTTTTTTATCTACTATTGTCACTATGAACGCGTCGTAGCACCTTGCATATTCGGGAATGATTGCGTACGAATCATGGGATGATTAGATGATCGGGTAGCTGTTTGCCCAGAAACCAGCGAGCACCTCACGGGGATGCTTGTAAGTGCGACATGATCTGCGCACTTACACGTGTCCACGCGCGTCGATTCGCAACCATCCACGCATGAAAGGGCTAAAGATTGCAGGGATATTGATTTATTGGATGTGTTCGGCGGCCATTCTGCACTTGCAACAAAGTGATCATCCCGTGTGAACACGTGCAAGTTCGATCCCGTTCGTGCAGTCTAGACGTACTCACACGCGGTGATCGCAATCGTCGAATAACGGGACAGGCACGGAATTTTTGAACGCTGAGCTCGAAAATTCCCCAGTCGGGTAACCACGCACTAAGGAATTCCGCGGCTTCACACTGACGAGATGACGAACTCAAGGGACTCAGATTCGTCGTGGGATCCGGAGTACTTTACCTCTTGGGTGAACGAGTGTCTCAGACGAAGACGCCCGAAATTCCCCTGCCTAACCGAGAATCGATTGTGCCCCAGGGAATTCCACTGTGCTACGACCAGCGACCCGAGGTGTCCCGATTTTCCCACTTCGGATAACTTGCACTACTTCATATCCCCCGGCTTCATCGTCGTTGCTACTAATTTCCCTCATTTTTGTCTTCTCCTCCCGTACCACCAACTTACAGTGGTACTGTGGAATTCCATCGCGGAGTATTGGCCCTGCACGCTGTGCGGAAATTGCCGGCGTCGCGGCAATCGACGAGCCCCGGACACCAGAGGGCCTAACCCGAATACGCAACGACAGACGCCACGTGGCTGCCCTCAAAAGCCCGACTCATCGGAATCACAGCCCTTCCGGGCAGACCTAGCCCTAAACTGCCGCCCCCAAAACAGACGAAGCGGACGACCTTGAATGCATCGCGCATGCCATCTGCCTTATGTTGCACGACATAAACGCCAGCAGACCGGAAGGAACTTGCCTTCAGCCTTATTGCACCCGTGCCCCTAGAACCTTGCCACAGGGGATCTCAGTTCTGACCTGGGACTCCACCCCCACTTTCCCAAAAATCCTTGGCACACCCCTTTTCGCACTTCCAGGCCCACATCCCACTCCGATCAGGAAGCCGCGCTGGGCGTGAGGTTGGGCGTCACACCCTATCACATCTAGCTCTGGTAGAGGTACCATAATCAGTTTTTAACTTTTTATACAAAAAGGACTAGTGTGTGGTATGGGGTGAAAACTGTTGTGCAGTGAAGAAGAGAGTTTGATGTAGCTACTCGGTGTGTCATGATAGATCTGGTGGCTCTTAAAATGCTGAAGAGGCAAGCATCTTGCTCATTTTGATTTGACATGATGTCTTTGGATTCCGGGTCCCTTCGGGTCTCGTTAAACCACCAGTACTTGGGCGACGCCTTAGCGTTAACGCTACGCGATTTCCGTGGCCGGTGGGCCGTCGATAAATCGAATCGACAGCCCGCGCTGCTTCGAGATTTGGGCGGCCGGCACGGCGCGCAGTGCCCAAGTACTGGTGGTTTAAAAGCGAAACTGGGTAAGGCTCCCAGGTATTGCCACATCCGAGTAGATTGTGAGGACCCCGGCGTCGACGTTATCATTTCTAATATCAGCTTTGTGGGCCCGTTGTGATAAAAAAAAAAAAAAAAAAAAAAAAGGATCAGAACTTCATATTGAGCTAGTACCTTTTTTGACTTGCACTTCAGGGTGGAAATTTTTTGGAAGATCTCTTGAATAGCTAAGGAAGAGGAAGTTGGAGCCTGTTTGCAACAAGAGCCTAATCTGGGTAATGGCCCCAGCATCATCCCAGTTGTTTGTGTGTGACGTATTCCCGACCTCTTATTTTTCGAATGTAATAAAATGCTGAATTATTCCCAAAAAAAAAGAAAAAGTACAGTGGACGGTAGTGGAGCACGGCCCTTTACCGCTCTTCCAAACCCGTGTCCCTTGGAGCTCTTCTTCCCTTTGCTTTTTGGACAGTTTCCTTTTATTTCAGGCAGGGCCACAGGTGTAAGGTATCATTATCAAACTGATCGGGCCGAGGCCATTCAGAGTGCTTTTGTTTGTCTGATTTCTCACCAGGATTCCAACACAGAGATATCATAAAAACAATGTAGTCTGGAGCTTTATTATCGCGGAACAAATTACATTGAAGTAGGCGCAGAATAATCACGCCATCACAGTCCTACTTCCAACACAGATCTGCTTGTCAAGAATTCCATGGATAGGTCTACCATTCAGCCACATGGGCCGGGTTTTTGGCAGGTGCTCGATCTGTGAATTTCACCCTTGAGCAGTCCCTCTAGGACCTTGCCAGCAAAGGGCAAAATGACATGGTCCCGTGAAAACTTCGTAGTTTGACTCTGAGTTTATCTTGTAAGGGACGCCGGACCCGTTTTCCAGCATTTGCAGCCAATGGAACGGAGCCATGCAAAAAGTGGTAAAGTTGAGGGGGTGTCTGCTCTTATCAGCAACCCCCCCAACACCCACTGTCGATGTTTCCCCCCCAAAAAAAAGGAATAAGGAAATATATATATTTTTACACGGGAGTCACAAAAATGAGTTGTAATTGCACTATACAGTTTTGAATTGCAGTTCAAGCAATGTATATAACCCAGCTTTCTGGCCGGGTAGGGTGCATGAAGTGCAATTGCAAATTGTATTGTGCCCCATAGTGCAATTATACAACAACCCGGGCTTAAAAAAAAAAAAAAACTCGTTTTTGTGACTCTACTGAAGTTACCCCTTTCTTTTTTTGAGCCCTGGCCACTGCTGGGAGTGGTAAGAGCATTCCCCAGTAGTGGTTGAGGGCAAGGGCTCCAATCTATTGGTGGGGAGCTTCACCTGCTGGAAATTTGTTCCAACATACTGTTTACAACAATTTAACCAATGAGTCTGGACTCTGAAGTGAACATATGAGGGGATAAAAAGTCGGCAGGGTTGGCCTCTTCGGCCAACAACTGCCAAATAGTAATCCTTGTGATTTAGCAACCCCTGTGTCAACCACGTCTCACAAACCATACCACATTGCATTGCTCACGCTGGGACTTTCTGGACTAATGGGACTTTCTGGACTAAGCTATGGACGTGATTGCAATCAGATGCATTCAAGTCGGATGTAATGCGGTCAGATACATGTAGGAAAGTGCTACCTTCCTCACCCGAATACAACCTAAATGGTCATTATAGGTGTTTTGGGGGTATCTTTCCGTTTAAACATAGCAATAATGACCGTACGTTGTATTGGGTGAAGAAGGTAGTGCATCCAGTGTGAGTATGGTCATATCGGGCGAGGCCCCAGAGCAGTAAATAGAGAGTTGTCAGACTTTATTTCGTGGGGAGCAGCACGTGCTGGGAACCGGGCCCATCGTCCCATGTAGAGTTGCACAAGTCATTTGAGATGCCGGGGCCATTACCTGTCCGGCTTCGGCTGAGAATCAATCCGAGTCTCAGAACTATTGAAGAAATTCAAGAGAATTAAAGGTCCTGGAGAGGTTTAAAAACTATGAATGACTACTCACCTCTTTTCGAATGCTCAGAACCCCTTGACTCCCAAACAAAACTCTCTAAAATTGTCCAACACTGTCTTATTCCCTATCGAGCTCTCCCAGGCCTCACACCCCCACCTGGCTAGGTTACAGAGCAACACAACTCGCCCCAACACCGGCCAGCGTCATCCCAACACCTACCCTTGGTTGTCCCTTGGAATGCCCACCCCAAAGCATCCCCAGATCTCTCTACCAAGCCTCACGCTCCTGCAATCAGCAGGTTACAGGGCAACACCCCAGCCCCGGCCACGGTCGTTCTGGCATCGAACAACCACAGATCCATGAACGTATCAGTATCAAACAGCCTAAAGCGAGTTGCTAGAAGTCCCCAGAATCCTAAAACATTCTCTCTTTTCTTAAGAAAAATCAATGCTATTTGAGGTAAATTTGGGAGACTATCCACCAACGAAAATCCCAGCAATTGTCTTCAAACACTCTAAAGCGCCACAAGGTCCTAACACCCTCAAAGTCCTCAAACATTGTCTTATTCCCTACCAAGCTCTACCAAGCCTCTCACCCCCGCTATAGGTTACAAGGCAAGGCAACTCACCCCGTCTTCGGCCAGCATTGATATGTATATATTATAATTATCATTATTAATGTTTATAAAAAATTTACGCCAATCTTTTTTTTTTTTTTTTAACAACCCGGGCAGATGCTAGGGATGCTGGAAAGAGCAGACACCGCTAGCACTGTCGAAGAGGCTCCATCTATTGGTGGGGAGCAACACCTGCTGGAAAACGGGTCCAGCGTCCCTGAACATTGTGATTAGATTGGACATGCCATTGTATCGAAGTCTTTGCTGGAAACGCGGTCTAGTGTCCGTGAAGAAAAAAGGATTTTCTGTGCTGCTACCTCTTCACCCCTTTTTGGGGCGCCGTATCTAGTACTGATTAGGAGTGAAAAATTGGTCACATTCCTTAATCTTCACCAAACCAACGCAAGGGAACCAAACAGTGGGAAGGTAGAGGAAAGGGATCTGGGAAGTCTGACAGCGGGCGCAGGGGAATAGCAGGATCCACATCAGTCCATTCATGGAAGATCAGACGATAGTTCTTCTCAAGAACCTCTCTTTGGTTATCCTCGTTTCTTTTCTTCCTCCATTCCAACTTATTTTACCTATCTTACCCCCTTGAGGTCCCCCAAGCCAAGCGCTACTGAATTGTTGAATGTAATGTAAGATTTTACTCCCTCCATTTCTAAAGTACATCGTCTTCTCCAAAGGGCCCATATAATGGCTCTTCTCCCTGTGATAAACAAATTGTGAGAGAAGTCATCTAATTGTTCTTGAGATTATGTCTCACATAGTATGGCCCTCCAGTCCCAGGGTCAGTTCACTAGGGGGGTTAGAGATCTCCAAATCCTGTCCCACCATCTCCATAGCTAGATCGCTCCTGGGCATTGAAGGAATATATGCTCGATGGTTTCAGGAATGTTTCTTGATTGAAAAACCGTTGAGCATGATTTACACCAAGGACATGCAATGCCTCTCTCCTCTAACGTAGTTCTGTCTATGATCCAATCATTAGTAGGGAGTCATCGGTGGTCGATCTGCCATTGCAATGAGGCTACCTTTGTGAGTTTGCATTTTATGGTTTTGAACCATTTGATTTTTCTAAGTGTTTCCTTGCTTATATTTAAGTGTTTCATCCATCTCGCTTCCACTTTCCGTCTTAATTCCATTCTTGGTTTAAGCAGGCGGTAAGTTGATTTAACCGTCAGTGAGTGAAGAGAGCAGGTACGCATTCTTTGTTTTCCCAGTGGAACTGTCCATACCTATGAGAGAGGGTCTAACGCTAATTTATTTATAGCACATGCATGTTGAAGGTCAGCCAACGGTTTTTGCATTTCAACACTCTGATTCTAAAAATTTATTCAGATTGGACTCAAATGGTTTTATTTGTTTGACTCTCCTTCAACCAATTATTATGATTAATAATGAATAGGGAAAGAAAAGTGGAAACGTCATCATTTACCATCACCATGTTCCCTATATGTAGTGGGTCCCCCTAGATTCCTACCCAGTCACTTTCTTTGAGCTGATGGTCTTTCCTAAGGATCTTGAGTCATTTAATGGGGATAGATTCTTTGATATTTTCTAATGCTCTTGTACATCCTCTACAATATCATAGAGAAGGCGAGAGGTCTGTAATAGAGTACCAATCTCGGGTGTCTGGGTTCCAAATGTCACCTATTCTGAGGATGTTATTTTTCATCCATCCCCTCCAGGGGAATTCCATGCAGTGTAGAGTCCTACCTTGAGAGTCAGTGATCCATTTGTTGTTAAAGAGCGGTTGTTGACAAACCTCCTCCCACCGATTGGGTAAAAACATGTCCGGTAGAGGTAACTTGCGCCAAGTCTTGAGGACTTGTGGCCAGAATGGATCGTTTTTTATATCCCTACGTGTAGCCTTACGATGTGTTTCTGATGTCTGGTTTGAGGGTTGTGTTCTACCTCTGGGAATAGACCAACTACGGTTCTCCAGCCAAAGTAAAGGATTTGTCCCTTCTGGGACTTCCGGGGCTAGACATGAGAGTTGTTGTTCTGCAAGAGTCAGCCAAGGGGTTTATGGTCTGAAAAAAAGTCATATGATCCACTGAATGTCAAGCGCCATGACCTGGGTGGCAGGGTCTAAAATTCCTAGCCCTCCTTTTATCTTAGGTTGAATTACCGCCTGCCAGGATACCCTATTAATGACATTTTTATGGTCATGATTACCTCTCCGTAGAGAAGCTGTTATTTGTCTTTTTAAGGGTTTCAGTGTCGATTTATCTAGAGCCCAAATCGCCGACCTATACCATAATGAAGCTAGGATCACATTGTTTATGACCAACGATCGTCCAATGAGAGAGGTATGCTTATCTTTCTATGACTTCATTTTTGCTAGAGCAGATTTGGAGATTCATTCATTATTCATTGATGGCTTACCCTCAGCAGACAGGGAAATGCCCAATACTCTGATGGGATCTGATGGGGCCATCCAATTAATGTTTGGTTGTTTTGGAGGTCTTACACCTTGATGGTGTATTCACCACCGTTGTGTTTTGGTTGCCCAATTTTTCCTCAAATCTGACAGGGAACAAAACTTGTCAATCAACTTTTTGATTTCCATCAAATTGTCTCGAGAGGCTTCCACCATCAGAGAAAGGTCATCTGCAAACAAGGAGCATATTGGGAGGGCTTCTTTTGGAATGTAACTAATGTCAATACGTTATATATCCTTATTACGTCTTAAATTGACTGCTAGGGCCTCCATTATGATGATTAACAGAAATGGGGCGACGGGATCGCCCTGTCTCACCAAACGTTCTAATTCAATAGGGGGGGTCAAATTTTCATTCACCATCACTCGAGTTGTAGCATTAGCGTGTAGAATTTTTATCCATCTTCTGAAACTGGGACCAAAGTTAAATTTTTCTAGACATTTATCTAGGAAGAACCAGTCTACATAGTCATAAGCTTTTTCAAAATCAATGAAGATGAAAGCTGCATTATGCTTTGATTGACAAGAGAAAATGAAACAAAAAAAGTGGGTGTCACTTTAGAGTATAGAAGAAGCGAAGAAAACATACACCAGGAAAGAAACAGGCGCCGAGTTCGAAAAAGCAATGAAAGTACCAACGGTCATGGTGCTAGGCCGACTGTCATAACTGCAGGGGTCGGTCATGGTGTCAGATGGAAGGGGAAAAAAAAAAAAAAAAAAAAAAAAAAACAATGGATTCTTGCCTACCCAAATTGTCGTTCGAACTCGCGCCGTGGTATTTCTGCAGGCGCATGTTTTTTTTGCCTTTTCAAACTCAAAACCTGCCGTGTACGGCATTGATTACCCTGGGATCCAGGGGATTGACTGAGCAAGATATTAGACGAGGGATTAAGACAGTGGGGGGGAACCTCTTCGCCCTGAAAACAGCGCCAGATACACAACTTTCTGCTAGTTCCTTCCCCCAAACTGTGTTGAGTCCTTGAGTTTTTGCTGGCTGGAGACCAGGTCCAGTGTCCCATTACCTGCCTGGGTACCATGTAGGGAAACCGGAAGGAGCCACTGGGGGGCATCAGTGGGACCTCCTTCCGTCTCCTTACTTGCCTCGGGTCCATTATCTTGATTAGACTGGAATTTTTGTTAAGGAAAGAGCATGGGGAGGGAAGGGATCAGGGAAGTCAGTGGGGGGGCCGCAGCGGAAACGAGGGCTCCATGTGAATCCAATCTTTGAACTTTTTTTTTTTTGGGGGGGGGGGGGGGGAACAATGTTCCAATTTATTCGTGGGGAGCTGCACGTGCTGGGAACCGGGCTAGTGTCCCATTAGAAACATATTTGAGAACATGGAATCTTTGAACTCTAATTTGTAATCCCTCATATCCCTCATATCTTCCAGATTTTGTGGTTCACCCTCCCTATCCCCTCCCCATGTGACCTTTGCTACCCATCCTTCCCTTTCTCCTCCCAACCAATCCTTGCAAAATGTTGTAATCACTCTTCTGACGTCAGTGATCTGTGTGAAAAGCTTCAGTTGTGATTTCGTATCTGATCATCTTCATACCAAGATTAGTTGAACCTATTGCTGGATTTGTTCGATGATTTCCTCCCCTTCTACCCTCACCTTTTGCAGGGCCAGAACGCACCTCAACCACCAAAGAGCCCACATCACCGCCCTCCTTCCTAACCAGAACATATTCTCCACGAAGGACGAGGCTTCCCTGTCCAAGGGCCAATGGCCTACTAGAATGGCCCCCCATGACCATGACGAAGGGATTTCAATCCCCATCTTTCACCAAATACGGTCCCACCACCGGCACATGAATTGGGCTATCGAGCACCGCATGAAAATGTGCTCAACAGTCTCTCCCCTCTTGTGGGAGGGAAACATGTGTAGACATCGTTGACACCATGGTAGTGTCAATCCCCGTTGTTCTAGGTTAGTGTTGTCAATTAACCAATCGTTTGTGGGTAGGCAGCGGTACGCTATCTGCCACTGCAGAGATGAGGTTTTCGCAGGTTTAGCTTTTTAATCTCTGAACCAGCGAATCGGTCTCAGGAGGGAGCGGTCCACATTCAGCTGTCTGGCCCAGCGATCCATAACTATATCTCTCAGGTTCCTCTTGGGCCTGAGCATCCTATAGGTGGATTTAATGGACAGCCGATGAAGGGTTATGTGGCCTACTGCGCCCCCCCCTTTTCTTTGGGGGAGCAGCCAGGTCCATTCTGCCAGAGCCAGAGCCAATTCGTGGATTGCCCAATGCAGTTGATAGACCACCCTTTTCCCACTCTCTTCCAGAACCCTGATCCAATAGAGAGAGATATTATCTATCCATTTTAAGGAGGTTGTACTTCCTTCTAGTGTTCCATTTTTTTAACTCGCGTAGTATTTCTCTAGGGTCATCTGGGGATCTATCATATGTACCTGACCGATGCGAGGTGGTCTGTCCTTGGTTGCTATCCAATCTCCTTCTTTGAAGGAAGGCCCTTTTTCAAGAATTCGGTACCATACTAGTGGTACAGTCTCGATTTGTTCATCCAGATGTTCCTCCACATGGTGGCAGTAACGCAAGTTTCCCGCATTTGGTTTAACGATTTCCAGTCTCGTCTCTCCTAGTCCCACAGGTCCCCTAATCTGAGCACTCCCTGCTAGACCCAACTTTTCCATGGTGAGGCTGAGCTTGACTTGAAGTAGCCTTGTTTATCTGTCAGCCATTGGTTGCCGAAAAGAGGCTGCCGATATACCTCTTCCCATCGGTCCGGGGGGTTCCTGTTTGGAAGTGGGAGTTGCCTCCATACTGTAATGAGGGTCAAAAGGTGTCCCTTGGTTAGTCTTCCCCTTCCCCTTCTCCTTCTCTGCGCGGGATTTTACGCGGGATTATCCAGGATCAGTCCTCCAGCCAGGTCAATGGATGAACCCCTTGCGGGGTGGCAAGGGTCAGACGAGCGAGGTGTTCTAGGGCCATTATGCACCACGGACTGTGGGGTGTGAAGATCAATTTTTTCACCCATTGCAGTCGCAATGCTTGTGTCTGCGTAGCAGGGTCTATGATCCCCAGACCCCCCCGAGCTTTGGGCTGGATGATTGAGTCTCACGCCACCCTGCATATGACCTTGTTGTTTTCACTGTCCCCCCTCCATAGGTAGGGATGCCTTTCTCCTAGGTCTTTTCAATGCTCCTTTACTCAGCGCGCAGAGCACCGACTTGTACCATAGGGCCACAAAGACGACGTTGCTGATAACCAATGATCGACCAAAAAGGGAGGTACGCCTATTATTCCATTTACCGAGTTTTTGCACGGCACGATAACTTATTAATTCGTCGTTGGTTGTTGGGCATCCAACAACTGTCATGGATACCCCAAGGATTCTCAATGGAGCATCCAGTGGTTTTCATGCTACTTGTGGTAAATATGGGGGGCGCCCTCCCTGGTAGTGTATCCACCATCCCTGTGTCTTGCTCCCCCAGTTCACCGTCATGTCGGAGACCTTTACGAATATTCTCATGATTTCCTGGATTTCCTTTAGGTTGTTGTGTGTGGCCTCTACCATGATTGTGAGGTCATTCGCGAACAAGGAGCAAATTTGAATGGCCTCCTTCGGTATTTTTGCAATTCGGATTTTAGTAATGTTCTTGTGCGCTCATAGATTGGCGGTCAACGCCTCCATAATAATCAGGAACAAGAAGGGGGCGATCGGGTCCCCTTGGCGGACTGATCGTTCTAGTTTCAAGGATGGCGCCAGACTCCCATTGACTTAGATGCAGGTGGTCGCGTTCTGATGAAGAAACCAAACCCACCGCCTAAAGACTGATCCAAAGTTTCAGTCAACGTGATCGTAGGTTTTTTCAAAGTCGGTAAAGACCAAGGCCGCATTCTGGCGGGAGCTCCTGGAAAGTTGCAGTACCTCATGCACAAGGAGGATGTTTTCCTATATGTTTCTATTTTACATAAACCCGGTCTGGGATGGGTGAATAATGTCCTCCATAACCGGGACCATTCGATTGGTCAAGGCTTTCGAAAGCATTTTATATACCACCGTGAGAAATTTGATGGGCCGGTAATTTCGGATGTCCATTTTGTCTCCTTTTTTGTAGAGCAGGGTCAACACCCCTTGTCCCACTCTCTCACTCATTTCCCCTATCCGCCATACTTCCCGGTAGAAGTTAATCACGTCCTGGTTGAGGAATTCCCAGATGGATTCTGAAAACTCTTTCAGGAAACCATCTATGCTCGAGGCTTTGTTCTCATACATTTGCATGTGGGTCGTCCATATCTCCTCTTTGGAAAGTGGTTTTTCAAGGGTCTCTTGCTGCTCAGATGTTAACATCTTTCCCATGGGCTCTAAAAACTCTGAAATTTGCCTGTTATGGGTCATCTCGTCAGGATTATGAAAGTGTGAAGAAAATAAATCTTTGTAGAAGTCCCACACAATTTTAGTGCATCCAGCCGTGGTTATGGCTGGCTCCGCCTCCCTTGCTTCTGGGTGATACAGGGCCTCTATATTGATCATTATGAAAAAATGTGCGTCCATGGTTCCTTTCGTTGATAATTTTGATAGCCTTGCTTGCAAGTTAGCTCCCTGCCATCGGTATTTTGCAAAGTTCAAGAGTTGTTTTTTAAGTTATTTAAGCTTTTTTAGTTCTTGTGTCGTGGTCATGTGCTCCTATCCATGCGAATTTGCCTATTGTTCTAGTTCCTCCAGATCTCGCATTATCGAGATTTCTTGTTGATGTCGTTGAGAGGCGAAAAGTTTAGAAAACTCGTTACTTTTCATTACCAGAAAAAACAGTCCATTATTGAACCATGCGATTTGGGAGTCATGATGATGGCGGTCTTCCTTCCAGTATTCCCAAATTTGACGTAAATAGCTTTGGAAGGATTTCAGCCTAAGTAGGGAAGTATTAAGCTTATAATAGCTGGCCCCTTGGTCCGGGCGCTTGCAGAAAATCCAGATAGCCATGCACATTCGATGATCTAGACCGGCGTATGGGCCCGTTGGTAGTATTGCGGTTGTTGTCACACTACCCAGAAGGTCCTAAAAAACCCAAATCAGATCGATCCGGGACTTGGAGAGCCTACCCGGCAGGTAAAGGTTTTTTCGGTGGGGTAACTCTGTCTGAATGTATCGAATAGTTGGAGGGAGGAGCAAAACTCCCATAACATTTTTTTGTCTTCTTCAGCATTATGGATCGTGGTCGGTTGGGTTCTCCATATGTCCAATCCCTGGTCAGGCGCTGCATTATAATCCCCTGCAAGCACCTCTGGAACACCATGGGTAGGGATACCGTTTATTTTTTATATGAATTCTCTCCTTGCGCGGGGGGAGTTAGAGGCGTAAAGGGATACGACCCCGATTTCGCTTAGTCCAATTGTGTGTCTCTAAGCATAAATCTCAGTAATCTACGGTTCAGAACAACAAATCCAAGCAAGTGTGAGGTCACCTCAAGACCCTGTGACCCTGTGAACAAATACAACAACGTTGGTTGGTGGTAAATCCAACGGCTGTCTCTTATACACATCTAGATGTGTATAAGAGACAGCCTCAAGACCCTGTGACCCTGTGAACAAATACAACAACGTTGGTTGGTGGTAAATCCAACGGTGGGCTAATTGTTCTTGACCTTAAGACTAAGATCAAATGAGCTGCTAGCGCTATGGCGTGTTAGAGTTTTTTTTTTTTGGGGGGGGGGGGGGTAGGGAAAAGAGGGCGCAGTGCCCAAGGCTCATATTACCATTGCAATATAGAAACACTCACGCCTCTTCCCATTAAGGTTGGAAGAGCCTTGGCCACTGACACTGCTCCCCGGAAACAGCTTCGCTATTTGCTACTGATTACTCTTCGACTGGAGGCATTGGTTACTTGCCCGTAGGGAAAGGATTAACTCCCACCCGTCATCAACCTACACTTTTTAAACCATCATTTCCTTTCTCATATGTCGGCCTCGGGCTCTGCGCGTCGGCCCAAAAATCAAGAGTGATCGTCGATTCGATTTATCAGCGGCCACCCTTCCATTTCCGATCAGCACGTTACCCGGCGCGCCTCTGAAAAAATAGCAGGGAAAGGTACTGGTGGTTTAATCCCGAAATTCAAGAGCCAAACCGAATACCCCAGCCATATAGACTGCACGGAGACCAAGCACAATCTGACTTTTTTTTTTTTTTCCTGAGAACACCCGAGCTGAAGCTAGGGGTGTTGGTAAGAGCAGGCACCGCTCGCACCGTCGGGGAGGCTCCATCTATTGGTGGGGAGTGACACCTGTTGGAAATCGGGTCCAGTGTCCCAGAACATTGTAGTTGTTTGTGTGAACAGACATACAATTGTAATGACGGCAAGCTATCGGGGTCACCTACTGAGAATGAAGTTTGGAAGATAGAACTACACAGCAGTCTTAGCTGCTTGCCTACATGACAGCCTATGGAGAGTGATGGTATGCACCGGTGTCGAGCGCATCGGTCCCGCACCACACGAGGCAACGCGGGACCCTCTCGGCCGCGTCACACAGGAGTCGTTTTTAAATCCTTCGTTGCGAATATACATGGAGCTTCCGCAAGCCGCTCCGGCCGAGTGCGCCAGCCACACCTCTCGCGAGCCCCTACGATAGGATAGGGTCTACGCGAGGCACAACTTACCTCCACCTTACGGGAGTTGTCACCTCCCTTCGGTGGGCGTATCCCCGCCGAGCTACCAGTCCACAGTACGAAAGCTACTCAGTTGCAATCGCAGAGGTGGACCAGCCGAGGGCGTTTCCCGTTCCCTGTAGCATAGGGGGTACGTGCGGTAATACACCTATCGGACCCGCACGCGAACCGACATCTTGGGAGGGCTGAGGTCCCAAGCGCGACTCGTCGTCGGTCGACTAGGACGCATCCCACACACCACGCGCACACCGCTTTACGAACACAAAAATAAAACACACACACGCACACACATCGAACCACGCTGCAACACTCCTAGTCCCTTCAGTAGCCATCCCATAACTTTCCGACACGGAAATCGGATAGGCGTCGCGCGCGAGACTTAATATAAAACCGTGCGGACGCAGGGCTAACTCATATCGACTCGCATTGCAAGCGTACGCAAGCAGTCGCAATGATGGCGTACTATGTGGTGCTCATAATCAAGCGGTCCCTCGTGGATCTGAGTACCGCTTATGACACTCAAGTGTCAGACTCGAAGTGTCGTGAGGGTCTAATCCCTCACGATATTGCACGGTTGAAGGGATAGTCGTGTAGCCGCCGCGAGACCTCCGGCCTTTGGTCTGAGCGTCTCGGTAGGCAAGGCAAATAGGCTCTGCACAGAGCAGATTCCTTCCCTGCAGAGTCTAGGGTTTGGGACGTCCTGGACAAGGACCTTGAATCCCAGCGTCCGACTATAAAATTTTCTAAAAAACAAAGGATAACAGAGGGTCTTCCTTTTCTCTCAAGCCATAATCTGGTCAACCCTTGCGCACGATCACAGTAAGCCGCGCGCATACCCAAGGCACATATAAGTATATACATAAGGCTTATTTATATACGACGATCATTTCTCACACTCACAGTGGGACTCCTCTCAGCCATATACATGTGTAATCGCAGGCAGTCACATCCAGAGTCCAAACCACAACCATACCTGCAATCACATCAAAGATCCAACAAAAGTCCACACACTACACAGGGGCAACTTCAACCATTATCTGCACTCACACCCCTTGCTTTTAGCCATACAAGCCTCACTCTTGTGCAACTCCTCAAAATAAAATACTCAGTACTTTTCCTTAAATGGTCATTCAAAATAAAGTCCGGGTGAAAACACAACAAAACAGTTCAAATCACAAGGCTAAAGTCTTTAGGTAGAGTGGCAGGAGCGGATTGGAGTTCAATCGTAAACCGACGAATCGGCAACCGACATATTATCAGTGATAACAAAAGATGATCCTTATAGGATCAAGCTGAACTAGCCCAAGTCCTGAATCAAGTGTCCAAGAAAGGTCTGTACCATAAGACAGGTCAATGCCCAAGCTAAATCATCAACATATGGGGGATGAACCTCCATAGCACATTCTCACTCAAAGTTATCTGCCAACTAAGTCTAAGCCTACGCCAGTGCCCAAAGCAAAGGTAGACTAATGGCAGAATCTCCCCTATTCAGGGTAGATCGTCAGAATCGCCACCTGTCAGAATATCTATCTCCTCTAAATCAAGAAAATTTCGGCAGCGCTTCCCGTAGGAAAAGTGTCTTTTCAGAATTTATATCAGCCCAAATATGAAAACAGAAATAGTATTTGAGTTCCCAAAGTCCAATTTTGTCTAACTCCCTGAATTAGCAGAAATTTGCGCAGCACTCCCTTTAGAAAATGAGACTTTTCACATTTTTACTAACCCATATATGAACTTTAGACAAGTTGAACTTTGGAAAGCCAAAGATTAACTAACTCCCTGGATTTGTAGAAATTTCGGCATCGCTTCCCGTAGAGAAAGTAGTTTGCCAAAATTTATACAAGACCAAGTACAACAAAAGTTCCCAGAAAATGCGATAATTGATCTAAGTAAAAAAACTTAATTCAACAAATGCAGGAATTGAGCTAATTCTTATCGCTCTAGCATGTGGCGAGCCTCTAAAGCAACTACCTGTCAAACTGAATCTCAGACCAAGTAGTAGCCTCACTCAGTCACGTGCAATGCCAAGCCACAAAGGTAAGTACTCTCACTAGCGCCAAGTCAACTTAGCAAACAATAGATCGTAGTCTTTTAATGATTTAACCCTTTATTCCCAACTTACATAGGGCATAAAATCAGGCCATCGAATCTTATGGAACTTGTCTGACTCAGCCATCTAATATACACGAACAGGTTGCACAACTACTTTTCTTTTGCCTTGGGCATATGACTAAGTCATTCATCTTAGAAACAATGCTTAGTCGCCCTTCCCTGTTTAATACCCAAGTTGTATACATATCTCTGAACTTAGTCTTCAAGGGGGCGTAGGACTGGGCCATTCATCTTAGAAACAATGCTCAGTCGGCCCAGACTACCTTCAGTTTTACTTTTAGTTATACTCTCTTCAACTTATGATAAGCTATAGCCAGGCCATTGAATCTTATGGAACCCATGCCTGACTAGCCTGTTCATAAATAGAATAGTAATAGTAAAGTATAGCCAAATTACAACCTCTGGTTCCAGCATGTGCGGGCTTTGAGTCAAACCCCATGAACTTACAGAAGGGTCTGCCTCTCCACCTGATTCCATCATGTGCGTGGCATTGTGCTAGACCACCTGAACTTACAAAACAGACTGCCCTTTGCCAAATTCGCTTTCTCAAATAAATGCAGGAAGAGAATGAGTCACCTAAACTTATAGAACAACTCAGCCTCCTCGTTCAGAAACCAAAGAAACTGAGAAAACCCAAAAAGGAAACAAGGCAACTCAAAGCACTAAAACTTATTGAATGCCCTGAGCCCTTGAAAATCAACCACAATCAAGCCCTCGCAAGTCAGAGCAGTCAGGCCACCTAAACTTATAGAGCGGTCCAACCCTCCATGCAAACCACAGCACCGGGTCTCCCCAAACTTATGGGGACTTCCCAGCCTCCAGAGTAATCAGACCCCCTAAACTTATAGAAGGGTCTGACTAATTCATGCGAAACCAAAACGAAACAAAGCGTTGGGTTTCCCCAAACTTTATGAGGACCTCCCAGCCCAGTCAGACCTCATGCAATCAACCCTCGATCCCGCCTTCCCCAGATGCGATCTCTTTTTAACAGTCTGCTTTCACACAATCAACAAAGCTAAAGCTAGAATTGCACAAACATTCCTTTACTTAATCTGGTTTAAGTCCTGAAAATCAGTCAAAAGTCAAAGTAGGGGTGCACGCAATACGTTCAGCCAATGCATAGAGAGAAGTATAGATATGGGTTATGACTGGGTTTATAGAGGGGAAGGCAATGGTTACCTGTTAGTTCCTTGCCTCCAGAACTCCTCCTAAGTTCCGGCAGAGCTCCCGCAATCGGTGGGGTGAACCTCCCGCAGAGGCCTTGGCGCGGATTACGGGTTGGAATCCCGTCTGCCGCCTTCCTCTCAGAACCAATAGACTAGACTTAGAGTGAGAAGGGCAGATGGAGAAAGTTTGAGTCGCTCAGATATAAGAAGGGTGCTCTCAGACTCGCGGGAGAGGGCCTTGTAATCTTCTTTCACCTGAGGGCCCCGCAATGGCGGCCAACTCACAACAACTCGGTCAAACTTCCAACGTCAAACTTCCAACGTCAAACTTCCAACGTCAAACTGCCAAGGTCACCCTTTCGCTGACCCCTCAATTTGCAATACCCACCTTCCTCCCCCGACTCAGTCTCCCTTCTAAGTCCATCCGCCGCCGCACAGCAGTCGCAATAATCATCAAACAGCCGTGGCGGTATGCAGTACTGTAACGTAGCGTGCAGTCACGGGCAGCAGTGTGCAACAGTCATCTACCACACGCCCGCAGTATGCAGCCGCGGGCCGTAACTAGCATTCATAGGTAAGTACGCTATCCCCCGACTCCCCTTCGTGCTATCTCCCATAGCAATGCGCACAGCATACTGCAGAAAAAATGACGACCTCCCCGCAACCTGCAATGATCTGTCCACAGTCAAGCGAACCAATTACATCACTGTGTACCGTCGCTTGGACCACTAGCCGCAATCCCAGTGTAATGATCACTGGTAAACTCTCAAGCCTATGGGACCTCCCCAGTCACTTCGTACGGTAGAGTGCACATTATAGTAGTCAGCGGCCTCGTGTGTCCTCTCACTTAGCTGGCCTGCTGCTTTTATTGTTTTAGCGAGGTACACAGTAGGTGACCAATCGTTCCCTCTACGAAGCTGGCCACTAGGATGTTCCCTGCACGCTGAAGCCTCGTTCGTTAATGAGGTCAACCAGACAAACCACCTCTCCCTACATGTTCAGTGTGAACCCGCCCCTAGGTCGAGCCCACTCAATCACCATGCAGATAAAGGCCTCCCACTTCACCACAATCACTTCCCTAGCACCGCAGTAGAAGCCTGTCGATGCCAAAACGACATCAATCAATCTTCTAAACGCACTGCAGCAGTAAGCGCAGATACAAAGGAACCCCCGATCCCCCCCCTTCCCTGGTATCTATAGCCAACAGCACGGCTAGGTCCGAGTTTGCGGATCGTCATCAATAGGATGGACAGAACCGAAATGAATCCGCAGCTGAAACGTGGGAATATACACCGCCATCCAGTCTGTGCAGGTAAGTATCTCAACACCGTTCCCTCCCTCTCGCTCTTTTCTTCCCGCTCGCTATAGATCACTTGTTTAGTCATGTACGCCGCCCCCTTGCTGTGCTAGGAGAATGAATCTTCCCCCCGAACTGCGGCGAGATACGTTAACAGTCCGAAACTCAGTCCTCCCGGGCGCAGCTCCAGATTACCATACCACCAAGCCTACTAATCCAAGGGCCAATCTAACACTACTATCATGCTCTCATCACCTCAAAACCCCGAACTAGCCTATTCCCCCGCCTGTATCTATTCAAAACGAGGCAACTCAATCGCTTTATCTCCTTCTCTTCCGTAACTCGGCGAGCTAACCTTCTCTACTAACTCCAACTTTACTAACTATCTTCCTAAACTGACTGCATATTTGCGGTCGCCCGCCCCGAAAACCCCTTATTTGAGCCTTCGTTCGTTCGTTTTCATCAAGAAACGAACGAGATCCATATTCCCTCCTCCTGTTCTTTTTCACGTCGGCCATAGCTAAGCGCACCTCGTTCTTCACTAACCTCCCAACTCACTCACCCACCACTAAATCTAACCTCACCCCGCAAGTCGCCCGGGGCCAAAATCCCCGGATCGCCCCTTTCCTCTCTCATTTTCGTTCAGATTCGAGAGAGCCATGCCCTCTCCGACTTCGGTCGGCCTTTCCCCCCCATAGCTTCCTCTTCAAGCGAATCCGGCGCGGAAACACGCCCGGATTCATCAGTTTTACTAACCCCCCCTCACACTACCCCACTGCTGTTCGTCACTCTGCCAGCGCCTGCGTCCCACACCAACGCTGCTCCTTCGCGTGCACCTGGCCCAACCCGCGTCCAAGTTCGCTCCCATCCCCCCCCCCTGCTGCGTGCTGCCACCATACTCCTCGCTGCACTATTGCTCCGCTTGCTACTACCGGGCCAAACTCACCGTCCGCTGCTATGTAGCGCTACCCAGCCGCTCCCCGTCTGCATTTGGGCACAGTCCTAACTTCCGCTACGCACATCCGCACTACCTCTACTCCCTGCGCTCACTAACGCTCCGCTTTCTTGCTGTCGGGCCAGCCCCTCCGTTTCTGCATGTACCTGGCCCCGGCTTGCGCCCGCATTCACCCCCGCTGCTGTACCTCATGGTGCGAGCGCTCGTGGCCAACTGTCAGCCTAATGCTACCGGCTCCGCTCGTCCTTCTCCCGACCCCCGGAGCTATCGTAGCACCCGGTAGTGACCGGTCTCTACTGCCAGCGACTCGGCAAGCCGTCCAACAGCTCCGACCGTCCTGAAGGGAACTCCGGAGGGGACCAGCAAATAGGCAGCCCAATAGCCGCTTTGCTCCTGAGCCCAAGTCCGACATGCGATTGGCACGGTACCGCTGCACCGGGCCGCAGCCCTAGCGCCCCTGGCCCGGTGCCTTACGCTCCCTGCACTTCTGTTGTGCCGCTACACTCCCTGGCCTCCGCTGTGCCCAGTCCCTGGCCTGCCCTGCCCATCCTTACCCCCTCTCCTCCAAGCAAGGCCCGCCATCCCTTTGGCCTTGCCGCGGGTAACCCCACTCGGGCCTGCCATAACAAGCCACGGAGCCGGGGCGTGGGTCCTGTGGGCGCCCAAGCGCGGGCCCAAGTGAAATGGCCCGACGCGGGTCTTTACGGTAGTAGCAACCATTCAAATAAGGATTTTGGAGTCCGCGGTGCTCGTCGCACTGCGGTCAATTCGTGGTTGGCGGACGACGACAAGAATAAAATAAATAAATAAAATATCTAGACAAATCTTAATCGTCAAAGGACGTCAGACGAGGAAAGGGAAAAACTCTAGCACCGTCTCGACGTCGCTGACGACAAAACCAAAGGGGGATAGCCCCGTCGGGCCCTCAACCCCTCGGCCCCCTTCACACTGCTCTGATACCCCCGCACCGTCGCCGCTCGATCTCAATCCCTGAATCTCTTTGATGAAAATTTGACGCTGTAACCAATAGCGCTAGGCCCAAGTCTGGGTTTAGCTCTGACCAACGTCTAAATAAGCGGACACAGCGCGACGCCCCGACCTACCGAACCTCTTTCTGAAATCACATTGTTGTCGATACCGTCCTTCGCACGTACGCATAGGTCACAGGTAAGCCCATCAGTCAACGAGACATAATCTTTTTAATCCCTGCTTTAATCAGAAGATAAAAATCTGGTCGGCGATCACGCCGACTCTCCAATCATCAACAATAAAAACGATCACACGCGCCTCAAGTCTGCGCGCCCACACGCTCTTTACTCTAGTCAACCATCAACCGTATAGACAACGAACCCTGCCGCGACTCGTGCGATATATTTATTTTTTAAACCAAAGCTATTTCCTGCCATTTGCAAAAACCAGGGCGGATACCCTTGTAACGGTATTCGCGCCGACACTGGTAAGACATGCATTTGTAATGACAACAAGCTACCGGGCTCATCTACAAAGAGTGAAGTTTGGCAGGTAGAACTACATAACAGTCCGAGTTACTTGCCTACATGACAGCCTATGGTGAGTGATAGTATACACAGGTCACGTGACTTACTAAATGAATAGAAGCCAACAGCAGCTCCCCCGCACGTGTTGCCCAACTCATCAACGTTGTATGCCATAACAGGACCCTCCATCCCCCGCCCGACAACTGGTAGTGTTGGAGGGAAAAAGATTAGTCCAATTCTAACTGAGAATTTAGATCACGCTTGGGTGGATCTGGCATTCATGGTGTTGACGAAAAAGTGGGGCCTTAGCAGAGAAGAGGATATGGCAGTTTGTCTGTCGACCAGGTCTATGGTCAAGAGAGGTTCCAAATCACACACTTCGAAGGGTTTCCTGGAAGCTTTGGAACTGGTTATGACCAGTCAAATCTCCCCTCAATGCCCCTGACAGATTCACAACGATAATGCATACTGGATGTTGGACTTCATGTCCACATCGTACATATCACATCATTGATAGAGCTTCGTATTCAGGCTTTATTGATAAAGATCACACACATCATATTGTGATTAGGGTTTCGTGATTAGATTTTGATTGATATAGAAGAAGACAGACTAATTGGATGTTGTCTTATGTGGATTGTTGTATATATACAGACAATCTCTGATTGTAGGACATAGTTACACACTACTGTATAGGGACGTTGGACCCAATTTCCAGCTGACACACATCACATCAGTATAATACACATCACATCAAGGTTAGGGTTTCGTTTGATACGTAAGATTGGGTTTGATGCCTGATTTGGAGATACTGTAGATCTGACGATAGGGTCTCCCATCAGCTGACATATATTGATTGATATGCATACATAGGTTGTTGGTGATATCAACACATTTCTGCATAGGGGTGCCGGACCTGATTTCCAACAGATACATTCATACCATTGTGCATCGACGTTGGACCAGATTTCCAGCAGATACAGTCACATCATTATACAAGGAAGGTTGGACACAATTTCCAGCAGGTGCAGCTCCCCACCAATAGATGGAGCCTTCGACGTCGGGAACTACTTACCGGGGATGATGCTCGTATCACCTCGTTAAGTAGGTCTCCCATATACGAAGTTTCTCTAAAAATAATAAATAAATAAATAAATAAAATGCTCCTACCACGTGTCTGCTTTTACCAGCACCACTAGCACTGGAGGGAGCTTTTTGTGAAAAAAAAGTAAAAGAAGTCCTTAATCGGCCGATCGTCGGGTTGTGTATAAGGAAGCAATCACCACAGGCCTGGTGCTTGGCCTCTACAACACCAAGGCCTCCCTCTCGATGTCGGGGATACAGCTGGACATTTTTGTAGGACCCGCTGTCAGGGGGGAGTGACTCGTATCAAAGACCGTGGGGCTTAGAATTGGAGGTTTGGAGATTCCCCACAAAACTCGGAACAAAGCTTCATCACCTTCGGGGCGTGTGTTCAATAGAGTTAACATGGCAATTGAGTACCAATCCACATATGTAAGTTTCTAAGCATATTGAGGAATGGAGGTGTCTCAGGGATAAATGGAACACTGAGTGAAGGCAAACGAGGTGTGGAATTTGTTTTGGATCAAGGTGTGATGTGTGACGCACCAACTTCATCTCATGAGCGAGATTCTGAGCCCCTTCTTTTTTCTAATGCCTGCTGAATAGCTGGTATCAATCTAATCCAGTTCTAGTGCCTCTACCCGGTTCAGATTGCATTCCCACCAAGTGATCATATCGGGGTTCAGGCTGTTTCGATCGACTTGGGGTTGTGTTTTCTGAGCTTACAAACCCGTCACAATTCGCAGGACTTGTCCTTGACGGGCTGCGATGGATGAGATACGTTCGTTACTCTTGTCCTTCATTTTTGCAACTTTTGGAATTGTCCTTGTACTTTGCTGTTATTTCTTAATCAAATAAGTGTACATTCTCATTCTCTCTCTCTCTCTCTCTCTCTCTCTCTCTCTCTCTCTCTCTCTCTCTCTCTNCTCTCTCTCTCTCTCTCTCTCTCTCTCTCTCTCTCTCTCTCTCTCTCTCTCTCTCTCTCTCTCTCTCTCTCTCTCTCTCTCTCTCTTGTTTGGATGTATGCATGAATGAATGGTGATTGCGTGTGCACGACTCACAATGGTTGTATGCACGTAATTGTATGGAAGTGTCTTCGAGCCCTGCCTCTCGTCCGACCTTCTCGTTTTTAGGCTCCCGCTGGGCGCGGATCTTCAAAGCGCGAATGTTGGTGAAGGTTGTTAGTTGGATGAATGTCTTTATTTCCTCTCATCCAGAGATGGCGTGTTTTCTTTCCTTTGCGTTTCTTTTCGCAACGAATGGAT
Source organism: Chara braunii (assembly GCA_003427395.1). Classification (NCBI taxonomy): domain Eukaryota; kingdom Viridiplantae; phylum Streptophyta; class Charophyceae; order Charales; family Characeae; genus Chara; species Chara braunii. The sequence goes on along the minus strand of BFEA01000516.1, from coordinate 389,099 downwards.
CGACATGTGAATGATGGTCGAATGAATTGTTTTTTGTTTATTTTTTATCTTCCTTTAGCTAGGATCTTTTATGGAGGACATCCTTTAGCGCCCTTTATCACCGGGGCTGGTAACTCTCCTGTTACAATCTTTCACTTGCAGGAATGATCGTAGCGAGCAAATTAACTGTGCTCTCGTGGATTAAGGGCACGAAGCACTTCACCCGCCTAACGTCCCTTTGTCGTCCTCCCTTCTTCTTTTTGAAAGAATGCCTCCTCGCATGATTAGAAGTATGACCTGTCTGTGAGCGTGAGCAATGACCGCCCACGATTGAAGGGTTTTGGAATAGGCACCCCCTTTAAGTTGCTCAAATCATGAAGATATTTGCTTTCACGGTTGCAAGATTTATAGTTGCAGAGATGAGAAAACCAAGATGCATGTAAGAGGGAGGAGGGTGGAGAGGTCTAGGAGTCAATGTTGAAGTCGAGGGAAGGGGTTGTAGTTGGTCTAGCCGCGGTATGAAGGATTAAATCACTCTCCGCACAGCGATCCAATCTTTGTGGACTTGTCGGCTCGCCAAGATCGTCCCGTTGCTGAATAAGGTGGGAAAGGAAGCTATGAAAGATAGTGCGAGCGAAAACGAAGATTCAGCGAATTCAAAAAGAAGGAAGAGAGTGTGAGGAAGAGGGCGAAAAACAACTTTGTTGGTCGAAAAAAATGCGAAGAAGAATGAAGAGGAGCGCTAAAAAAATAGCATGCAAATGCACAAATGCAAAGAATGCTTGTTTGAAAATGGAAAGGCTCAAAAACAGTTATGAGAAGTAACAATGAAAAACAAAATGACACATAATTCCTACTACAAATTTGAAGTTAAAAGTTTTAAAGAAATTTTATGCACGCTCACTAAGGCGTATTCAAGAAAAATGGAAAGACATATCCCGAGGACATTTTACAAAATTGCACCGAGCTCGTCATTCAAAAAAAACGAAGAAGAAAAAAATAGTGTATAACCCCGCATCGAAAATAGATTTCATGAAAAGGTACAAAAATTTGCGACGGATTTTGTGCATCATATCAAGTTTGTGTGTCACATATGTGACGCTTAGGGGGTTGCATAATGTGATCTACTTGTCACGTGTGGAAGAAAGAGAATAATGAAAAATTAGAGAGCAGGTGATCACTAACCAACAGAATATTTGTGCCAACCAATATCCCACCATGATCCTCATCTCTTCTTCGGATAAATTCCTCCAGGATGAATGTGTTAGCTACATGAATCAGATTAATAATTAAATCCTTCGTCGACTCAAATTTAGCAGGAATTAACAAGGAATCATGCCAGCACTCTTGACTGTAAATTGACAAGGATAAACTCTAGTATAGCAAGGAGGATAAAGGAGAGGATTAGGAGTGAGATGATTAGGGGGTTTGGGAAGTGAAGGTACTTAAAGGTTAAGCTTGGGGTCATCATGTGGAAAAAGTCACCAAACAATTTAGTGATAATATTGATCAGACTGAAGTCACCGCCCGAAAATTGGATTCAAGAATTCTCAATAAAAAGAAGGCAGCGTATACATGACGTCGTCTTCTAACGTTGACTCTTTTGCAATAATGGGGAATTAGGCTATCGCTATATAGTAATATTCTCTACAATTGTGATCACTCAAAGTTACAGAGTAACATGGATTCAAAAATAAGGGATTCAAGGGGCATGGTTGGGAAGATAGGTAACTAAGAGTCGGATAGAGAATGGACAACAAAACCAAGGGGTAAGATGAAACCATATAGGGCTAGAAACGGTAGAGGGAGGAAGTTGCCTAAATTGAAGGGTATCAAGAGGACGACCGTCTAGGGGATGAAGACGAAGAATGCGCGCATTTAGAGGAAAATTGTGGGAAAGGTGTTCGAGATAAGCGATAGGATTAGGGGGCGGATTCACCATGATAGTGAGGGTAGGAAAGACCAATGACTGTACTTTTCGAGAATTTTGGGTCAGGAAAAACCAGGTCTCGTGTCCCTTATACAATATGCAAGACAGTGACTTGGCCGGGGCCATTACGTGGCTTCGACTTATAAATGCTTAAGTCTGTTGAGAACCCCTCAAGGCAACAAAGGGGATTGAAGCATTTTGTGAGGCCAAGACCCTAGTAGTCGAACCAGCCTAACTCGACTAGAGTGTTGCGAGGGAGACGGAAAGGATCGGGAAAGATTTCCGGGAGGGGGGGGGTAGCGGGGTATTGGCATTTATCATAATTCATTTCCTGAAGTACAACTGATAGTCTTTGGGGCAAGGCCTTGCTGGTCTTCATGCTGCCATCCAAGCTATTCCACTTGTGCCATCCTTCCTTCATGTTCTTCCTCGGGCTAGTCCTTGCAGAATTTTGAGATGATGTGGGATGAGTCAGTTTCGCAGAGAGTTATTGAGCTTTCCGACGGGTTTTTGTCCATTGGGCTCTAATCCCACTCTCGATTTCAGTCTGTATAATTTCAATCGTTTCCCTGCCCCCAATATGTGCGCTTTCAGTGATGAGGGTCCAGTGGCGCCAGTAAAGTGTCAAAAGAACTGTTTTTCTCCCTAAACGGAAAAGGTTGCTTGTAAAGATCCCAACTTGGCCCCCCTAGTGGCTGCAAGGCGGCGCCGTCAGTCCCTGGGCCATTCGTGTCCGGTTTCGAACTGTTATCAGGTAAGTATTGCCCTGGGGCACTGTACGAATGCGTGCTCGATGGTTTTGTTGACTTTCCACGAGAGGATCCCTCTTGGCAGGTGAAGCACCACGGCGAGACGGGGACACCTTTCTGCTTTAAACATGTGTGGTCTAGTATAAGCCACGCATTCATGAGGAAACAACGGTAGGCAATCTGCCACTTCAGGGAGGCCTGCTTTACAAGTTTGCGATTAACATCCTTAAACCGTTTTATTGGCAACTGCAATTTCGTCAAAACGGACATTTTATATTTCTTAGCGAAATTGAAAATCCATTTTTTGGCCAAATATTCACGAAATAGAAAGTAATAAATAATAAGTAGTACGGCATTCCGAAAATGCCCTACCCTCTCGACGTACCTGGACTTAATGGAAATCTACACACATTCAGGCAGAAAAATGCCAGACCCCTTGGATGTATGTTGATTTTAGCTAAGTCTAGATACATTGCTGGGATAGGGCGTTTTTGGAACACCATACCCCATATTTCGTGATTTTTTCGCTAAAAACATAAATTTTCAATTTCGTTCAAAAACAAAAAAGTATGCTTTGATGAAATCACAGTTTGGTCTAAGCTTCCCAATCGCCATGTTGAGGTGTCTTGCCTGCTGGTCCCTAAGTTTGTCCCCCAAATTGTGTTTGACTCTTAATAACTTGAAGTGGTAGGTTGATTAAAAACCCAGGGAGTGGAGGTAGAGGTACTTCAGCTATAGCAATCTCGATTGGGTTCGCCATCTCCACTCCATAGGGTCCAAGGGAAGTTTTTTCAGGGGGAGATGAGGTTTGTAAGCTACTCAGATGTCCTTCCTACAGTAAGCCCAAATGAGATAGACCTGCTCTCTTCCCACCCACTTCGTTCTATCAGTCTGGAAGTGGAACAACCTGTTATGTGCATGTTGTAAGAAGTTGAGGAGGGCGTCGTCATGTCTCACCCTCGATAATGATCCCAACTAGCAGCGGGTCCCCCTGGTCACCACCCAGTCGCTGTCCTTCAACTTAGGGGCTTGTTGCAAGGTGTGTGCACATGGGAGGGGGATGGAGAAGATGATATCCTCCAAGCTCTCTCTCTCTCTCTCTCTCTCTCTCTCTCTCTCTCTCTCTCTCTCTCTCTCTCTCTCTCTCTC
>BFEA01000516.1:358625-370340 GCA_003427395.1 Chara braunii | reverse complement strand
CTCTCTCTCTCTCTCTTGCGCGCGCGCGCGCACGACTAGGGGGCAAAACGCAAAGATGACATGGGCCACTAGGTGTAAAACGAAAATGCATAGGGCCTAGGGAAAGTTCGCAAGTATTGGGATATTTTGCAAACTTTAAGATGAACACTACACGGTGTCGGGACAAATACCTTGACAAGGGTATTTGTTGGGGATTTTAAACGTCCGACGCTGTCCGACTCTTTCGTTGAATTGAAGGACTTGATGAGACTGCCGTTGCCGAACTTTTATTCAGACCGAACCTACGACAAAGGGACTAGGATATTGGGGGTTTCACACTTGGTTGAGACCGTCCTAATCGACCGGCGTACACTTCATACCTAGGAGATCAGCGCCCTAAAGAACGGACGACGTCCGGGTTCAACTTGAATAGGTGTTTTAATCGCGCATACCTATACTACAGCGAGCAAGCAAACGCCCTCGGCTAACCCACCTCTGCAACTGCATGTAAAAACTTTTATATGTGGGTCAGTAGCTCGGTAGGGATACGCCCCTAAGGGTGGTGACACCCCTTAGGGAAGGAAAGTTTATGCCCCACGGGAACCTATCCTGTCGTAGGGGACCGCGGGATATACAGTTGCCGCACCCGGCTAGAGCGGCGAAGGGACGACACGACCGCGACCGTCTCGACGGTTCGCGGGATTAATTAGGCGTCATCCCCGAGTTGTCTCTGTGTTTTGTTTTTTGCAACTCCTGTATGACATGGCTAGGAGGGCTCTCGCCGCTTCGTGAGGAAAGACGGGGGTCAATGCGCTCGACCACAGTAGGGGTATTTTGCCAAGATGGCATCGTGAACGACAATTGGATCAGGTACAACTATAATGCATTACTGACTATTCGAGGAAAGCCTGAATAAAGGTTGGTTCATGTTGTCCTCTGATCGTTTTATAGTTGTGGGTACTGGGAAGTCTCTTGGAAGTAAATAATTGTTTTCTTTAAAAAAAAGAAAGGGATGATTTGTGAAATACCCCTATAAGTTGAAATATAAATATTGAATAAATGCCAGTAGCAGTAGGACAAACTTTACGTAATGGCTTCATGCCTCAATAATTTGGATAAGCATTTCGTTTCTCTGTTATTTCATTGGCACGGAGATGCAAAGGTTAACCCACCACAAAATCATACGAGTGAGGTGTACTAGATGGCAAAGGCGAGTGGTATCGGGCAAAAGATGCAATTCTACATCCACACTAGTTCGACTTCTTTTGGCATGCAACAGATATCCGGATCGAATGAAAAAAACCCGGACGAACTGGTAACTTATATATGGGGATTGTAAAAGAGAGGCTCAGACAAAGCGGTGATTTATATCCGGATTATAAAAAAAGAGGCCCGGACAAAATGATGGTTTAAAACACTAGCGGTTTAAACTGTTCTGCGGCAATTAGAAGTTCTCTACTATTTATGTTTTGGACCCATTATAGGCAGACCGATATATGCAAATCCGAGAAAAAGGGAAATCCTCTTGGACTGAAGGACCATCAATATAGTGAAATTGAAATTTAAGTTTCTCAACAGAGAAATAGTAGGACACTCTTCTTTTTTGGTATGTGGCGACGAATGGGTTCGAGTGAGAAGTTTTTTTTGTCTCACTTTTTATAATTTTCTTCTGCTTCTCTTACTGACGTTGATTGCTAACCACTTGAACTGTCAAGTAAACGGTGCGTTTTGTTATAACAGAATACGGTTTTGGAATGTTTGAAGGTCTTTCGTTGATGCGACCCGCCATCGAGGCGCGTTCTCGAGTTTTGCTTATTGCTTAGGGTTAGAGGGTTTTTTAACATAATTTTCGAATTAATCTGCGTATCGGATTAGTAAGGATTTTCATTTATTACCACAAATCTCAATCTATTATTTTTTAAAGAACTGATTCGGCATCATGACGATGAGCTGCCGATTTTCGCAATATTCTGATTTCGATTCTATGCCAATTTAAATGAACTTCGAAAAAAGTTTTCAAAGTTCGTATTTTCTGTTAGTTAGGAAATTTAACCGTCTCTCATTCTGAATTAGGAATCAACAGGGCGTGTGATCTTATGCGATTCAACGGCAAAGCTCAAACTCATCTACTTTCATATTTAGCAAAAACTTGTAACCCATTATCAAATCAGGTTGAGCTTATTAATTTTTCACCAATCCTAAACTTGAAGTATGATTTCTTATTTTACAAATGATTTCAAAAATTGTAACTCATAATTTGGTTTAATAACTTTAATTTAGAAATTATATTTTACTGCTACCCTGTTGTGGATAAATCGCCTGAAATGTTCGAATGCAGAATTTAGGAAAATTTATTTATATGACTGTTTTATTAAGCCTAGTAGGATGAAAATCGTTCTTCGGGTGCTTGGCTAATTAGGACTTTACTGCCGAATAAAGCTTTAAGTACTTATTTCTAAAAAACGTTATGAGAGGGGAAAGAGAAAGAGAAACGTTTTGTAAATTTAAAAATGTCCTTGATGTCAGAACATGGTTGCGTTCTCTCAACCTTTTCTAGACATTAGCATTATGGTCTCTTCGATAAATAAAACAATTATTAACCTTGATAGACCATTCTGTAAGTTTGTACTAATTATTTTGGAAAAAAAATAGCAATTTGAGAAAACAGGATTGCCATAGAGAAAATGACTATTTCTGCGTTTACTCGTATGCAATTGTTATCTTTAAAAACAAAAAGATCAAAATTTTAACTATTTTTACTCGACCAATTGAAGATGAGAGAAAAGGTAAGGGATGAGAGAGAAGGAATAACTTTGTCTGCCTTAAAGTTTGTAGAGACAATTCATGACGCTTGCAAAAAAAATCCAAATTATATTTATATGTATGCTTGGTGACCAAAGTGGCTCGGGACAACTTGCAGGCCGGGGTAAAAAAAAAAAAAAAAAAAAAAAAACTTGTAATATTTTTATGCCCGGGCGGGCACTCGGGCGTGACGTCCGAGGGGGTCTAACACCTGGGGTACCGGGGRGTGCAAAAAAAAAAAAAAAAAAAAAAAAAAAGTTTTTTTGCGCTCTCCTAAAAGACCTTAAATCCGGTCTCTTTTCATTTTTTTTGAGTTGTTTGTCAAGGGGAGAGAATGGGGGTATACATTTGTTTTAAAGGGGTTAAGGGGGCTTAAAGGGGAGTGCCTTGTATAATTTTATTATTTTATTTTTTATCTCTGATTCGGTGAAGAATTTTAATGTGACCCTCAACCAAAAGTTGTTTGTACTACAATTATACATAACATTTTTTTTTTTTGAACTTTTTAACTTTCATTTTTTTTTTGCGTGCGCGTTGGGGTTATGCCCGGTCGCGCACTGGGGCGTGTATCCGGGCACACGTTGGGTGTGCGGGTGAGCGAAAGAAAAAAAATATATATATAAAAAATATAAATTAATTTTTATTTTAAATTTGGTAAGAAACTAGGCTACCTGAGTGGTCCGGGACCATTTGCCCGGTCGGGCAAAAAAAAAAACAAATGATTTTTTAACTTTATTTTTTATTTTAAAAATTGTAAAGAATTTCGATGTGACCCTAAAACAAAAGTTGTTCAATTTACTTTCCCGCATAAAATAGTTTGTTTTTTTTTTTAATTGCATTTTTTTTTCCCTTTAGACCTTTCCTGGTCCTTGCACGGTCGGACCGTCCAGGAAAATAGGGTGACCCGGTGGCCCGACTGGTAGCCTAGGTAAGAAATTTCGATTTGACCATTAGGCAAACGTTATTTAGTTTATTGTTTTGCATAACACAGTTTGTTTTTTATTTTATTTTTTTTCCTTAGACCTTTCATCGTCCTTGCATGACCGGGCCGCCCGATAGGATAGGGTGACCCAGGCAACCTGACTGGTAGCCCAGTATATATGTATATTTTAGTCAAGGGGGGGGATATTGTTATCTTATAAAGTTAATCAATATTTTTTTAAGTGTGTATTTCTTATTACTTTAAGATGGTTTACGAAACTAATAAATTTGGCTTATAATTTAGGAATGTTTTATTTTGTTCCATCAGATGCTAATGTGGAATCAACCTTTGTCGCTCTTATAATTTTTCGAAGCTCGCTTAAAAGTGTTAGAGTTTTATTCTCGATACAAAGTGGGTCGAGAAAGAAGGCGGAAATAAAGTAGAAATCGGAAGGAGAGGAAAAAAATAGATAGACGAAGCTTCGAATTTCCTCATTCAAAATTTTGGAAAATCTATGGTGATTGGATCATTAATTATAATTATTGACCTACCTCGTTCAACTGGGGATCGAAAAATTAATTTGAAACCGGTAACGTTACCTTTGATAAGGGTGAGCTCAAGCAACACCCATTAGGATATTCCACGCGGACCGCCTAGTTGGACACTTTATGCTAATTTATGGAGGTCGAATTCGAAAAACCTAACCGTCTCGATTAAAAAAACTTCACCAGGCCATCCAAATAAAATTGCAGTTGCAAGAAATACGAAGTTTGATATATAACAATTCGTGGTTTGATCTCATAAAGTGACTCTAGTAAATTACAAAACAAAAAGGTGAAAACAAAGGGGGGGAGAAGCAAGATTCTCTGTAAGTTTGATAATTCTTTGTTAAATCAGGTTTTTTGTTTAAATTTTACCACTCTTCTTTCTCTCTACTTTTTTTTTACTTTCCTCTTCCTTGTTTTTTTTTTTATATTAAACTCCATCTTTTTCGTTTTGTTTCATATGAATGCTTTCACTTTAGTTTTTATTATGTCCAGGGGTGCAGACATCGTTGTGGGGACCACTGTCCTGGTTTCTTGCAACACCCCGGTAAATAATTTATACCAATCCTTGATTCTTGAGAATATCCCTGAATCAAGCGTTGAGTTGGATCACGTCTTCTATGAAATCAAGAGGGAGGACACACTAGAACCTCCTTTTTCGTCTTCCCTCCTCATTATAAAAATCAATCCACCACAAGAAAAACCCAGTACTGGGAAAACATTGGTCATTTAGTTGGATGATAAAGAGTTGTCAGAAAGTGATTTAAAGACACCAATCAAGAAAACCATGCTTAAGCGGAAAAGGAAGCCAGATTCTCTTAAAGTCTGACAATTACTTGTTAAATCACGTTTTTAGTAGTTAAAATTTTACCACTCTCCTTTCTCTCTACTTCTTTCTTGCTTTCCTCTTTCTAACTTTCTCTCTTTATATCGAACTCTCTCTTTTCCGCTTGATTTAATATGAATGCTTTCACCAAAGTTTTTATTAAGTCTAGGGGTGCGGACATCCTTGTGGGGACCACTATCCTGTTTTTTTGCAACACCCCGGTAAATAATTTATATCAATTTCTGGTTCTTGAGAATATCTATAAATCAGGCGCTGAGTTGGATCACGTTTTCTATGAAGTCAAGAGGGAGGACACACTGGAACCCCGTTTTTTTACTTTCCTCCTCATCATAAAATCAATCCACCACGAGAAAAGCCTAGTACTGGAAAAAAATCGGTCATTCAATTAGATGATAAGGAGTTGTCAGAAAACGATTTAGAGACATCAATAAAGAAAACCACGCTCAAGTGGAGAAGAAAAACAAAGTATCGCAGAGCAAGGCACCACGAATCTTACAGATTTTCATAGTCTTTCAATGAAGATATCAAAATGGATGATTTCAATACATCTGATAAAACAATGGTCAATAGTTTGTATGAAAAATTTTAAAGGCCTAAAGCGACAAAGATTTCAAGGCGGCAAAGAGGTAATTTGTTATTTGCGCACCTTAAGGATATTATATCAAGCCCTCCGACCTTTTTCAGTAGGTACCTGGAAAAAAAAATAAAAAATGGAAAAAAAATATCATCTATAAAATCAAAGGGTTTCCTTTTAGAGTGCCTTATCTATGTCCTAAAAATTTTTAGGTGATAAATTTTATAAGTCAGTTTCACGGTAAGTTGATTGCAAAATAACATTTTTGATGCATTTGCAGACGATCATTTAAGTGTCATCCAAAAAACGACAAGAACCAACAAGGCCGAAGGCAAAATTAAAGGTACCAGAATTATAAGAGAGAGAATGGAGAGTAAAGAAGACTCAATAACGGCTAAGTAGTTGTTATTTGTCAAACAACTATTTTCCCTGCTAAGCCACTCGTCATCAATTTATAAACTCACATGTGTTTTCCAATTATTATCTAGATCTCAAGGTTGACTCAACCAACCTGAAAATTTCAAGGATGCTTCACTTTTTTATGGTTGGAATCAATAAACGGAGTTGTTGGATATATCCAACGGGAAGAATAACACAGGATTCGTGAAAACCTGACAAAACAAATTGTTAGGTTTGTACGAAATGTATTGAAGATTATGATAGTACGTTTTTCATGCCTCCTCCAGGAACAAAATTTTACGTGAAGTAAAACAACCGCAAAAAAAACCCACTGGAAGTGGAGAAAAGAAAAGCAGTTTTTTACACATAAAATTGTTACCTGGTGAAGCAGCGTATGTTCAATGACTGAAATATCTCATTTTTTTGTTATCTCAAAAAATCATATTTATAGTTCTATAAGATGTATAGCACGATAAACGTATTCGGGGGGTTTTCGAATGCTCAATCATGTTCTCAAACATATTCTCCCATACTTGAGCGAACATATGATTTTTTACTATTTATTTTATTTTTTTCCATATTTTTTTTAATTTTAAACTCGTGTTTGGCTAAGAATTTGAAAGTGTCTCCCTTACAAAAGTTGTTTGTATTCTTATTTTAAATAACATATATTTCTTGCGAATGGTTTTATTGTTAACGTCAAAATTGATTTATAGTCCTATAAATTAGTTTTCGCAGATCTTGTTTTTGTTACCTAACTGCTGAAGATGACTTACAGTTCTATAAATGAGTATTCACMAAAATCCAATTTTTTTTACATCTTTCAAGTTTGCCTTGTAGTCCTTATAAATTGTCCTATTTGATTTTTGTTTTTCGCAAATCTACTAAGAATGACTTATAACCATATAAGAAGATTTTGCAAGAAACGGTTTTCTTGCACATTTTGAGGAACAATTGATTTTTCACCTCGTTTTTTGCCTCCTTTATCGAAAAATAGTTAAAAACACTCTCTCTCGTGTAGAAAATAACAGTTTGACTTTTACTTTTCCATTTTATAAAAAATGAGATTTTGTCGTTTTGTTAGGTTTTCACAAATCCAGTGTTGATTTCTAAAAATATCCTTAATTGAATCAAGGAAAGAGTTGGTTTAAAATTTGATGGAACTAGTCATAATCACCCTATAGAGGTTGAAAAAGTTTGAAGAATGGTTAGAAATTTATGAAGATTATGAAGGTTGAAGGAAGGTTTGAATAAACTTTTAAGAAAAAATCATGTTCTCCCACTTATTTTCCTACTGATAACCTTACAGAGAAAAACCAAGCTTTTGCAAATTTTACTCTTGAAACTTCACTCAACCAAGAGGTCATCTATGAGACATCGTAACCAATTGTCATTAACCTTATTTTTGTAATTGAGTAATGATTTATTATGGATCTAAGGTTTGTCAACCTCTTTATTACCTTCCCTAAATTTTACTATGAATTTATTCTTGATGTCTCGACGCTTGCTCAAACAATCGTCGTCTCAGACCTTGTCATTACTTATGATATAAAAAATTGTTTGTACAATATCAAAGCTCATAAAAATTTCATAGACTATCTCGCTTTTGGATGAAAATTTTATTTTTTTCTCTTGACAACTCTATGATTTAGGATCTCGTTCACTTGTTAGATCTTCATGTCCATTATACAATAATTGATGACTCTCCTCATGATAAAATTGGACTCTGTTTTTTCCTACATTAATAATTCTCTTATGATGCAAAAAAAAATTATCTTTGTGGTCTCTGAACATCCTTTATCTATACTTGTCTACTCCACAAACTCGGATTTTTTCTAAGTTTTAATGTTATTTTCTTCCCTCATAATATGTGAAGTTTATAGGCTTCAGCGCCGACTCCCATCTCAAATTGACCGCTATTCGAAGAAAAAAAAATTCTCCGTATTTGTAATCTCTTTCAAAATCTTATTAACTTGACGAACGGTCTCCGACAGACAAATTTTTTTCATCGGTAGAAAAATTGGTGGCTCTATCTAATGGTTTTATGCCCACTGCCACCTTCTATTTTCATCTTCATCAAGCTATTAAGTCCGACTCTTGGGACGAAGTCTGCCCTCTGTTTGATGAAACAACGAATAATCTTAATTGATGTCTAACCAACATTTTCAGCCTACCAGATGGGAGTTGGAGGATTAAGCCCATCGAGATAACCTTCGAAATTGATGTTTTGAATTATGCAATCGGGGCAGTCATCTTTCCAAATCAGGAAAATAAGAAACATGTAACCTTCCTCTTTCCATAGAATTCAGTCAGAACCTTAAATACTCAGAGAAAACTTTTTGAAGTTTTATTCGTGCTCTCCCTCGTTCGCAAATGTTCTCTCTCATCTAAAAATGTTGCGGTCAAGGTTGTGGGTGATAATGCGGGAGCAGTGCCCTACTACAAAATTGAAAATCGACGGATGCAATAATGAAGTTTCTTATCATGCAAATTGCATGAATTTTTCTTAACACTCAATGACAAGTCAATCTCAATGAGTTTTTCACTCCCTTAGTTTTGAATTCGACACCCTTTCAAAATTGAAGGATCCTACTAACTGCACTCTTACCTCTTATCTCATTAAGCTAATCATTTAAAAATTCATATTACTTTCGATTGATCTTTTCGTGTTGAGAACTCACCATGTTTTTCGATTTTTCGTCTCCGAACTATGGTGCGATGAGTGCAATATTGTGAACTCTCCATCATTGAATTGACAGGGATTCCGTATAGATTCTCACTTATGACTCTTTTTTCCAACATCCTTGCTTTGTCAAGTGATCAAACACGTAAAAACTTTTGATGGTGGATATTTGCTCATCACTTCATAAGCTCCCAAGGCATCTTAGTCACCTATGGTGGAAGCTATGGGATGTTTTGCATCTTTCGAATTTCCTAAAATTCTTTCCTTTTGCAGGCCACATCGTAGAGTTTCAAAAGGAATCCTCAATCCAGAAACGTTTGAGTTAGTAGCCCGAATAATCTCGTTGTTTCTAAGCTTATCGGGTACGACATTCATACCCATACCGAATGAAGGAGGATAAACTTTCCAAGGATCCTTAGGTCAACATCTGCTCCAACATCCATCCTCAGTGAAAGTTTGCAAAGACGCCACGAAATCAGAAGCTATGGATGCTTCTATAACCTTGTAGTTCGACTCGTTCAAACAAAGTTTTCAAACATTTGTTAAAGGCACTCATAATCAATCCACTTCGAGAACGCCGACCACTGAAGATCAAACGTTACAGTTCTTGAAAATCTTAACCCAGATGATGATAACGCCTTCTTGTACATTTCAAGAACGGTATCACCTTCCCATTTGGATTCTCCAGGTTGATTACTACAAATGTCTCAGTTCTCTGTTTTTTTTAAATATAGGTTTAGCTATTCGGGTTTGGACATTGATTTCATTTCCTTTAAGACGGGGCCCTTCTCCACCACGCTGTCAACTCTTCCAGGGATAAGTAATAATACAGAGGTTTCGAAGCAATCCAACGTACTCCCAATTCTTTTGTGTACGCATGAAATTTCAGATACATTCTCAAAGACGGTCCATTTTGTCCTAGGTCATGAAAGAAACTTGTTCCTCATGAACATCTAGGCTAACCGCCAAATTGCGATATATCGAACGATACATTTGAACTTTGGTAGTTTGAAAAGAATTTTGACTACCCTCACTACCGAGGAGCTAGAAGCAGCGACTAAGACTACTATAGCTTCCTTCTAAAGTTATAACAACAAAAAAATTACGTCCATAACGGTCTTTTGTTCTAGACCTTCCTTGTAATTCCGGTAACCAACAACCTTTAATAAAGACTAAGGTGTCTTAGATTCATTCCTACCTCGTTGTGATTCAACCATGGACTCAAATTCCACAACAGGCAGCCCCGTTTTCGATCTATGTTGCAACCTACTCCATAATCAACTATCAATTTAACACTATTCTACAATCTCTTTGAATAACAACCAGTTGGAGTACAACCACTTAGTGAAGTCTTCCTTATGCTCTGCCAAAGAAGCCCCTCCAACCACCACAACATGCAATCGGTTTTGAAAGCTCATAATTATCGCACCTCATTCTCATTTCATTTCATTTCAAACTAATGCATGAAGGGCGGTGAACTTTGGGATGGTATGGCGGTGTTGGGCCATGGGGTAGGGCTTTTTGTTCTATAGAAAACCTCTATATTAGATTTCACTATCATTTAATTTGTCTTCTACCTTGATTCCTTAAATCGCCACTCCCCCCGACAGTCGAAAACCCTCGGCACTGTGAGTTAGGCCCGGAGAGGAAGGAGGGCGACGGATTATAGCCAGGAACGGTCAGGCCGGTCTAGTGCATGGTCGAGAGCCACTCTCTTTCATTATTGCCCGCGGTGGCGGGAACGGAATACCTTCTTTGAAAATTTGACGAAAATTTTCGCGTGGTGTTTGTTTTTTCTTTCGTTTTGGTCATAGGGACGACTTGTCATGGCTCTCCTGCGGCGATAGGGACGGCTCGTCACGGCTCTCCTGCGGCGCTATTAGCCTGGACGGACGGTGTCCATTTCCCGTCCAGAAAGATGTGGAAACAAAACAGTTGTGCAAAGCAAAAATAAAAAAATACAAAATAACGAAAAAAAAAAAAAATAGTACAATTTTTTTTTTTTGAAAACCGATAATAAATTTCGCGGACAGCTGACATAGCGGTCACTTCGATGTCCGTGAGAAACACCTCCTGCCAACACGGAATTTTGAACGGGTGTCGACGCACGGGACGCACTTCTCTGATGACAAATCCGACCGGTACCCGACAGAACGTGAATAACCGATAGCGCAATAAAAATTGGAGGATTGCGGCCTACAGGTAGGCTACAACTTTTTACGTCGAGGGAAGTGTCGGTTTCATTTGTTGAGCTTTGGGTTGATAGGACTACCAAACATCATAATACGGCGTATTTGAGAGTTCCCAAAGTAGCTTTGGGCGGTATTTGGGATTTGACCCAGGAATGGTGCCAAATCCGATGGGACGACTCCTGGGGCCGCCAAAATGGCTATACACGCATAGGTAGTGGAAGCACTCATTGCACTTTTGAGCTGAGTTGCGACGATCGTCGCACACGAGGAGTTTGGCGGCAAGTCCCTGCATAGGCAAAAAATACTTTGTGAGTCTCAGAGTTTTTTTCCCTTCTGTACTCGACGTCTGTTTTTTCTTCAGGTCTCTCATTCACCCCCATTTCCACGGTGTTAGGCCTAGGTCAAGGGACTTTGTTCTATGAAAAACCTTTGTATTATCAAGATTGCACTATTATTTTATTTTTCTTCTACTTTTTTTTTTTTTTTTACTTTTTTTTGGAAAACATCCCTTTTAGGTGCTAGCAGTGCTAATACGAGCACACACTGCTAGCCCCCTGAGGAAAACTCCATCTATTGGTGGGGAGTGTCACCTGCTGGAAACCGGGTCCACCGTCTCATTGCATCTTTTTTGAAACCATAAACATGAACTATCAAAATAGATCACTGTGATGGAAACCGGGTGCAGCGTCCCCTGGTAGCAGGGTTGTCAGGCGGGGGCCCCTGGGGGCAAAGCCGGGGTAGCGGTTTGAACCCCGTACCCCCGCCGCGGGGG
>BFEA01000516.1:303897-317305 GCA_003427395.1 Chara braunii | reverse complement strand
GGAAACGGGCCCAGCGTCCCATATACAGATTGAATTTGCAGCATGTCAGAACAAGAACCATTGTGGAAGAGTCCTGCCAGCATTGATTACCCTGGCATCCAGGGGATTGACTGAGCAGGAGGTAGGGGAGGGGGGGGGGGACCTCTACACCTTGGAGCCGGCGCCAGATACCTACTGTAACTCACTAGTTCCTCCCTCCCCCCACCCAGTCTGAACTGTCACTTCCCAAGTCGTCGTCCTGCACCCAGCCCACCCGCTGGAAACCGGGTCCAGCGTCCCATTTATACATCATGTAGCACTTAGATTGGTGACTGTGGATTTCCTGGGGCTGTGCACCTTGATCCTCCCGGGGCTCCATTGTCCCATGGAACTGCTAATGTCACCCATCCCCTTGTGGGAGCTCCCCTTGTCCCTCTGCCCAGCCCTGTTACGGCAGTCCCCCTGTTTGTGCTGTGCAATCCATGTTGTTTTTTTACCTGAGGAGAGGTGTCAAGAGGTGGAAGACTCCTGCCAGCATTGAGCAGAAAGGAGGAGTCTCCTGCCAGCATTGATTACAGTCTCCCGAGGATTGACTAAACAGGAGCGTTGGAGGGGGGAAAGAGCCTCTTCGCTCTGAACCAGGCGCCAGATGTCTACTACTCCAATCTAGCTCTTCCTCTTCTGCCAATCTCCTACTACAAATCTCTACATATCTCGAACCTCCCAGGGATTCAGTCTGCGCCGTCAGATCCATACCATTGCAGGTCCGCCATTGCCAACTGGTCGGGAGGGAAGGGATCGGGGAATTCTGTGGGTGGTCGCATCGGGAACTCCTGGCTCATCACTGTCCAGTCCTTGAAACAAATGTTGTAGTCCTTTCTAAACTTTCCCTGGTGGTCACCCTGGTCACCCTGGATAGGCCTGCCTTCCCATCTGACGGAGGCAATCCAACCCCCATTCTCGCTACCCAACCAGTCCCTTGAGAATTGCTGGATTGTTTGCACTATATCCTTGGCTGAGTGGAACAGGTTTAATTGAGTCTTAATTCTTTGCCATTGTACCATTAGTTCTTGTTGGACGTATTGTTTTATAAATTCTGTCACTTCTCCCTCCGCTGTGCGGGCCCCCTCTATCGCATGTATACAGCGTTTCCTTCAGAGGGCCCACATGACCGCTGTCCTTCCTGTTTGAACATGTTATTTTAAAAAGTGCTGTCCGTGGGGGAGGCCCATGTCTCACATAGTATGGCTTTCCAGTCCCAGGGCCATTTTGACCCAGTGCCCAGACGGGACCAAATTCTATCCCACCATCGCCATGTGAGGACTGCCCCCGGACATTGCATGAATATGTGTTCTATTGTTTCCGGGATTTTGCGAGAGGGGAAGGCAGTGTGGCACGTCTTGCACCAAGGTAGCGCCTGTCCTCTCTGCTCCAGATAGGTACGGTGTATCAACCAGTCATTGGTGGGTAAGCAACGGTGTTCTATCTGCCACTGCAATGAGGCCATTTTGGCTGGCCTGGCTCTGGTGGCAGTGAACCAGCGGATGGGACGGATCACTTCGGTTCCTAGATTTAATTGTGATCTCCATCTTTCCTTTACCTTTTCCTTTATATTTACTTTGACTCGCATGGTGACCTGAAATCGGAAATTGTGACGTTTGGTTCCATGCATTTGTAATTTTGTACCTTTGGGTCCCCATGTGGTCACATGGGCCTTCTGTCTCCAGGAAGGACAAAGACGCGGACTTGACACTTGCACCTCACTCCTATCTGCTGTCGCGGGTGTTTATTAAAAAAAAAAAAAAACAGGGCTGTTTTCCTCGTGCACAAATTTGAAATTTCTTCATTTTTTTTCTTTTTTTGGATGCTCACAGGACCCACCCCAACCTACCTCTTTGTTCCTTTTCCTACGCGTAACCCCTGCTTCCCCATCTAGGGGGGCACTTATTGGCCCTACCTCTGATATATGGAACAGCAGTGGCAGGCACCAGCGCTAGGCCAGGACAACCTCTCCCAAATTTTCTCTGATCAGCACATGGAAAAAGGAAAAATGGAAAAGACACTCGAGACCACCTCTGGAGGTGGTCTCATATTGGGTCCTCCTGTGGCCCCTGCAGGCCGCTGACATTTGGGTCACCAAAAAGTGCAATTGGGTAGCGGGAGGACCCAATGCGACCCCAAAACCTGCCTCAAATCTAGGTCAGTAGGTCCTAGTTTGAGTATGCCCTGTGTGTCGGTACCATCAAGTCCACATGGTCTCGTCTTGTGGGTGTGCGTTGGTACAGGCCACATAATTTGACCCACCCCACATGGTGCCTTGCCGCCCAACGTAGTATATAGGTGTGCCAAGGACCAAGGTGGGTGCTTTTGGGGACACCGTGTGTGTGTATTCTTGGGGGCCATGCGTGTGTGTGTTGTTGGGAGCTGTGTGTGTGTGTGTGTGTGTGTGTGTGTGTGTAAAAAAGTGATCTTTACAAGTACTTATGTTGCTTAGGTCTATTTGGCTCGTGTTATATTGTGCATACTAAAGTAATACAATGTAATACAATAGAATATAGAAATATATATGTATATGAATATTTTATATATAAGTAATACAATGTAATACAATAGAATATAGAAATATATATGTATATGAATATTTTATATATATATCGTCACAAATAGAACTGCCGACGGTAAACCGTAGGCAGAGAGAGAGAAGAGGACAACAAACGGGGGCCTGTGACAAACTGTTTCGTCGGATATATATATATATATATATCGTCAAATAGAACTGCCCGGTAAACCGTAGGCAGAGAGGGATATATATGTATATGAGACCAAAATCACCGGAATCTTATACAAGCCTAAAGAAAAACAAGGAACCAGTATGAGAACAAGGAAATTCAAATTTGTGTGTGTGTGTGTGTGTGTATGTGTCTTCTTGGGAGCCGTATGTGTGTTTATTCCCTTTTGAGCTAGGCTGTCTGTGCGGGCGCCCGGGCGTTCGGGCACGCATGTTGTGCGCAGAAACACGCCTGGGTACCCGGCCGGGCACACACCCGGGTACCTGGCCGCGCATGAACCCCAGGTAGATGCCAGGCAGCCCCAGCGCCAAAAAAAAAAACAGGAAATAAAAAAAAATCCAGAAAAGAAAAATGTTGTACAGAACTGTAATACAAACGACTTTTGGCTGAGGCTCACATCAAACGGGGAGCTCCTTTTTTTTTTTTTTTTTTTTTTTTTTAAATCAAACGGGGAGCTCCTAGTAACCCTGTTCAGCAGAAAGTGTACCCCTGAAAAAGTCTGCTGGGCCCGGAAGGCACCAGTCTATCAGATCCAGCGGCTTGTTGCCCTTCGATCTGATAGACTGGTGCTCAAGGAAAAAGACCAATCAATGGTCCAGGACCACCGTCCGCCCAGACCTCCACAGCGATTTGTTGCCCTTCGATCCAGCGGCATGACCATTCAGAAAAAGGGACGCAGCAGCTGGCAGCTGCACTCCCTCTCGACTAAAATAGCCTATTGAATGCTCAGACCTTGGGCCGACCTCCATATGAGAGTGACCAACAGATGGATGAAGCACCTCAACGTGGGAAGGGATGCACTATGCCCGGTAAAATGGTCTGCTGGCACCAAAAGTTCCAAAAGCTTTTTTTTTTTAATTCGGAGTATGACAGAAAAAAAACAGTGTGAGAGATTCCTGCCAGCATTAAAACTTGTCCAGCAAACTTTGCATCCCTCTAATGGCCAATAGAATACCTTTCTCAGCCTTTTGGCTAAGATCAAGTGTAGTATCTGTTCTGATCAGTTTAATATCTGATCCGTGGTCCATCGGACCACATTAAAAAAAAAAAAAAAAAAAAAAAAAAAAAAAAACAGATGCTTACCAACAAATGATTGGCTGATCAACAGAACCAGCCTGGGACAGAAGGGACTTGCCGGTCTCGCGGTCCCACGGTGCAAACTGTGCAGAGACAGCTTCCCTGCAGAGGAAAATCCCGGAGGCAATAGAGCACATGGTGCTGCAGTGTCCAGGATCTGTGTGGCTATGGCGCTGGTGGGACTGTCTATGGAGACAACTGGGCACTGGCGAACAATTGCCCTGGAACTGGAGGGCCCTCCTATGCGGTACATGGCACCCTGAAACAGACAGTACCCTCGCCACCAACACGTTTGAGGTGCGACGGCGAGCGACCCTCTGGGCCCTCTGGAGATTCCTTTTTTTTTTTTTTTTTTTAATAATCAAAAGCCCAGGTTATTATAGAGGTCGGGTATCAACTCAGGTGGGTACTGTCATTCAAGTTGGAGCGCCGAAGGGAGACTTCCCAGTGGGCAACCTATCCAGTATTATTACTGGCAACCGAATCGGAAGTTCTCATGGGGAGGTTTGTTCCCGAGTTGGTGGTATTCCACTGGTGCCAATCATGGACCACGATGGAACAAAATAAAAGAAAAGCTCACTTTTTATCACACACACAAAAAAAGACATCCTCAATACAATCAAACCATACTTGCAAGCGGACGGACCGGACGCTCGGTCCGCTTTGCAGCGTGCGGCACCCTCCACCCTCCCCCCGGACCGGACGGACCCGGACCGGACGGGGCCATTTCTTTTTTGTGGGGGGGGGTTACTGCTCATCGGGCGCACATTCGTGCGCCGCACAGGTCCGGTCCGGCGGTCCGCCGCCCGTGCGGAACCGCCTGGACGACGTCCGCTTGCAAGTATGAATCAAACACTTTCGCATGGGGGGGGGGAACAGGGTGGTTGGATTGTGGAGGTGGTTTGGACAGGAGGGCAGGGGGAGGGCAATGGGGAACTCACCCGGGGTTATTATCATCTTACATTCCATGACTGGACCCAGATTGACAACTCAACCGCCATGCGACCAGCATCCCACTTCCGTGGGGGCCAACGAAAAATGCTGTGCAGGGTAAGGACTTGCATTGGTTTAAGAATTGTCAGGCGGCTAGGAGCAGGCTGAAGAGGCATTCCCCTTTCCTTGCTTTATGGGCTGGACAGTTATCCCCTTGGAACAGGGCAATCAATGCTGTCTAGCCCCATCTCCCTTATTTCATGGTTGACGCTCAGTTCTCATCGCACGTCTCAGGGACAGTGGACCCAATTTCCAGCAGGAGCTGCTCCCCACCAATAGATTGAGCCTCCGCCCCCGGAACCCGCTTCAAGGGGATGCTAGTTTCACCCCTTTAAGTGTGGACACTGGACCCCAGAGTTAATAAAAAAACGAAAAAAAAAAAAAAAAAACTCTCAGAAGCGGAGATGAAAAACATTCGGTCCCCTGCGCCCCCCTGTGGTACACTTCGGGTTCACCAGCAGAGATAGTTGGCTTGGGCCTCCTGGCTAGTTGTGGAAGTTGTTGCAGGCTTTCCCTTTGAACTCCTCGAGGCCCTTAAACTCTTAAAATTTAAAAACCAATTTATATTCCACTTCCCCCACCTTGCCCGCCAACACTCGAAAGGACCTTGGATTTGGGTTCCTCTGGCCATGCGCAGAAAACCTCCACCCAAAAAAATAAATAAATAATTAAAAAAATAAAAAAATAAAAAAATAGGGCTGATTTTTGGCCCCTGGGTGACTTGCCCTGAGGGCACGGCCGGGCAAGCCCTTTTTGGTGTGAGGCTGTGTGTTAGTCATGGTACTGCAGGAACTACATAGTATCACGCAGGCCACATAATACTACCTCTCGTGGATAAGACTGCCTAGCAGTTCATAGGGCCGAGTTGTACCTAACGTTGGCCGTGATTATTTTTCCTTTCCCTGGTCGTGTGTGTGTGTGTGTGTGTGTGTGTGTGTGTGTGTGTGTGTGTGTGTGTGTGTGTGTGTAACTGTATGCTTACTTTTTGGTGTGTGGCTGTGTGTTAGAACCATCCTCTCCATGTAATGTGACCCACCCCACATGGAACCACCCTGTCCGCATGGCTCCACCCGACACACATGATATCACCCAGCTCATATAGTATAACCCAGCTCACATAGTTCTACTTAGCTCTGCCAAGGGCCGAGTTGTGCCTAAGTGTGTGTGTGTGGGGTTGTCATGTTTGCTATATACAACTTTGCAAAAGAAGCATGACTGCACCAGACTGTTTTGTCGGCCTTTCATTAACTCGTCAGAAGGTTGAATGTGACGCGCAACCTCACGCCCTGTGCTGTCTTTCGTTCGGAGTGCTGAAGGTGCGGAATGAAGGCCCATAAAAACAGAAAGATGGGGTGTGCCAAGGATTTTTGGAAAATTGAGTGTGGGGACACAGACAGAACTGGAATCCCCCGTGTTGGCCCGATGAAGTTAGTCGGTTGCTTTCGCGCGTCGCGGAATGCGCGCGTGGGCACAGCGCAAAAAGAGAAAAATCCAACTTTAATCCAAAAAGTATTGTCGAGCTTCCCACCGCGCTACGGATCTTCGTTTAGAGCGGAAGGGCTTCGGTACACTCCGCGTATCCCATTTCCGTATCAAGTCCCGACGTCGCTCGTTGGTCAGTTCCGAGTCTGACGTGGATGGTCTCAGCCGCGTGGCTCTTTCCTTGTGCTCGTCTTCACTCCGTATCCGGTAGTGGAAGCCCTTCGATTCGTAGCGATCGAAATGCCGGCACTCAGTGCACAGGGTTCGAGGCCAATGGGGCGCCACTGCCGTCCACGGAATGACAATCAACTCGTTAAATGGCAACAGTACTGAGTAGGGTGGGAAGTGCGTATCGATAATGACAAAGCCCTCATCCACGAACCCGGAACAACGATTTTCAGGAGGGAAGTAATATTGTCCGCCGATCCGTGCAACAGCTTCTCGTACATCCCACTCACATACACGTGTCCTTTCCTCGTTGTAGGGGAAGGAGCGCGTCGGCGAGGGAGATACGGAAGGCTGGCGCCCGACCGAGGAACGATCGTTAGTCCACATATCAATCAATCAAACGGAGTTTACACGTCATCAAAAAACACAATCGAAAAAGAACTAATTAGTATCTTCCTTCCTTGGAACCCGCACAATCATGCATTAATTGGTTTGGAGTTCCGAGGGATTAACCCGCGACTCAGTTTCAGCAGACCAGATCAACAAAAACACGAGGCGCCTAGCTTTTTCGAAGCTTCCCCACAGACTATGGCATGCGCAGTGCATTCAAAACTACAGATCTAAACACTCTTGTATTATCGAACAAAATCCCGTCGAGCGCTGGGTCGAATCAATCGCAGAAATACAAGCATTTCTATACATACATCCACTGTGGAAGGTGCGAAAATGGCAAGGGTGAACGGGTCAGAAATCAATCGAGGGATTGCACACACGCATCTACCATTCACAAGACAAGAAGATTAAGTTCCTGGCACCTAGGGATTACCCAGGAAACTAATGGAAGTGTTCCGAAAGAAGTTCTTCTTCGCAGGAGATCACGAGAGTTCACTTCGGGTTACAAGAGAGACAAACCCATAACACATCGTTACACAAGTCGGAGAGAGAGAGAGATGGGAAAGATAGACGATAAAAAGCCAAGACTGACGACACCAGAATTCAACAATGAAGCATTCGGCTTCACAGCCATTAACTCACACCAAAAAAATGATCCGCAATCATGGAGGCACATTCGCCCTGAAATTCCAATATGGCCCCAGGCCAATCATCCACTCAACTCCAATTACAAATCCTCATACCCGCACCGACGATCCCTGTCGTCGCGTGCTAACTTCCGCCACTGCGATCGTCACCCCGCTGACGCAGACTCGACTCGGCTCGCCCGGATCCCACAGCCCGTCGTGACGGTCAAGCGCGCAGCCGGCCAGACTACAGTCAGCCCGACAGGACTTTTCGACTCGCAACAAACGCCTCAGCTAGCCACTGCTTCTCGGAAGCTGGCTTGCGAGTAGAAAACGTAAGAGAGATTTGCGGGCGAGCTTGCGAAATTTATAGTTGCGGGAAAGGAGATAGATGGGGGAGGAGTCAGAGGGGAGATCGAGGTGTAAGGAGAGAAGGTTCAGCGAAAGGTGCTCAAGGGAATCCATGTTGATCCTTCAGAACTCGATAGTCGGCCAATCAAATTCGTCGCGCAATAGGGAGATCTTCTTACTCAACGCGTCTGATTGGTGAGCCGGGGTAATCGGAGGATCAATCGGGCTTCGCGAGCCAAGGTTGAAGAGCGAGGCGCGAAAAGCAGTGCGAGACGGGTCCACGATTCAGATGATCAAGAAGGGGAAACAGGCGCGCGAAATGCAGAGAGGGAGAGAGGGAAAAACAGTTGCGATAGGAGAAGAAGAGGGGGGGGAATGGAGAGAGGAAAGAGTCCGGGAGAAGGACGACGCAGAAAATAAGGAGGAGGAAGCTAGCAAGCGCGATGCCGACAACAAGAGAAAAAAAACACCAAAACAGTTACAACTTTCCTATGCCCAAAACCAATTCAAAAATTGAAATCACCATATCCGCGCGCGAAAGTCGACGCGGGAAAAGAAATTCCTATGCCTATCCGTATTCTCACAAAATTCCTGAAGTTTTGTCCGACGTGATCGAGAACATTCATGCAAGGAAAAACATACGTCGGGCTTCGCTTATTCCGCAATTCCTAACTATCGAGCCCGATTCCTAGTGCGCTCGCTAAGGCACGCGTGATTTCCTGTGCATTTCCCGAATTACAAAAAGCAAATTTCCAAGAATCAATAGATCTTCCAAAAAAAATGGGGGCCCAAACAAGGCGCCTGAAATCAAGAAAAGCGACGGGGGTTTTGTGGGGTTGGTATGAAAAAAAGGGGGTGTTGGGTCAAGGGGTACGGAAGGTAGCACGGGGTCGGGAAGTGGTTCGTCACACCCCGACAGTCTGCCCAGGATGCATTTGACTGACGAATAGCGTCATCCCCTTCCGCATAGGGGGAAAGGAGTTCAAGATTCACACCGCACATAAGACACGCCCCCGGTGTTTCAAATGCCAATTGTATGGCCGTCTACCGACAGAACAGGATTGTCCCCACCACCCAGCAAGACGTGTCAAAGCCACTGGGCGTCTCTTACGCGACCCCTTCAAGGCGACCTGGTGGAGGGCTGTAGACCAGGGGTATGAGGGGTGGGTTTATGTCGATGAGTCAAAGGGGGAAGGAGGAGTGCGAGAATGGGAGTGGGAACAAAAGGAGGATCCAAATTGGGACACTGGGCCCCACCACGAACAGTTGAAGATCATTTGGATGTCCCTCCAGCCCCACCCCGGCCAGGCGACAACAGACCCCAAAGAAAGCCGAGCCCCGGGCCCACAATTTTTTGAGCGACGCGGACAATCAAATAGAGACCGGACAGCAGCCTGCTCCCAGACATGCTCATCGTGAACAAAGGAAGGGACCATACCTTAAGCAAAAAGGAGTCGGGAAGCAGAAAACAAACTGCTATGCTGCCCTGGTGGGGGTGGAGAAGAGGAGGGAGCAGGGGTAATAGCGACTACCCGTAGCGTTGTAACTACAGCAACAACAGCAGGGCAGGGGGGGGAGAATACAGGGGAGATGGAGAAGGGCGCAGTTGTGCCAGAGGAAGAAAAGGGAGTCCCGGGTAGGGAAGAGAAGGGAGTTGAGCGGCGACCATGCCCTCTGACACTACACCGCAAGGACGGCCCTTCCGCTACAACGCAGGCAAGGAACACCCCCCCACCCCCACCTTCTGGCATGCAGCTCGGCCTGGAGAAATTGATTAAGGGGGAGGAGGAGGACTTTTTTAGCAGGGCTTTTGGCCCCCAACCGATGGATATCGATGACCCTGACACAAAAATGGTGGATAGTACCCTGGATGGTTGGGAGGGCCCACAGGCGGGTGTGGACGCAGATACGAAATTGAAGAGCTTGGCTGAATGGATAGTGGACCCCCTCAAAGGACAGCACCCGCACCGCAGAGATGACTTTTGGGACGAGGGTTACAAGCACCTGGTCCCAGTACAAATAGTTCCAAGACACAAGTGAGAAATCGATGTATTTTGGCAGGACGATCTCGTTCCGTATATAAATTATTTCGTGTTTCTCGTATAGTTTTCCGTGAATTAGCATCCAGAGGTGCTTTATATGGCATAAATAAGTCTAGTTGGTAGTTGTTCATATATGCATCTGTTATTTATCTTGAATGAAAATCAGCAGCCCTAGCCTGAGACAGGTGCTGGAGCAGGGACTGCCACTGGAGTCCACTTGGCAACAGGTGCTGCATAGGATCTGGAGCATCGTGCAAAGGCTATCCACCCCCGCCCCACCACAGAGGGTCCTGAATACCCCACCTCTCCTGCCCCCCCCCCCACCCCAGACAATGCAGGGAGATGGGGAGGTGTAGCCACGCCAACGAGTGCAGATATTAACACGGAACAGCCTCAGTGGGAGAAATTGAGACACCTCGTTGGAAAAGTCCTCCATAACACTAATGTGCACAAGGGGTATAAAACCCTTGCCTTCCCAATCTGGAAAAAGGCAGGGAGGTGGGAGTTGGGCCTCTCACTGGCTGACTCTGACCTAACCACACCCTCTTTGAGAACCAACCACCCATACCCACCGTATACCTGGTCTGCCGGACCTTTACCCATCTCCACCTGCTAAAAAGAAAAAAAAAGTATACCCAGACCTACCCTACCTGAACCTCTTCAGCATGTAACTGGCCATACCTACCCATGAGCATTTTTTTCAAAACCACCCATGGCCACCTGAACCCGACCACCCATACCCTACCCTACCCAAGTTTTTTTACCAGTACCCACCTGTACCTACCCATAATTGTATGAACCAACCCGCAACCACCTGTGCTCATCACCCACCATTCCCCGCCCATAACCGCCCCTTACTGTCCCTAACTGCCCCTAACTGTCCCTAACCGCCCCTAATTGTTCCAAATTGTCCCTAACCGTGCCTAACTTTCTTTTAATTTTAACCACCCCTGCTTGTCCTTAACAGCCCTCAACTGTCCCCAACCCCCTGGACGTCACAGGATTGACGTGGTAATGTGGCAGCTGCTGCAACTACTGCCGCAACAGCAATAGTTGTTACATCTGGTCACTCTGATGCTCCTATGGATGCATCTGGTGCTACAGCAACCTATGTAACCTGTATAGCATCTGCAAATGCAACAACCCTCGGTCTGTCGCACACACGTACTCTTACACACACACACGCATACACACATGCGACGCACGCACATAAATATTGCATACACAAGGTTACACACATATGAAAATAGTCTGAAATTTTGAAAAACAAAAAATAAAAAAATGAAGAGATGTAAAATTCACCTTTGCGAGAAAAAATATTTGCTTCATGGGAAAGTAAGAAATTTGGAATATGAGAAAAGTGTTACGCTTAGCAAAAATACAAAGCTTGCAAAGCTACAAGACTCACATCGGGTGTACCAAGGTTACCCGATGGGAACCTCTACCCGCCCGTACCCACCCCTTTTTTTTTTTGGCCACCTGTACCTGCCCATACCCGTCTATTTTTTTTCTGGCCGCCCACACACGCTTTTTTTTCCCTTACCCATACCCCTACCCGCCCCTACCCACCCTTGATCTCCAAAAAGGGCAATTGTGCCCGCCCTAACAACCACCACCTTTTGTTTGTGCCTGCCCATACCCTACTCCCCTTCGGAAAGGGTACCCATACCCGCCCATAACCAGGCGGTTACAGTTGGGTCCGGTCGGGTACGGGAAACGGTTACCCGTTTGTGCTCTCTGGTGGGTACCCCCTGGCTGCAGGCTTGAGGTCCACCACCAGCAAGATGACGAACAAGGGCGATGGGTCTCTGTGTTAGGAATGGTAGAGTTAAGAGGTGATTTATGTTATCGCTCTCGATGCCCCCAACACAGTGCGAGGTAGGAGAGCTATTTGAAGACCTTAAGACCATCCGTCCTCAGGGGTTCCCGCTGATTTTGGAGGGGGACTTCAATGCCACACAAGACATATGGACAGATAGGTGGAATGTTTCCCCTTTTTGTGCTCACAATGTTGAAGAGGATGAAAGAAAAAGAAGATGTGTGCACATCCCTCACCCTCTTTGACACCTTCAGACGCCTTCACCCCACGGAGAGGGTTTTCACATGCATTAAAAATAATAACCCGGACAGGTTATCTAAATCCCGAATTGATTTGATCCTTGCTGCAGAACCTTTGGCGTGCGGCCTCACTGCCGCTGCAGTATTACCCTCAAGCCCGCACACGGGGCTGGATCATAAGATGTGCTTGGTCGTCTTCACGTTCCGCAAACGGCCTGACTGGGGACCGGCCGGGATTCTACAAACTCAATACCTCCCTGCTCGGCCTGGGTTCCTTCCAGGAGGGTTACCTGCGGCAAACAAGGGAATATTTGCAGTATCGCCACCAGAGCATTGTGTAGACCCAGCAACTGTATAGACATGCCTGTGTGTACCCAGCAAGTGTTGAAAGATAGACCTCAGTTTGAACTTTGAATCAAGTAGGAACTATACAAAGGTACAAACACAGACCTGAGTTCATTTGGTGCCATCTGGACTGCACTCAGTTTTGTTGTCCTCATTTAAATAAAATGAATAAATATGAAGAGCAGACGGCCTTCCCTAGTGGCACAGCCACGAATTGTTCGAATGGCGATTAACAAAAGGGGGCTGGGAGAGAGAACTTTGTCACAATTATTAATAAAAAGAAATAAAATACAGACCGGAGTGCGAATGAAGATGGAACTAGAAGCACGAGACAAAGTGATTCTGAATCTTCTCTTGGAGACAATTGGAGACAATTATTAATAAAAAGAAATAAAAATTACAGACCGTTACAGCTCCAAGTTGTAGCACATTCATAAAAAATAATAAAATATAAAATAAAATTGTTCATTACATTCCATCCGGATTGAAGTCCATTCTGTTTCTCGACAGCTGGCCCATGTACAAACTGATCGAATCTAGCTACAGCAAAATAGATGCAAGAAAAAAATCACAGTCTTGAGATCGTCACCTCTTCAACCCGATACTCCGAGGGTGGCTCAGTGAATGATGGGTTGTCCTCCTATACATGGTGACTACCATCACAGAAACCATCCAGCAAGTAACATGCATACGTTCAAGAGCCACATGGCACTCATATGCTGCCACTTTGACATACTTCGCCATCAGACAGTCCGACATTTCACGCAGTTGAGGCAGGCAAGGAGGCGACGTCAAATGATACCACAAGGCTGTTGCTCTCTATATATAAAAAATTGAAAAGCCAAACAAACAGGGAACAATGATAATTCAGGGATAGCCATACGAGAGGTTGGGGTGATGACATGGCATGGGAATATAACACACACACACACACACACACACACACACACAGAGAGAGAGAGAGAGAGAGAGAGAGAGAGAGAGAGAGAGAGAGAGGAAGAAAGTGGATGAGAGAGAGAGAGAACTGGCGATGTTGAGGTGGGTATGGAGAGAGAGAGAGAGAGAGAGAGAGAGAGAGAGAGAGAGAGATGGTGTGTGTGTATGC
>BFEA01000516.1:258828-277567 GCA_003427395.1 Chara braunii | reverse complement strand
GTCTACAGGCGGCATCCTGAGACACGCCGTGACAGCAGCCATAGCCGGCCCTCTCTGAGTCTGCCATAGCTGGGGCATCCTCAGCGCATCTACCCTGGGGTATCTGCGTATGCCCTGGCTGTATCGAGGCTCTACAGTGGTGTTCCGAGGGTGGTGGCAGCCATAGCTGCCTGTTCCTTCGTCAGAGTTGTCCATCGGCACTGAAGACTTCATCGCATGACCTGTTCTTCATCAGGGTGGTTGGCGCTGGCCTCTGGGAGGCTGTTCTGATGCAGCACTACTAACTGGGTGTAGGATAGACAGTGGGGTGTGAGTTCTGAGTGTGGCGAGATACTGGAACAAACTCTGTTACGATAATTGTGTGAGTGGCCCATCATCAGTGACAGTTTCAGTGGTGATCTTCGCAGGTTCTTTCTTGTATTTGGTTGTTGGGAGTTGTGTCAGAGAGTGAGAAACACTGTGTGTCTTCTCCCCTGCTGTGCATAATTGTCTCCGCTGTTTACCTTTACCTGTGTGCAGTGTGGACTCTGTCTCCTCTCTCCCCATCTCTTGTGCATGTATGGGCATGTATGAGACTGTCTGTGTGTGAGTGGCGAGAAAATTCGCCAGACAACCAAGATCATAACACACACACTATTATAGCGGTAGATTCATTCGATTTTCCTCATCCTATCGATGGAAGTGCCCTCTCTCTCTCTCTCTCTCACACACACACACACACACACACACACACACACACACACACACACACACACACACACACACGTGTGACAATGTATATTTCCATGTTCTAGCCGTAGATTTGTTCGATTTTGCTTACCTGTTCGCTGGTGCCTTGCTCAACCTATCGATGGAAAACTCTGTCTCTCTCTCTCTCTCTCATATCATGCTACTTCTATCGAGATTACCATACAATCTGGCCTGTTTCCTAGAGAGAGAGAGAGAGAGAGAGAGAGAACGGATGCTCTCTCGATCCATCGACCCACCGATCTATCGCGCGATCCGATCCACCCCATGAAAAAAAAAACAGAGAGAAGGAGAGAGAGAGAGAGAGAGCACGGGTCAGGATGACAATGGAATCAACACCAAGACGAGCCCAAACGAGGCCAGGATGGAGGATCGCGATGCGCATGTCATCACGCGCGCGCGCGTGAGAGAGAGAGAGAGAGAGAGAGAGAGAGAGGAGAAACAGAGAGAGAGAGACTCTCTCTCTCTCTCTCTCTCTCACACACACACACACACACACACACAACCTCGTGATCAATCAGTGAAAGTCCAACGAAACAGTCTTACACAAAAAAGAAAAAAAACTGACCCTGAGAGAGAGAGAACGGAGCTCTCGATCCATCGACCCATCGATGGATCGCGCGATCCGATGCCCGTCAAAAAAAAAAAAAAAAGAACAGAGGGAGAGCGAGAGAGAGAGAGAGAGAGAGAGAGAGAGAGAGAGTCAAGGCTCGGGATGACATGACGATCGCAAACGAGGCCGGGATGAAGGAGGATCACGACTCGCATCGGATCACATGATTGATCGGTGGAGAGAGAGAGAGAGAGAGAGAGAGAGAGAGAGAGAGAGAGAGAGAGAGAGAGAGAGAGAGCACGGCTCGGGATGACAATGGAATTAACACCAAGACGAGCCCAAACGAGGCCGGGATAGAGGATCGCGATGCGCATCAGATCACGCGATCGATCGATCGATCAATCAATAAATAAATAAATAAATAAAGAGAGAGAGAGAGAGAGAGAGAGAGAGAGAGAGAGAGAGAGAGAGAGAGAGAGAGAGAGAGAGAGAGAGAGAGAGAGGGAGAGAGAGAGAGACTGTCTCTCTCTCCCTCTATCACACGCACACACACAACCTCCTGATCAGCCAGTGAAAGTCCAACAGAACAGTTTGCCAAAGTCATGTTTTTTTTTAGTGTATAGCGAATATAACGACCAAAAAAAAAAAAAAGTGACAATGTATATTTCCATGTTCTCACGCCGATTCGACACGACATGCCCAAGCAGTGTGACATCAACAGTCCAGGCCCCCTATAGTCCGTCCATCTCCTCGGCCGTAGCCGGCTGCGGCGGTTCCACTTGTACTTATAAAGCGTAACGCGGGTCTCGCGTAAGTGCAAGTTGCCCCCATCCCCGTGTGCCATAACAGCCCACTTGTACGCTGTGAGAAAGAGGCAGAGTGAAGGGGGAGGGGATAAACACAGGGAAGAGAGATGGAGAAAAGACAAACAAAGAATGATAAAGGGAAAGTACGGAGTGTGGAGTGAAGATGAAAGCAACAGAGGATAAGAAAAGTTTCAAGAATGAGTTTGTCCTTGACGACAGAGAGGACATACATTGTAAGGATGAGGTGGATGAACACATGGAAGACCTAGCTGAGCATTCTCGATACAACAATTGCCACAACGGCCGGCATTGAGCATGTCCACCATACACCGCCGACAAATGGCATGTCGATTGCAGGCAAAAATGAAGGAAGAACGGTCGTCACGAAAGACCATGCATTCAGTATAGCGCCCATGGCCGCAAAATGGACATAATAGTGTCCAGATGCGGGAGGGTGCCTGCAGACAGTAGCGGAGGGACACTCCTCTGCACACATGGATGCAGAAACCATGTCATCGTACTGACTGTAACAGAGACGATGTCGGCTACAGCCGAGTGAAACAGTGTTTGTAACCGTGCAAAGGAGAAGATCGCAGAGTGTTAGTACATTGTCTTGCTGCAGCACGGGGCCAGAGGAATGGTCTTCGATATAAATTAGATTGCAGACAGTTTGTTGTGGCAAGAAAACAACAATGATGTAAGAAATCAGTGACATCAGCCATTGCATGAACTATGGTGTCGCTGTCCCACAGCTCCCAGTGGTCAGAGGCATGTACAATGGGCATATAATGGTTGGTCCGTGCACAATGCAGGCAGAGATGTGGGATTGAGGATTACACCAGTCACCTGCTCGAGCATTGCGTAGTTTAAGTTGACGGTCCCTCATCGCTACTTGCAGGACAGCCATGGTAAAGCCTCCTTCCCCATTATAATTACAATCCTCTGGCTGTAGATGGGGAAGATCAGCATCAAGCTGAAGGGCGATTGCAAGGAAGTCTAACGGTTTATAAAACGGGCGGTGGAGAATGTGAAGACAGATATTAACTGTCGTCAGACCACAGAGATTGCTGAGGTTCTCAGGCTGG
The DNA here is from genome assembly GCA_003427395.1 of Chara braunii. Lineage (NCBI taxonomy): Eukaryota > Viridiplantae > Streptophyta > Charophyceae > Charales > Characeae > Chara > Chara braunii. The sequence goes on along the minus strand of BFEA01000516.1, from coordinate 274,376 downwards.
TGTGTTGGATGCTGGCCAACAATTTGCAGATCACCCAGATGATGTTGCAAGCCCAAACTGTATTGGGTTGTTTGCTGGTCAGTCATTTGCAGATCACCCATGTGGTCTGAGCGTGGCGGGGCAGAAATTAGTGGGTCATCTGAGCAATGCTGGTCAGCCATTCGCAGATCCCTCATGTGGTCTACGCCTTGTGGGGTCAACTGCAATCCGGGCAGATCATGTTCCAATCCCTCAATGTTTGGGGCCACATCCTGAGTACAGACTATCCCTGGAATCGGGAGTATAGTCTGGGCAGGGACCACATCCTGTTGTACAGGTGGGTCACAAATCTCTAGCGCGGAAGGGCATAAAACATGGTGCTGTGGCTGCCTGCAGGCAGCCGTACTGTATGCAGGAGGGCATAAAACAAAGAGCTGTGGCTGCCTGCAGGCATCCGGACTGTATGCAGGACGCATAAAAGTGGATGTAGCCGCTCAGAACAAAGGACCCACAACGACCTGTGGAGCAGGCACAAAGAAATTGGGGTAGACAAAGAAACAGGCTGCTGAGCCGTGACGATGCCGCGCATGTCGTCGACGATACACAATAAGAGGAGTGGTGGTGTTGCAAACAGAAGATGAGGATGTCCCTGGCAATGAGGGGGAAACAATGGGAACGATGGAAACTGGAGAATCCGTTCTCAAACGAGACTGTGGAGGGGATGGGGGTGGCGAAGAGGAACGCAGCCATCTGCGGCCAAGCATAGAAAGTGATGAAATGAGGGTGGGTTGATTGGGCAAGATTTTGAAACATAGGACGCAAGCGTCGGAGAGACTGTGAGCTTCTTTGTGCTGGAGCTGGGGCAGAGGAGGCTGTAGCAGCAAATAGTATAGTACGGGGAATTCCAGCCACAGCAGCAGAGGACACGCTCATGCGAAGCGAGCCATCAGAACGTACCCGTAGATGCACACCTAAAAAGGTACACGAGCCATCTCTAGCCGTAGTTTCCTTCCACTCAAGCCCATACTGCTCTGAAGGAGGAGGTGATTACCCCCATGAAAAAACATAATCAATGAGGCGATAAGTGAAGGCGTATCACTGAGTGGCTTGTAGATCATGTTGACGAATGTCATCAACAACGCGTGCTTCATCCCAGTAGAGCGTCTGGGCCAGCATTTGTTCCCATTGGAATACCAATGCTTTCCTTTCGAAGAGTGCCATCTCTAGTATACAGAAAAGTGTTTTGTACAACAAAGCAAAGATGTCGGAGAATCTGAGAAACGGAAAGGGTGTCCGGGCCTGAATCGGTTGTCCATTGGCCAGAGCGGAGTCCTCAAATAACCATGTTCAGGGCTCTGCACCGCGAATGCGTGCGAGTATGCTAAAGGGCATAAGCATGGGCTTCATCAACAGCTTTTGCCACATTATTCAGAATGCGGTCATGAGGAAGGTTAGTCAACATTGTGGTCAAATCAACCATGCGAGGAGAGAGGATGCATTGTTTTTCAGGTCAATCGCCACCTCATCGGCACTCTGAACGACCCAGCACCGTTGAACACCAACCTGTTGATAGAGCTTATGTTTTGTGCATTTTCCTCGGTCTGAGGCCATCCTCAGCAGTGCATGGGGCAGATCAGTAGAGGAGGGTGGAGCACCCATCTTCGCGCAGTCCACAAATGTCAGTCCCTCCTCAGCTCGCCTCCGACTCCCGCCTCCAGCATCTCTGCGTAGAGAGAGGGGGGGGAGAACGGGTGTCTGCCACCACGAGCATAGCCGCGGCGGTTATGCGCTTGTTCCAATAAACTTTGACTTCCGTTTTTTATGTATTTCTTCCTGTACCTGGTTTATGGATGAGTGCTATTGGAATGGCAGGTCTTCGTCATAACTTAAACCACCAGTACCTTTCCCCACTTGAAAAACGAATGCCCGCCGGTTAACACGGGGGGCAGGCAGCTTCGAAACCACTGGCGCGAAATGGCTGGTGGCGCCAGCCAAAACCGAATCCCTGCCGGTTCGTTTTTTTTTCACACGCAGGTCGATTTTAGGCTGGGCACCGACAGCTAAGAAGGTACTGGTGGTTTTAAGGAGTTTATGATTTTGTTTTTCACCCTACAGTGCTTGGCCGCCTAGCTGAACACGTCCAGGCCCGGGTTTGCCCAAGTAAATCAGAGAGGCCAAAAGTGGGCCAACATTTCCTCTCCCCGCCCCCCTCCCCCCAATCCGACTGCTCGCCAGGTATCTGGGGAGTCACAATCAGGGCCTTGTCTTTCAATTTTGTGCTGGGTCACCTAGGCGGAGTTGGGGGATGAATGAGCATTTTGACTTGGATTGAGGGGTTTAGACTACTGTCTTCCCCCGAATACAACGTACGCCATAAGGACATTATTGCTGTATGTAGACTGAAAGTGGCACCAAATACAGCTATAACCACTGTACAGTCTATTTGGGGAAAGATGGTAGGATATATTTTGGCGAGCTCGGGCTGCCTCTCACCGCCCGGAATGCCAAGGTGGGCATTTATTTGGACAACGCCCTTTCCAGGTGCCAGCCAGCCCCATGGCAAAATCAAAGTCAATGAAAAGAAACTCAAGAAATTCTGGGAAAAACAAATGTTGTGTAGTATTGCAATGCAACAACTTTGGCGGAGGATCACCTCAGAGTTCCTGATGGAATCAAAGATAGAAAAGAAAATAAGAAACCAAACTAAGACTCACCCCTTTTTAAGTTTTAAACCCTTTACAAAGTTCACAGCCGTTTAAAGTTTAAACCCCCATTTATACCCCCTTCCGGCCCCAACCGACAAAAACAGAAAAACAAAAAAAAAAGCCCGGATTTGTGCTTCTTTTGGTGGCCTCAGAAACCACCACCCACTGAAGTTGATCCAGGCTGCCTGGGCCCAGGAGGGCCCCGGGGCCACCCTGGTAACGTAGAATACTTCGAAATCTTAATGAGATCTGTCAGCTCTGACCGCCCCCTCTTTCAGCTTCAAACGCCCACGTTATGGACCCCGAACAACAGACAATCTGGACCCTGTCCAGATGTCCCGAGCTCCAGAGGGTTTCCATCAACTTTGAATAGAAAAGAAATTGCAACATTCTTTATACTTCCCAAACCCTACAGCCACACCATGCAACACATAAACACCATAAATGTTATTGTATGTAGATCGAAGTACACACACACACACACACACACAGAGAATGGACAGAATTTGGCTGCCACGCATAGCGTACAAAAAACTAACAAAAGGTCTAGTTTAGGTTGGCATTAAGAGGTCATGACAAAAAAATGAGTGTAGTAACATAAATACTTACGGCTGGGAATCAAGCCATCGGGGTCGGAATAATTGTATGGGTTCATCCCATCATTTACATATGCCTGAAACTGTGCATCGATCGCTGAGTGGTTATACTTGTTTAACTTTTTGTTCCTTGCCACCTGCACACACATGCCATAGTGAATCAATCAATTAATCAATCAATCAATCAATCAATCAATCAATCAATCAATCCAACAAATGGATTAGCCATCCAGTCAGTCTATCGAAGAACCATAACCCTTTTACCTAGAATTGTCAACAGTGTGCCCATGTGCACAACTGAGTCACCCACAAACTAATTGTACAACAAGCACTGACAGACATGAAGTCCAAGCACAGAGAGATGACCACCCACACACGTAACGAGTAGCAAAAGCCCTGTGCCAACGCAGTTCTTACAACCCTAGTCCTCGTCGCGTTCTAACTCGGCGAAACTTTCACATCAATATCACACAAATACAAACGCAGTTCACTGCCGATTGCACAGAGGGTGACAGCTGGCAAAAGGAAGGTTGGTTTCTGCAAGAACCTTTGCTTTCATAACATTGTAAGTTGTGGGAACACAAGTAATAACACTCAAGCCTCCCCCCTCCTTTCTTCCTTCGCAGAGTCTGTTAGAGAGCATCGCTGCTCTTCTTAGAGGCTCGATCGATCCTTCTGTGGAGCTTCCTCGTCTCCAGTGCCTCACTCCAGCCTGTATGTGTAGCCCCAGGCAAGTGCAGCTGATAATAGAGTCTCCCTCCAGCGTGCACGCAAGGAATGAACATGCACAAACACAGCTCCGCAGCAACCTCATCTCTGGTGCCTTTCTAGAGGAACACACTATCGGGTTGCTAACCGACGATGCTGAAAGTGATAATCCACCTTAACCCACAGCTGCGGTTGAGCATCAACGACTTCCCGACAACGATCAGGTTGCTTTCTGGTATGAACAGGAAGTTCTTTAGAATTCGTCCAAAATACAGTGGCATGTGAACGGCGGAATGGACAGAACCAGGTGTGCAGCGCATAACCATGAGAAACATTTCAGCGCCGTGTTCTGCACCAACTGAAGGCAAGCGATGAACATAGACAAAGGTGGCCGGTCAGGAACGTTATGTCTAACACTTTTCTGGAAGAAGGGACTATCAGGTTGCTTACTGTTCGAATTCGCCCAAAACAACAGCATGTGGGAGCACTCTACCTGTTCTAGGTTGCTGCCCTATGGGCATGGCCAACCGTCTTCACCCGAATAGAATGCCCGGTCATTATAGCCATATTTGGTGCAACTTTTAGCCCAGACGCAGCGATAATGACCGGACGTTTTTATTCGCGTGAAGATCGGGGTGTTGGTGGGGTTGTTGGGGGTTATGGACTCCCAGGTTTTTTTTTTGCCTTTTTCTTTTTCTTTTGCAGGGTGCCGACGACTCCCAACCGGTGGGTGGTGACCAGTCAAGGGGCGCCGACCGTCAGGGTATGGAACATTGCTTGCCGGTGAAAAAGGAACCAGACTGTCAGTCCCAGAATGGATATGCAGCCAGGCCCATAGGGACCTGTTTTCAGTAGGGGGAGGGGGGAGGGAAAACAAAACGGGAAGAGCTTCCAAAAAGACGAGGCACTAGCATCTGGATCAGAGATGTGTCCAAAAACAGTTCCATGTTTGTTTTACTTTTACCTTGAGTTTGGTGATACATTTTCCAATAACCCTAAGGGCATACTCACATTAGGACTTTTGCTACTACGCTCTGGACGTGGTTGCAGTCAGATCCACCCAGGTCTGGCCGTAATTGCAGTCAGAATCTGTCAGATACATTAAGCAAAGTACCGGTGTGAGGGCATATACTGAAACTAGGGAATTTTTGACTCAGCTCTCGATTTGATTGCAGACAGATGCATTCAGGTCCAGCCGTAATTTTGGTCAGACGCATTGAGAAAAGTGCTACCTTCTTTCCCCAAATATAACGTGCGGTCATTATAGCTGTATTTAGACTGAAAGATACCCCAAATACAGCTATTATGAACGTACATTATATTCGGGGGAAGAAGGTAGTGTGAGTATGCCCTGAGTACGCCATCAGTCAGAAGTTCCTGGCGCAATGCTGCACAATCTCTTTTTTCCTTTTGAAATGTGAATTAATATATTTGGGAAATATAAAAATTGTGTGTTTAAGCCTTTAAGGTGGGGTTCGGTTGTGGCAGTCCCCCCTTGGACAGGCATTTAGGACCACAAGGGTAAGGGCTGTCCCCTTTTCTGAAGACGCTTTGTGTGTCCTTGAACTCGTTGAACTCATGCTTGCTGGTGATAACCAACCGGACTGATGCCGCCCAGAAGAGAAGGGGCCTCGAGTAAAAAAACAAACAAACAAAAAAAAAAAAAAAAAAAAAAAAAAAAAAAAAAAAAAAAAAAACTTTAAAAACAAAAGGGAAACACCCTTCAAGTGACATCATCAAACTGAGCAGCCCCAAGTTATTCAGGTTATAATCAGTTATAGAATGTGCTGCATTCGTCTGATTCCATCAGGATCCGAACACGGGTTCATCGATCAACGGTTACAAATGTACGATTCACCCACATGGGCTTGGTTAAAATTGTTTTTTCAACTTTTTCTTCTCTTTTGTGACTTTCCTGAACACTAACGACATCACAACAAACATAGCTCTATCGTTTGACAAAAAAGAAAAAAAGAGGAGAACAAACACAGCTAGATGGGACTGCATGCATGTCTGGATGTCCAGGTCGGAACTAAGACAAGAACGGACAACAAGCGAATGCCATCCTTCGGGGCATCTATTAAAATTGGAACGATACAGGGAAGGGTAATTACTAATTAGCATGGCCCCTGCGCTTTCAAGGATGACACGCAGAAATCAAGAAATGGTCCAAAGAAACAAAGAAAAGGGGGGGAAAAAAGATACAAGTGAATGGCATAGAAAGAAGTCCCAACTAACCTCATCATGCAGGCAATGGCGTGCATAATGATTGGCAATCGCATACTCATAACCCTTTCTCCAAAGAAACCACTCGAATATCCTCATGGGATCTACCCTGAGCCGAAGCTTGCTATCAATCCAGATAGAGTACCTGCTTTCAACCATGCGAGCCAAACCAGATGGAGTTTTCGAAATGATTATACTGCACACATTTCCAAATTGAGGCAAAATATCCGTCCTGGCACATCATTGCAATCAGACTCGCTTTATTTCCACTTCGCACACATGCAAACAGATGGAGTCACACTGGCGCAGGGCGCCCACTCAAAGCTCAGAGATATGGAAATCCAGGACACAGTTCAGATGCAAGTTCTCTTCTACAGGCAATGGCGCATCAGCGCCTGAACATCCCAACCTTCGTCACTGTGTCCAATCCCACTGTTCACACACGCTCACTCTGGATCACCCTGAATACCACCACGCACATACACTATGTCTAACTTCCTCCTACAGCGGCTATGGCCGCACCACCTACTGACTATGGCTACGATCTCTCTTCAGCCCACTTCGTCTTCGGGCAACCTGCAGACCACCTTCGCACAAGACGCTGTAGCAGCGCTTCCGCATAGCTTCCGCAGCGAATGAATGAATGGCTGAGCGCTGCCTCTTGATTTATACTTCTGTAACTTGTTGGTCTGCCCCTTTCCATCGGCTCATGGTGCACACAGTCCCTCATGGTACTTGCTGGACTGGACTGAGACTAACTGGACCGGTACGGCTGACTGCATGGGTTTGCAACTTTGCACTGCCACTTCCGGACTTTCCGGAAGTCTGTGGGCTTGGCCTTTCGGATACTGTAGCAGATACGACCTTGACCTTTCAGGACTGTAGCAGCTACGACCTTGACCTTTCAGAATACCTACAGCTACGACCTCTACAAAGCTGTGACTCCTAACTGACAGACCTACAGATCGAACCCCTACCACTACACGACCTACGACAGACGACAAACAACTACCAAAACACAGGTCACGGGTTCAAACACTCAAGTGTCGACTCGATTCTGTACACGGACAAAGTGAGGTCTGGGAATCGAACTCTAGGGCCCGCATCTGTGACTGAAAACCGTTTCATCATTCAATGACAGTCTCACAGATGTCTCTACAATTTAACATCACACACAATGTAAAATCACACAAAATTTTATGCAATGACACCATACAGACGACACATCAATCTGTGGTTGCTCGGAATGCTAGAGACAGGTTTTAAAACCTCAGTCAGTGAACCGCCACCACGACTACCACCTTGTCATACACGTCTCTCTCTCTCTCTCTCTCTCTCTCTCTCTCTCTCTCTCTCATGAGCGCGTGCGCGCGCGGTATGCAGAGCCCTGCTAGACCACTTTGGTTCAGGTCGCCTTACAACCGCCCATTCAAAGGTTGGAAAAAGGAAGGAAGCTGGCACCCCCTGCTGATCGTCGCAGTCTTAACTCCTCTGACATCCCACCGACCCAGTCACGTACTGTAAAATGTTGGCCCCATATGGCAGTCACAAACCCTCACATCGTGTCACGCCAGATGCTGTGCAAGGCCTCTGCTTAGAAGTACATCCCCTGAAAAGTGACAAGCTTCACGGTAACCAGGAGTCTAAAAGTGCACTCGCATCACACCTGTTGTGGATAAGCCTGACTGGCATCTACTTTTAAATTCAACAAGCATAACAGTCCAGAGCACATGCTGTTTGTATCCAGGAAAACCCCACTCACACCTCCCGTCTTCCCCCGAATTGAACATACGGTCATTTTGCCTGTATTTGGGGCAACTTCCCATCTACATTTACACAGAAGATTAGGTGTGTAGTTTGGGTGGAGGAACCTTCATCAGCATTCATACAGAGCGCGGCATCCATGACGAATATATTCGTTTATAACGCCCAGGCGTTATATTCAGTAAATTTGTGGTAACTTCAGTGAGGCCCCAAAATTCCGAAAAAAAAGCAAATAAAAAAATTGAAAATTCCGAAAAAAAAAATGTTGTCCAGGATTGCAATGCGACCAACTTTTGGCTGAGGGCCACTTCAGAATTCCTTATAAACTCGGAAATAAAAAAAATAAAAACAAAAAATGATTTAAAAATCAAGCCGAAATATGCCCCTTGGAAGTCAAAACCCCATTCAACCCTCTTCAAACCCCATGTATACCCCCTTCCACGCCCTTTAAAACCCATGTATACTACCTCTTCAAGGCACTCTGCCCATGGAACATTCACATATAACGCCCGGGCGTTCTATTCGAATATAGTGCCCGGGCATTCTATCCGCATATAGCGCCTGGGTTTTCTATTCGAAGGGGCGTTCTATTTGAAACAAAGTAAGTACTAAGAACTTAGTAAAAAGTAGTAAAAACAAAAATCTCATATTTTTAAGGTAAGTCGAATATAACGCCCGGGCGTTATTTTCGGGTGAACACGGTAGTGTACCACAAACAGTCAGTCATTTCCAGTGGCAGCTAAGGCACTTTTATGGATCGGGCGATACTCGATGATAGGAAAGATGATATAAGAATCAGACCTTGCTTGAGGGAACAGCCTGTGAGCAAGCAGCTTCGGTATCTTCCCTGTCCGCCTGGGGTCAACAAATGGCATGTTGCGAACCAAAATGACTCTCCATAACCCCACCTTGCCATCAACATCTGGAGGTGTGCCATCTGATATCATCCCATCCAAGCTCACTTGATCCACAAACATAGCAAAGCACACACGGTCCCTTGATTGCTGCCATATCTGCACCACAAGGGTAGGTAGACCCATCCTGACCATCAGTGCATAAGCCAAGATACCATCCTCCTGTCCGTGGGCAATGAACACTGCAATGAACACAAATTGGTTTAGACGCGTAAAGGAAAGATTCAGATCTTATATAATTCAATTAAACTGTTTAATGCAGAAGAAGGGAACAGAAACGCAGGAGGGAGGGTGGAACTGAAGAGCGAGTAGGAAGGAATCTCTCTCTCTCTCTCTCTCTCTCTCTCTCTCTCTCTCGTGCGCGCCCACAGTTCGTGTGTTTGTGTGAACCCCCCGAAAAAAGCACGACTGTGCCAGACTGTTTCGTTGGACTTTCACCAACTCATCAGGAGGTTGAACCCCGACAGTCTGCCCATGATGCATTTGCGTGCGTGCGTGCATGTGTGTGTGTTCGTACGTGTGCGTGCGTGCGTGTGTTTGTGCTTGTTCGAGCGGGCGGGCAGGCGGGCATGTTAGTGCGTGTTGTCTCATTCGCTATACACCGGCTCCATGCACCGCCAAAGATATGCGCGGGGGCCAAACCGCTGCGCCCTATAGGAGACCGGCCCGCCTGGAACCGGTTGCTCCCCACGCCTGGCAGCCCTAACTTCGGTTGTGCTGCGAACTTCTAATCTGGGCCGTTGGCCAACTGGTACCGGGCCGACGGCCCAGATCGTCGCACGATCTTAAAATTTTAAGATCGCGCGACAATCTGAACCGTCGGGCCAGTAGGACCATGGACAGTCTGGATCATCGCGCGATCTTAAAGTCTTAAGATCGGGTGACAATCCGAACCGTCGGGCCAGTAGGACCGGGACGGTCGGATTGCAGATTTCTCACATTAGCGATTTTTTATAAGCGTAGGGAAACTGTGGCTTGTTAACGGGCACAAACGGGCACAACTTTAGGAAGTACTGGTAGTTTAAGACACTTGGCTCCTGTGGTCAAGGGTGCCAGTTCGATTCCGTGCAGGCCAGAAAGTATGGAGCCAGAATTACTAACTACTGCCGATGGAAGGAGAATTGTACTGCTGCTCCCCAGAATAATCCGTTGGAACGATACAAAGAAGATTACCATGGACCCAGCACAAGATTTAAAAAAAAAAAAAAAAAGAGCCGTCAAGGGCTTCATGCATAACAAGTGAGTGAAATCCACACACCTCGGTCTCCTCCGGGGCCTTGATTTGGTCCCAGTTGCCAAAAATAGCCGATGAGACAACATAGTCGCACTTCCTCATCCACTCACGATCTTTCTCATCCAAGTCATATCCGGAGCTGCCATTAACCCCATCAACAAATCCACAATGCAAACGTTGGTCCACAGCACGGTAGCTGTTCTCCCAATCTGCCTCAGTTGGGTGTCCACCGAACTTTGATTCCAACGAATCTTCCCGCGGAACATACCACAAGGAAAACTGCTTGAATCGTGGGTCAACTTCTGGCTCTTTCAGCAACTCAGGATCATTCACCAAGTCAACAGGACAAGCTGCAGGCCGCAGAAACAAACGACCAAAAACGTTGGTATCAAACTGAGTACTTCGCAGGAGGTGCTGTACGTGTCGTGTGACTGACTTGTGCACATATGTAACCATTGACAAACCCATCAAAACTTCAGATCCTAATGCATGCAGTGCGCCAGTGTTAAAGGCTTTGATTCCTCACAAGGTGCTGGCAAGTCATCCGATAGACATTTCCCTATCCCTATCATCTTCACCTCAATAAAAATGTGCCATCATTATAGCTGTATTTGGGGCAACTTCCCGTCCAGATGCAGCAAAAATGGCCTTACGTTCCATTCAGGGAAGACGGTAGTCGGCATCATTTATGGTCAAGGACGAGGACGGTATCTGATCGTCCGCGATCCCTCACGTTTCATTCTTGATTAATGAAAAACTTGTAAAACAAACAAACAAACAAAAATCTGATCGTCCGCGATCCCTCACGTTTCATTCTTGATTAATGAAAAACTTGTAAAACAAACAAACAAACAAAAATCTGACATCAGAGAGAATAGGTGCTTTCCAAGAGCTGCTGCACGAGCCATGCAACTGAGCCCCACACATATGTAAGCACCAGCAAACAGATCAGGGACCGAATGTATGCACTGTGCAGTAACAATGTTAAATGTAAAAAAAAAAAACACAAGAAAAACGGCAAAGAAAAGGGCTTCACCAGTGCTACGTCGTCATTCTCAGGCTTTAGATTTGAAGCATGTTCATTGTTTTCCCAAGAGGGAGAGGGCAAGAGGAAAGATGGCAGAAAGGGAGGAGGAGGAGGGGAGGCGATAGTCCGTCCTTCACGGTAAATATGAAAGCATAAGCACATCTTTTACAAAACAGTGAAGATCCATGTTGCTGCACTAGCAGCAGGGTTCAAGCCACAAAACACACTGACATTCACAGTGGAAGGTCCAGGCGATAACAGACTTCGGACGGTAAGTGACCATGATGACAAGAGTTAGTTGTCGGCAAGCTCTCGAAGGACATAACAAGTTGACTTAGATTTTTCATCTTACAGTACGTCTCCATTTCAGCACTATGTAAGTTCCGGTTCAGTAATACAGTCACCGCCTCAGCAAGAAGGCAATATGCGACATATCCTAAGCAGCTTGGTCGTCCTTTCCCCGTTCCAAGAGCAGCCACCGATGCTAACCTCATAAGAGGGCAGCCAGGTTTCTGACATTCTAGATGAGCCTCTGGCCCAAACGATGTGCTACGATAAGGTAGGCATTCGCAAAAATACCTGACAAGTTCGAACACAGGTCTTAACCCCAGTTTCAATTCAGTGCCAAATATATCTGCTCAAAAGACTGCCCCCCTATTTACTTCCAGACTCTCTTGCTCACCAATAATCTGCACTTTAGGCAGGGGGAGCTCCTGCGAACAGCTTGGATTAGGTGCAATGAAGTCGTGTATGATTTAACCCGCATAGCGACTTAGACAATACAAAGATTAATACAGGGTAATCCAGATCAAGACACCAGAATGGGGGGAAGCTAGCTGGGCCAGATGTTATTCGAAGAGAGCCAACATCCCAACCCACCGGTCTAGAGCCAATTCTTTCTTTCCTCTGACAGTTTTTCTGTACTAGCATAACATTTATTCGCCAGCTTTGTCACAATGTCAAGGTTGCAGTACCTTTCCTCATCATATAGAAGTCGGCATTTGATCGTCCACGGGGTTAGGACCCACAGGAAAGCAATCATCTAAGTACCCTAATGACAGAGAAGGTCCACCATTCAACTAAATCTTTCTTCACGAGAATGTGTCATGCTCACACCCAATTACTCTGGGGTAGTTTCTTTCAGAGCCTGTTTCCCACTAGCTCCCCCCTGAATCTTCCAATACCTTGGTGACAAGCTTCGTTTTCGAAGTAGGACAACCCTTGACATCATGGTCGAAACATTTGCCCTCTACTTGTCACTTCACATGTAGCAATCTTTACTAATCTTCCTCATATCACAAAGAGAAAAACTAAGTAAAAAACAAAAAACCAAAAAATCCACATGTAGCCATCCGCATATTTGTTGTAACAAACGAAATCATTCCCTGAGAACCAGATAAAGACGATCACTAACATGGACAAAGCAAATCCTGAACAGACTCGCCAACATCCTAACATATCGAAGGGAGGCCCATAGCACCCATGCCCACACCCACACCCACACCCATGATGGGTCAAGCACCTGAAAGGTGGTATTGCTAGCATGGAGCTGTTCTGCATTTGGACTGGGTTCATGCTGGTGTAGCAAACTTCTAGTCAGATGCTCGCAACAACCCTTGTTTGGATCGGGTTCATGCTAGTGTAGCAGCAACTAATAGTCAGATGGTGGGGCCAACCTTAGGAGGGAAGCGCCCGATGCTTACTGGATTTCTTATGCATGGCAGGTGTACCCCTCCTCCTCTTCTTTTTTTTTTTGTGCTTCACCGTATTCAGCAGCTGCGACACCTCTTTGCCCTCCTTGGCAGCTGATTGATCCTCCACCTGCAGCTGGTTTCCTGCGTTGTCAACTGTCAGTCTAGCTACGTAACGAGTGCCTTCTTGTGTTCCTTCCTTTGCATCAGTTGCACCAGTCTCATCAATACCATCATCAGCTACAACCCCCCCCATGCCAACACCACCATCTCCACGATCCACTTCCCTCCCCAGCATCCCACCAACTTCATTCCCATTCACCCTTCCCTCCCTTCTACGCTCAGCGCCATCTTCAGCACCGCTATCGTCGTCGTCTCTCTCCTCACCAGGTTGCTCCAAAGCGCTTCTCTCCCTCTGCTCGTGCTCACGAACAGAGTTTCCTTTCACCAAAACTCTGTTTGGATCTTCAATTTCGTCATCAAAATCAACAGTGTCATCGTCGTTCTCATCACCACCATCAAGAATCCCATTACGGTTCGCTTCTTCCACTCGCATCCGACCTTCCTGGCCGTCACCCCCTAACCATTCCCTAGTGCCGAAACTTCTCCCCTTCTGATGTCGCTGCCCTTCGAGATTCAATGCTAAACCTACGTCTTCCTCCGCTCCTTCAGCTGCACCATTCACTCAATATAACCACAGCACTTCGGATCTCAATGTACAGCTATCAACTAGCAATCCTAAGAAACAGCAGGCAACGGCACGGGTGTGGATCTTCTTGTCTTACATCTTAGCACTGTTGAATTATTAGGGGGGTGGGGGGCCAGGGGGGTGGAAGAAAGCAAGGAGGCAAGCATTATTTTTTTCTGCAATGACCCTCAATACAGCTAATTGTAGACGAAAAGTTCACCAAGAGCAGCATTCTCACTTTCGTTGACCTTTCCACAAGGGCCCCACTCTCTTTCCCCACACCCCACTCTCCACTACTCTTCCCTCCATACCACCATGCTATGGTCCCATGTTCTGGTCTCTAACCCTTGCACCCAACTTCCCCCCAAACCCGAACAGACAAAAAAAAAAAAAAACATCCATTCTCCCCTACTCTTCCATCCGCACCACCCTGCAACGGTCCAATGATCCGGTCCCTAACCCTTTCACAAAACCTCCCCCCAGAACCCGAAAGAAAAAGAAATGAAAAAAGGAACAAAAAACAGATAGGAACAAGTGTGATTGACTCTATGAGTCTCTATCCTCGTTTATAAATAATTGGTTTCATCGAGCATACCTTATCCTTGTGAAATATACCAATTCGCATGATAATATGGAAGGAAATTATGTCACCACAGAAACTAAAGCAAGTACAGGATTTGAAGCAGGGGTAAAAGATTACAGATTAGCTCGCTGTACTCCTGAGTTATTATGAAGTAACACGAGAAGGGCAGCGGCTCCGCGCTATGCAACCAACAGAAAGGACGGAGGAGTTCGAAGGGTCCACACCACTGATTGTATCGGAACAGACAGAGCCTGATATGTGCTGCAATGAGAATCCGAAATGAGCACATGTTACATGCTGAGCCTGCACACGGGCCCCATTTTGGGGGCCTGACAGTTGCTGGGGGGCCCCAGGCCACATGCCCTTCGGACACGCGCCCTGGAGGCCCACGGTTGGCGCTTAGGCCACAGGATTCGAATCAAGACAGCATTTATTTATTTATTTATTTATTTATTTATTTATTTATTTATTTATTTATTTATTTATTTATTTATTTATTTATTTGATGTCCTATTTTTGTCTGTTCAGGCGTCGTTTTGGACCTGCAGTCCCCAAGGCCGCGCCTTGAGCCAGGTACAGAGTCTGGACGTCCGGTCGGGACCCAGACCCAGTAGGCCCACGTTTTTGGGCACAGGACCGTCGGCACACAGAGGCAGACCGGCCGGCCCAGCACTACGTATAGCTGGGCCACGGCTGCGCAGACAGTGCCAGACACAGTTCGAGTAGCTCACTTCTGGAGCAACACGCTGCTGGAGCAGCTCTGCAGCGCTACAGCGCTACGCTGCGTTAGAGGTAGAGGTGTAAGCAGGGATGAGGTGGTGGCCATACCTGTAGGGGCGGTACTTACCTGAGCGCCATAGCTGGACAACTCGCCAGCGACCTGATCGAATTCGGTGGTTAGAACAGACTGAAGGTAGGCCTGAAGTAAGGAGAAAATTATCGAATTCGGCGGTTAGAACAGATGAAGGCATTGTTCTTGAACTTCATTACTGTTGTTATTTGGCCATGGAGGAGCTTTGCGGAAGGCTGGAAGCAGTATTGTGTTGATTATTCTGCTCTTTTCATAATCGATCCTGCTAATTGCTGTGTCGTTGACTGTCAGTGCTGGTTAATGCGAAAACTGTGTTCGTGATGTAAGATTTGCTCTCCGTTTGCCTGAACTACTCGACCTCCTGATTCTATCTTCCATGGAGGGTCATCCCATCATTGCATACAGCCAGTAGGCTCACAGCACCCTACAATTTTTCTGTCATGTCCTACAGCCTCCTGTGACACCGCACAGCTCAATATGCTGACCATTGACTAAAAAAAAAATCAAGAGAGAGAGTGCGCAGCCAGCAGCAACCGCCTCCCCCCCCCCCTCTCTCTCTCTCTCTCTCTCTCTCTCTCTCTCTCTCTCTCTCTCTCTCTCTCTCTCTCTCTCTCTCTCTCTC
>BFEA01000516.1:208330-217622 GCA_003427395.1 Chara braunii | reverse complement strand
TCGTCGCGGCCTCCGGTAAGGTCGCCACTTTGAACGCACTTAGGCCATGAATCGTGCGGCCTACCTCCACGCGCCACCTTCTTAGGTAGGGTAGGTATAATCCTAATAGTCCCTCGGCCAAACTATTCCATAGTTCCGTCAGATGCCGTGATTAGTGATCACACCACTGATTACCACTATTTCAGTCGGACGGCAGCGACGTCTAGCTTAAAAAAAAAAAAAAAGTTTAAGCCTACCGGTCATAGGTCTGTCTAAACAACTTTTGCAACGTCAGTCTCGTCAAGTCCTTCAATTCCACGAAAACGTCGGACAACGTCCGACGTTGAAAACCCCGGCAAATATCCTTGTCAGGGTATTTGCCCCGACAATGGTACGTGAAATGGGGAGAAGAATGGTACAAGGAAAGACCGGCGGGGAGGAGTGATCAAGTGTTATTATCAATGGAAAGCTCTGCAGCCTCAGAAGCTATGGGGCTACAGGTGAAGAGCACCAGATTATGCCTAGACAAAAGTCGAAGAACGAACACGTTCAAAATCGGTCAGGCGGACCAAGTGAGAAGATAGTTAGTTCCACTCCTATGCACAATGGTAAATAATGATGTCTACTTCCCAATCAACTTCCCTCACTGGATTTCTTATGTTCAATTTGTGATCCTATACGCCCTTTAGTCTTTTCAGGGCCCTATGCGATAGAGTCATACGTACGTCGTTTGTCCACGTTTGCCCTTTGTCATTTTTTGGCAAGGCTCACTTTCCTGTTCGGATAAATTTGTCACTGGGATCAAAACTTCTTTTGACTCCAATCCACCTTAATCGAGAAGGCTCCTACTTCCGACCAGCCTTAGGTATCCTAAGTCAGTCATCCGTCCACAAAATATTTGAAGAAGGTAAAATGTATTCGCCGACCTTTCCGAGCCTCGATCGCTAGGAAGTAGTCCGTAGTAACCATTCTCCTCGCTTGAGCACGAGGCCCAGATCTCAGAAGTAGGTGTTGGTTCCACCACAACAACATTGCACCACCCCCATAAATGGGTCTATGCGGCATGCCGCACCTCTCCCCAGCCAGACTCGAAGGTCGCGGTTCCAAGAAGAGTCATTCCTAGCGATCGAGGTCGGACAAACCGTTGATGGCCTCACCTTTTTTCTCCTCTTTTGCTTGGGTGACTTCGATGAGATAGGACCAAAGGGGGTAGAAACCAATATTTTTTGGAACGGGGCTATGTGAGAGGAGGTCATTAAGGACAACGAGGGGCCCTTGGGAAAAATGTTACGTTTATTGTCGACTTTATTACTTTTTTATCGGATTGGTTCCTTCTCCAATATTCATTACAAATACATAGTCTGACTCAACCCTTCCAACAACACTTCATTTTCTTCACATAAGTCCTTTAGTATTTTCAGCGCAATATGTAGAACATTAATACGTACCTTGTTTATTCTCGAGCATACTTTGCTTTCCTTCGATATTGTTTACTGGGGAACGAGGTAATTTTATTATTGCCTTCTTATTTACTATCGAGACTCTTCCTTTCTAATTATTGATAAAATTCACATTATGACATCACACAACCTTCATACGTACATTTTTTTTTCCCAAACTTCTTACTTATTTTAACCGCTTTTGAATATTATCTCATGTCTACATTTTGCGGGATACTCATCTGGTTGTTTTTAAGGAATAAGCAGAACAATATAAGAATGAACACAGAAAATCATACAACATTAAAAAACAGAACTTAACAAATGTTAGCAACTCAATATTAATATCATCTTCATAACTATGAACACGTAGAACATGAGATCATATACCAACAAACGACTAAGCCAACCTTTATTTGTATAAGCCAACAATATGTTTTTCCAATTCCATGAACATTTGTCAAAAAGAGAAAGTCAAAAAAAAAAAAAAAAAAAAACGACTTAAATAAGAAAGAGGGAGAGAGACAGACGACTTAAATAAGCGTCCGCAGTGTGGGCGGTGCAGACCACGCCCGCAGGAATAAGAGTAACTGGCTACGAAGTCCAAGTTTAATTAACGAATCAAAAAGCGGAAAAAAAAAAAAAAAAAAAAAGGCGAGGAGAGAAAGAGATACACAAAGAGAGAAAAACGAGAGAGAGAGAGAGAGATGGAGCCTGAGAGATATATTGAGAGAGAGAGTGAGAAAGAGAAAGGAGCAACAAAAGAGCAAAAAATAAAAAAAGACGAACACGAGTATACAAAGAAAAAAAAATTATATGAAGATTTTTCGTTCCATTAAAGTAAGCAAATGACCGTAATATGATCAAGACACAATTTTACTCCTTAATGGAATCAATATTGACTTAAAAAGGTAGAATAGTATTACATCAAAATTATTTATTTATTTATTTTCTCTCTCTCTCTAAACCCATTTATTTGTCTCCAAACTCTCAAAGGGAAATAAAGAAAGAGAAAAAGAGAAAGACACACAATAAGAGAGAGAGAGAGAGAGAGAAAGAGAGAGAGAGAGAGAGAGAGAGAGAGAGAGAGAGAGAGAGAGAGAGAGTAAGAGAGACAGAAAGAGAGAGAGAGAGCGAAAAAGAGAGAGAAAATGAGCGAAAAATAGAGAGAAAAGATAAATTTTCGTGTCTTATTGCAAAACCCTTCAAGTATCATTATCATTAATGAAAGGGACAAAAAAACTGAAACAATACGTTATTCCCGCTATCACACCCCACCTCTTCATTGTTTATCTCACTCTAGCCACTCCTATTTTTATTGTTTGAATACGATTCACTTCATAGTGAATGATAAAACCAATTGCACTACTCATCCAGATCGTCATTTCAACCAAGTTGCCTCCTCTTTTTTCCATTGCGAACTATTGCTGCTATCAACAATGTCATCTTCATCAGGATAAAGGTTTGTCGTGTTGTCACACTTACGTCTAATAACCGTCAAATTATTAAACTTTTTACACTCCCCCCTTCTCAAATAGCTTAATAAGCAACCACACTTAGGACACGAACGCCTAAGTGTTTTAATCAACGCAAACACCACCTCATGCAATCTTGTCTCATGTTCCTTATTGATGTTCGCCAAAGCATTCAATTATATTTTCATATGCTCGATCTCCTTCATAAATTGCATTGACGAATGGGCATCAATGATATTCGTTAGCAAAATTCTCAGAGTGTATAATTGTTCATTATAACGTGTAACTGTGTCATTCATGAATCCCTCATTACATTGATTAGGAAAAGTATCCCTGAACACTAAATTCATTAACTCTTCACGTGTCTGCTTGTACAAATGTCCAAGTGTGATCACTGTTTCCCCCAGTTGACTGTCACTTAGCGGAAACTTCATCATCGTATTTTGCACCTCTAAGAGTGCATTCATGTGTGTCAGCTCCAAACCAACATTTTGCAATGATACTAACATACCAATCAAACGCGTTTTTGAAAGGTCTTCCAAAGTTGCACTCGATGGAATCTCAAACAAGTCTGAGGCAAAACAAGAATCAATCGATGGTAAAACACCTACCAATAATATTTTTGTTATCCCACTCTCGGCTTCTTCTAATCTCCGACGCAAATCCTCACACTGTTGCAACAGGTGTGGGTGAACTCTAGTACTAAGCTCACAAACTTCGTGTAACAAATGGTTTCTAATGGACGATTGAATTAAACGCTTAAACTCTCGGTCCATCTCCTCAGCAGCATCCGCCTCCTTCTTCACAACCCCAACACCGGACATAGAGGAATCTCTTACCTCTTCACTTCGTCTCGCTTCAACAAAACTTTCAACCACTGCCCGTGCATTCAACTCAACTTTCATAAATGCATTCCTCAATGCATTCACTTCCTCCTCCTTCTTCTTCATCGAATGTCTTCATTGTTTGTGAGGTAACGACCATATACCCTCTTCAATACAAAATCATTGGGAAGCTTACCTTCAACACCAAACTGCAGTTTAACTGAGGTTCATGCAAACGTTGTTCTCTCTCATGAATCTCGTTTGCCGCGCTGTACTCGTACCGTTCCTCTCACTTCTCAATGTACTTATCTTTCAGGTGAGCTTTAATGAGTGGATGGTCAAATGACTCGGATACATCAACATACGCGGCCTTATCCCGATTATACCGCGATGATCCCTAAACCCCCCTTTCCGTACATCTGTCCACCACCATGTTGGTTTCACCAGACACTTGTCTGTCTGCAGAGACCACCATGAAAAAAACAACGAATATATGAGTAATAACAAAATCAGACGATAATCTAACTTGTATTAGAATGTAATACTCATCGTCATATACTAACGCTACTGTTTAAGGCATAAAAGAATAAGTTAAGCAATCAATCAATCAAATTGCTTGATTCATGGACTCGCACACACATACACACACATACAGACGGAGCTAAATCGATAGATGTAGAGGGGAAAAAAAAAAAAAAAGTAAGAAAAAAAAGCTCCGTTGCGTCGACTCCGCCCAACACCCGTCAAGGCCTCGGCTTCAAATTAGAAGCAGGTGTGTGCGTCCAGGCAAGAAAAAGGCTCCATCGTGTCAACTTCTTCGAGGCCTCGACTTTGAATTAGGAGGAAAAAAAAAAAAAGAATTGCAAGCACCTAGCCCCGTCCTACACCCGGACCCTGCGAGCAGCTTAGGTCTGGGCCTCGACCGAACACCCAGGGTGCAGGCCCAGTCTGGGCCTATTCACGGCCTGGCCTTTTAAAGGGAAAAAAAAAAAAAAAGGCTCCCAGCCTGCACCTGGGCCCCGCCAACTCATTACCCTTGGGCGTGGACCGAAGATTCAGGCCGAGCCTGGCGCTGTCCCCTACATGCTACGTGCCTGGTCCTATGTGCCCACCCTTCCCTGGACCTGTCTCCCTCGCCTGCTCCCAGCCTCTGTCCCCAACCTAACCCTCGGGCTGTCTCCCAAACCTGCATTGAGCCTGTGTTCCCGACCTGCCTTGTGTCCCAGACCCTGTCTCCCTGACCTGGGCCTGCTTGCCTGCCTGCCAAGCCTCATGATCAGGCTCATGACCAGGCCCAGGCAAACATCTGTCTATCTACGTGTCTGTGAAGAGGCCCAGGTCCTGACGTAGACCCAGCTAACCTGAGCTTGGTTTTTGAGAACAGGCCTAGGCCTGGCGTAGACCCAACTAAATTTGAGCCCAACCGGGTACAGGCCCTGAACTAAAAGACATAAGTACAAGTCTGGGCCCATACCCCACTCAAAGGGGCACAGAGGGCCAGACCCAATCAACAACCTGGGCCCAGACCCAAGTCAATGGGTACAGACCCGCAGACCAGCGGCTGATCAACCCCTGAAACTGGATACCGGGCAGGACTTGCACCTGCGCCTGGACCGAACACCCAGGGTGCAGGCCCAATCTGGGCCTATGCATGGCCTAGGCTTTCAAAGGGAAAAAAAAAAAAAAAAAACGCTCCCAGTCTGCACCTGGGCCCGGTCAGCTGGTCAGCCCTGGGCGTGGACCCAGGATTCAGGCCCAGTCTGGGCCTATCCACAGGTCACGGGTTGAGCTTTCAGAATAGGCAGACGGACAGACGCACAAACAGATAGGCACAAGGGCCACGTGTGCCAGTCTGTCGGTCTGAACCTTGGGATGCGCTTGGGACTAAGCCTCGCTGTTTCAAAAAAAAAAAAACAAAACAGGTCCTTTCACAGTTGCACTCTCAAGCATCCGCCAGGTGCATGTCAACAGTCTGGGCCTGGGTCTTTAAGGGCCTGTTTCTGACCAAGGTCAATGTGAGTCCAACCTATAAAGACATAAGTACAGGTATGGGCCCATACCCCACTCAATGGGGCACAGGCCCGAACCCAATCAACAACCTGGGCCCAGACCCAGGTCAACGGGTACAAACTCGCAGACCAGCGGCAGGTCACCTCTTGTAACTGGACACCGGGCAGGACTTTGCACCTGGCCTCTGAATGGAAAAAAAAAAAAAAAAGCTCAGGGCCTGTAGCTGGGCCTGGACCCAATACGGCACCTAGCCTCTGCATGCATGTATGTCTGTCTGGCTGCCTATCTCGCTGCCTGTCTGTCTGTCGGCCTATCTCGCTGCCCGTCTGCCTATGCAGGACTTGCACCTGACCTCTGGGCCCGGGCCTGATATGGCACCTAGGCCCGGGCCCAATATGGCACCGGGCAGGACTTGCACCTGACCTTTGCATGCATGCCTGTCTGCCTGCCTATCTCGCTGCATGTCTACCTATATGGCGGCGTGTTTGTTTGTCTGTCTATCTGCTGCATGCCTGCCTTCCAGGGCGTCTGTGGGCCAAGGCCAGGTGAATGTCTTCCTGTCTGCCTCTCTGCCTGTCTGTCTGCCTGCCTGTATGCCTGGGCCCTGACACCGGCTTAGGCCTGGACCAAACACCCAATATTCAGGCCCAGTCTGGGCCTATGTACGGATCCAGGTCTGGGCTTTAAATTTAAGGGGGGGGGGGGGGAACAACAACAAAAAGGTCGTCTACCTGTCTGCTTGTATGCCTCCCTGCGTGCCCCCAGGTCTGGGCCTGGACCGAACACCCAGGGTGCATGCCCAGTCCGGGCCTATGCACGGCTTGGGCTTTCAGAGGGGGGGGGGGGGGGGGAAACCTCCCAACCTGCACCTGGGCCGGGTCAGTTGGTTAGCCCTGGGCGTGGACCCAGGACTCAGGCCCAGTCTAGGCCTATCCACAGGTCTAGGGTTGGGCTTTCAGAACAGGCAGAAACACAAACGCACAAACAAACAGACAAACCGACATACAGACAAACAATCAAACAGACGGACAGACAAACAACGAGGCAATCAAATAGGCAAACATACAGTCAAACAGACAAACACAAGCAGACAATCAAACAGACAAATTCCCAGAATTGAGGGTCAGTTAGGGCCTATCAACAGAAAAAATCCCGAGAATTAAATATTCATTCTATAGTAAAATTGATTTCTAAATTTCAAATTTTCATTTCATCTTAAAAAATGTCATTCTAATTGTAAAAATTTTCGTCTTACTTGAGAACTTTCCTTCCAAAAATGGGGTATCCCTTCTTATTTGAACTGCATGCTAGAGATGGAATGAAAGTCTGGATGAGTTCATGAAATATTTTAATTGGACTGTCATTTTAAGTAAGGATTTTCGGTCATAAATAGGTTAATCCAATCTAAATTAGAAGATATTTGTTGTAGTAGAATGAAAGTTTAATTACAACATTTCATAAACTCGTCCACACTTCCATTCCATCTTGAACAAATAGATGTAGTTGAAAGGGAAAACTCATATTTAGACGGGAACTTATCAAATAAAATTGAAAATTTTAGGATTGGAAAAACATTGGAATGATAATTTATAAATATGAAGGACTTTTTTTTTATGGAATGTTTTTTCAACTTTCATTTTTCGCGGGAATTTTTCTGTTGATGTACGGGTCCAGGTCTGAGCCTGGACCGAACACCCAGGCTGCAGGTCCTTTCACAGTTGCACCGTCAAACATGCGCCATGTCCAAATCAATAGTATGGGCCTAGTAGGTCTTTAAGGGTCTGTTTTTTTACCGAGGTCAATGTGAGTCCAACCTATAAGGACATAAGTACAGGTCTGGGCCCATACCCCACCCAAAGGAGCACGGACCCAAACCCAATCAACAACTCGGGCCCAGACCTGTCACCTGTCCTCTGCATGTCTGTCCATCTGCCTGCCTATCTTGCTGTCTGTCTGTCTGCCTGCCTATCTTGCTGCGTGTCTATCTGCCTGCCTATCTCGCTGCCTGTCTGCCTATGCAAGATTTGCACCTCGCCTCTGGGTCCGGGCCCAATATGGCACCGGGAAGGACTTGCACCTGGCCTCTGCATGCATGTCTGTCTGCCTGCCTATCTCGCTGTCTGTCTGCCTATGTGTTTGCGTGTCTGTCTGCCTGTCTGTCTGCGGCATGCTTGCCTGCCGGGGCGTCTGTAGGCCAGGGTCAGGTGAACGTCTTCCTGTTTGTCTCTTTGCCTGTTTGTCTACCTGCCTATTTGCCTAGTTCCCGACACCGGCTTAGACCTGGACCAAACACCCAGCATTCAGGCCCAGTCTGGGCCTATATACGGGTCCAGGTCTGGGCTTTGGATTTAGGTAGAGGGGGGGGGGGAGGGAGGAGGGGGACGGCAAGAAAAAGGTTGTCTGTCTGTATGCCTCCATCCGTGCCCCCAGGTCTGGGCCTGGACCGAACACCTAGGGTGCAGGCCCAGTCTGGGCCTATGCACGGCCTGGCCTTTCAAACGACAAAAAAAAAAAAAAAAATTGCTCCCAGCGTGCATCTGGGCCCAATCAGCTGGTTAGCCCCGGGCGTGGACCCAGGATTCAGGCCCAGTTTGGGTCTATCCACCGGTCCAGGGCTGGCCTTTCAGAACAGGCAGAAGAACATACACACAGACAGACAGACAAACCGACATACAGACAAACCGACATACAGACAAACCGACATACAGACAAACAATCAAACAGACAGACAAACAAACAAAGAGACAATCAAACAAACAAACAGACAATCAAACAGACAAACAGGTAAAAACCTGAGAACAGGCTCAGGTCGTGCAAAAGAAAAAATAATAATAATAAAAAAAAAATTGTCAGGCCCTGCACTTGGGTCCGCAGGGTTTAGGCCCACGCCTGGGCCCAACACCAAGGATCGGCCCCAATATGGGCCTTGTCCCAGGTTCAACAGCCAAAGTCAATGTTTAAAAACAGTATAAGACATTGACTTTGACAAAGGCCATCAACATCAGTCAAACGACGACTTACTCCCGATGTCCTGCAACCCTTTATAGCCACCATACCATTTCTCTCCGCCTCTCTCTCTCTCTCTCTCTCTCTCTCTCTCTCTCTCTCTCTCTCTCTCTCTCTCTCTCTCTCTCAATGTGGCTCATACTTTTGAAGGTTGGAAGAGGAGGATGATCGATGACCCAGACTTGTCATCATCCTCCTGTGATGAATGGTGGGTGGAATATTAGCCACGTCAGCGTCGAAGGCAGACACGGAAGAGGGTGAGGAAGTTATGTCCTGAGAGCAGGAGATTGATGGCGGAGGATTGGAAGGACTACGAAGATCTAGTCCTCTACCTCCACCATATACGGCAGGAGGGCGATATAAGCAAGAAGACATCCGGTGAGACTTCAATCATCGCATCTGGAGAAGCCACGACGCATCCCGAAGACATGAAGAGAGAGAGTCTCAGAGAGAGAGAGAGAGAAAGAAAAAATAATGAAGAGCAAGAGAGAGAGAGACAGATTTCTGGCAGATTCCTGAGAGAGAAAGAGAGAGAGAGAGAGAGAGACAGGCAGAGAGA
>BFEA01000516.1:179932-201502 GCA_003427395.1 Chara braunii | reverse complement strand
CATCTCTCATACCTGCATCGAGGCGCCATCTTTGCGCATGTCAGTATCTGGTACACACACAGACACAGAGAGAGAGAGAGACACGCACACACGCACACACACAGAGAGAGAGAGAGAGAGAGAGAGAGAGAGAGAGAGAGAGAGAGAGAGAGAGAGAGAGAGAGACGAAAAAATACAACAAAAGAGGAGGAAGCGAGGGAAAGAGAGACATAGGCAAACTTTTTTTTTTTTTTTTTTTTTTCAAGACATGCGAGCCATAGCTACACGGTGCACCCTTGTCTTGACTCGTGCCACTAGCGATGGCAGAGTCTTGACCGCACTCTCCCTCTGCCACACATCCACGCCCACACACACACAGACTCTTGCCCGCACACTCTTTGTCACACCCACGCACGCGCACATACATACAATCTCTTTCTCGCTCTCTTTCTGACACACACGCACACATATAGACAAACAGACAAACTTCGTCCCATCTGTGTGTCTGTATGTGTGTGTGTTCTATGTGTGTGAGAGAGAGCCTGAGCGAGCAAGAGTCTGTGGTGTGGCGATGAGAGAGAGAGAGCGACAGACAGACAGACAAATGAGAATGAGCTTCCCGCTAGAACATGGTTAAATGCGCCCACCACGTTTTCTCATATTTCGACAGCGGTGTGGCGATGCCCATGGACCGCCCGCACCACGGACCGAGCACTAAACACTGGTGTGCCTGCATCTGACCGTGTTCTAGCGAAAAGTTCGTTCTGACCCAAAACGATTCCAAAATAAAAATTGTCTTTTTTTGTCGTTTGTTTTTTCTTTTGTCTTTTTTTTTTTTTTTTTTCCGGACCGACACAAAAAAATGCAAATTCACCGAAAAAAAGAAAATCGAAAAGTTTTTTTTTTTTTTTGTTTCGAAAACAAAACGTAAACAAAAGGCAAAAAAAGCAAACAAAACGACACGCCAGCATGAGAACTATATAAAAAAAAGAAACAATATAAATTAAATAAGTAAAAAACAACAATACGAAACAAAATGACAAATGCTTTTTTCTTTTTTAGAATATGAAAGACAAAAACAAAAAATAAAAAAAGGGGGCCGTACACAAACCAACACGGAAATGCTATCCGACGGCAGGCACGTCAAGATATTCATCCGCATCGACGCCCGCCGTGTACCCGGCCCCGTGGGCGCGCTCTCTCGTTTAGTGGCGCGCTGCGAACAATTCGGTACGTGCGCCACTCTGCACGCCCACCGGCCCTCGATCGTCTTCATCCGCCGGCCCGCACCGAAACTTCGACCCGATTCTGGCGCGCAGCGGACCATCGACCTCCCCCCCGGGTTAGGATAAGCTGTTTTCCTCAAAAAACAAAAAAGAAGAAGATATCATCCGTGAACTGACTTGCCCCAGGTTTTATTCTCTTCTTCTGAGGATAGCAGGATTCGAGCTTGAGTCTGTATTTCAACAGTTCAGTGTGGACCAACTGAGCTGTCTTCGTTTTTATGCGGTCGAGGCTGGGAAGGTTCGAGTATCGCCGATTTTTTGCAAATCTTCATTTCCCGCTCGAGCGCGCGATCATCTAGTCCCCCCAAATTTTGAAATTCGACACACGAAATCGGCCGGTACAGTATCTTACCGTTGGATGTACGAGTGAAGGTGAATTCCCTCGGGTAGAAACGACATGTGACACGCGCGTTCTGACGCGCCACGGAGGAATCCTTCCGCCTTGCAGAGTATGGCCGCGGCACATCTCGGTCGGGCGTCAATCCCAAGGATCAACGGCCAGAGACCGGAGAATCTGGGTTAGTGGGACTTCGCCCATGGGGATTTCGATGCTTACACGGAGCGGCATGTGCGGCTATGCAGGGCGTAACATAGTAGCGATGGCTGCTTCTTTTTTTTTATATTTTATATATAGCTGCTTCTTTCCTTGCTGCTTGGAGCAACCGTGTCTCTGATATGCCGAATTGCAAACAGCGACAGATGACTTTGGGAGGAACACGTCTCGACCTCCTCTCTCCTCTTCTGTCCGTGCTATCATCATCGCATTGCAGCTCCGTTCATGATGGGGAAGCCAATCATAAAGCAATGCAGGGTTTGCCTCCGACCTGGCATTTTTGACGAGCCGTTAGCTGCCCCTTTTTTCAGCCGATGATGCATGAGGAGCGGCATTTTTTTCCCCCTTTTTTCACCATGCCTCTGGCTACCTATCCTCTCGCTCTAGTCCTACTTCTCTTTTTTCTTGAATTGTTGAAAATCGTTCAGGCGGCTGTGTATAGTTAGCCGGTTTTGCTCGGTGCATTGACGTCACCTCTTCCGTATGCTTGAAAGTCAGCCTATGTGTTGAGAAAGGGCACTCCTCTGAATGCAAGGCAGGGGTACTTCTTGGTGGTCGAGTGATGAATGGCGTCAGCAGCGAGCGAGTGAGGTGGATGGATTGATTGCCTGATTAATACATTGATTGCCTGATGAATACGGAGAAAGTAGCTGGCGACCTACCGGTAGTGAGCGACTTGAACTCGCGAGCGAGGGAAAGCAAGGACGAACAGTAGAACTCTGCAGTTACTTCCACTGCTGCAGCCTGCTGATTGAAGTTCCAGATTGAATGAGATCCGAGTGATGAAATCACGATGCTATAGTGTGAATCTACAATCTACGTTTTCAATCGCTTGGATCCGCGCGAGCAGGTAATTACGATGGCGATATGGTGATGTGAGAAGCGCTCTCTCTTCTCTGTTGCCTGCGGGGACAGAAAGGCTGCGAATGAATGTACATTTTGCGTGGTGTCCGGTGGTTTGTGGATCGGAGGATTTAGCCAACGAGGGTAGAGAACGCCGTGAAAAAATTTTCAAAAGTTTTTTTTGTAGTCGGTAAGAGGAAGATGGCGTGGGAGCTCAGCAAGGAGAACGTGAGACCAATGAAGCACGGGCGCGACGTAGAGTGTTTGAACTCGGTTCTGGAGGCGCAGGAGAAGAACCCTATCTCGCTGGCGAGCAAGCTGGAGGAGGAGAGGAAGGGCTTCGTTGCAGCCATTGCGAATTACGACGGCGACGACCCGCTAACGCCTTGGCTTGCGTACTTGAAGTGGGTGACCGACAAGTTCCCGTCTGATGGAGTGAAGGCCCAGAAACTGCCGATACTCGAGGAATGTGCGCGGAAGTTTCAGCTGGACGAGCGCTACCGCTCAGACTTTCGTTACCTGTACGTGTGGGTGCAATACGCCGCCTGCGTGGATGATCCGACGGACATCTTCCGGTTTCTGGAGGCCAACGAGATCGGTCATCAGCATGCGCTGTACTACGAGGCGTACGCGGTCCATTGCGAGACGAAGAGGTCGTACGACCGCGCGAGGGAGATGTTTGAATTGGGTGTGGCGAGGGAGGCAGCTCCTGTCGAGAGGCTGAAGACGAAACTGGAGGAATTCATGCAGAGGATGGCGATGCGAGTGAGAAGGGATGTGAGGAAGATGGAAGAAGCGAGAGCGGCGGCCAATTCATCTCTTCCTCCTAGTAGCGGCGGCGGCGACGAGGAGTTGTCACGCTCGTTTGGGAACTCGATCGGGGGGGGAGGGATCTCCGCGTCGCGTTCTTCGGCGGCGGCGCGCACTCGATCCCTCCAAACTAATGGACAGCGCTCATCTCATCATCATCATCATCATCATTTTCAGCAGCAGCAGCAGCAGCAGCAACAGCCTCCTCGCCGACCCGCCTCCCACGGTCTTGGCTCCGCGAACGTTATGACGAGAAACAACAAGGTTCTGCAGGTGTTTGAGGATGGAGGCCAGCCGCTGCCGTCCTCGCGGGTTGCAGAGACTGATTGGATGGGAGGAGGAGCTAAGCCGAACACTACGGCAGCTACAGGAGCAGCAGTAGCAGCAGCAGGAGGAGGCGGAGGAGGAGGAGGAGGAGGAGGAGGAGGAGGAGGAGGGGTTTCTAACGACGGGCATTGGGACAGACTGAGTAAGGTAGCTGATGCGAGAAAAGAGAACTCGCAAGAGCCTGGCAAATGGACATCGGCCAGAATTCCTCAGAAGAAATCACTGGCGTTGTCAGCACAGGCGAGAGGAGTCGCGGCTCTCGAGGTTTATTCAGATCCGGACATGGATACAGGCGAGCAGCATCAAGTTGGGGGGGGAACCACAGGGTTGGGCACGAAGAAGAAACAGCCTCCGACTATGGCGTTCCGACTGCGAGAGGTGGAAGGAGGCGGGGTGGTGGTAGGCGAGGGGAGAGGGGTCTCGCTGGAGCTGGAGGAGCTTCAGAAAAACCCTTTGAAGCATTTCTATGAGCCCGTGCCTCCTCCCGGGTTGGAAACCAGAAGATGGAGCAAGGCATCCGCGGAGAGTGGGCGGCAATGTGTGTCCGCCACACGCCAAAGCGCGAAGGGGAATGAATCGCAGTCTGACGAACCAGACGGAATGATCGGTGGTTCGTCAAAGCAGAAGGCGGCTTGTCTCCTCTTATCCGCAGCAGGCCATGATGGTGTCAATACGGCGGCGGCGGCGGCGGCGGCGACTGAAGCTCCGTCTTCTGCCCTCTCTTCGTCCTCTTCTTCAGGTCCTCCCTCTGCACCTGCCTCGTGTGGACCCGTTGCGTCTTCTTCTGTATCTGCCCCATCTGTACCACGCACCTCTGTGCCCCAACCCGTAGTAGTTGCCTCTCCATCTACTGCCTCTGCTCCCCCCCTTCTGTGCCCTGCTGTTTCTACCACTACCGGTAGTCCGTCATTGTCGTTAGCTCTGGCGGCGGCGGTTGCGATGCCGGCGCCGCCAGCTCCCCCGCGCCCAAGCGCTCCAGCCGCCGCCGATGATGACATTGGCCAGGGGATCTCTTCTAGATCCTGGGGCTGCGAGCCATCGCTGTTCCTTCAACCGCTAGCTCTCTCGTTTGAGGAATACCGATGGATGATCGCGGCGCAGCGGCAAGCCGGAAAAGCCGAGAGTGCTTCAGCCGATCAGTTCGTCGAGATGGATGCACGACCATCGTCGTCGGCGGCGGATGTTGTCGCCGCCGCCGGTCGTCTTCCTCCTTCGTGGTCCGCAGGCTGGGGGGGACCCCGATCGTCTTTTGTCCCGACCTTGCCGCGTCAGTGTGCAGACAGAGGGGTGCTGCCGGGAGAGGAGGATGTGCTCTCGTCGTCGGCAATCAAGGAGCCCAGACTTGGGGTAACATCGATGATGATGCCCCCGTGTAGGGAGGAGGGTGCTACCGATAGGGCCGCAGCTTTCGCAAGACCAGGTCTGTCGAACGGTCGCCTGTCGGAAGCCAAAGCGGCGATTGCGAGCCCTGGACAGGGGAAGCAGGGAGCGCGCCCGAGCACGGCAGCTGATGCAGACGCGCCAGAACGGCTGGCTACGGCCGCCGCCGACGCTGCTGCTTTGAGTGCCTCAAGCGATGATGGCCTCGATGGCGAGCCGACTGAGAATCCCTGGGTGGATCGGGTTGCTGACGTGGCGGCTCAGGCGGCGGACGTCACTCAGTCCATTACGCAGATCATCGATGCTACCGAGTTCAAGTTTCTCCGTGGACCCTTGATGGGGTTGCCCAAGAAGGGCCGACGAAGAGGGGGAGATGACAGTGATGAAGACGAAGAGAGCGATGAGGAAGTCGACGATTGTGATGAGCCGCTCGACGGCAAGGTCCTCGCTAGTCAGACGGACGCATGCGACCGAACGGTCTTTACTCGGAAGGCGGTCGATGACATCCTGTCTATGTTTACCGGCGACATGCCTCACGTGACGGGTAAGGAGAGAGGGAGGAGAGGAGGGAGGGCACCTGGGAGAGCGAGACGAGGAGGCACAGCAGGAGGGGGGGGACTGGGCCTTGGTGGTGGCGGCGGCGGCGGCGGGGGTGGTGGGCCCCTAAGTGTGTTCACCGACGAGGAGCCTGAAATTGCTCGTCCTGAAAGAACGACCAACAGCAGGCCATCCCTGTTGAGCAAGAATAACTCGCAGGGAAAGAAGATGGCGTTTGAGGTTTTTCAGGACGATGGAGGGGATGATGAACCCGAGAGAGCGAAGGGAGGGACATCAGGAGGAAGGCGGCTGGGCCTTGGTGGTGGTGGTGGTGGTGCCAGCGGTGCTGGTGGGCCCCTAACTGTGTTTACCGACGAGGAGGAGCCTGAAACGACTCGTCCTGAAAGAACGACAAACAGCAGGCCATCCCTGTTGAGCAAGAATAACTCGCAGGGAAAGAAGATGGCGTTTGGGGTTTTTCAGGACGATGGAGGGGATGATAAACCCGAGAGAGCGAAGGGAGGGACATCAGTAGGAAGGCGGCTGGGCCGTGGTGGTGGTGGTGATGGTGGTGGTGCCAGCGGTGCTGGTGGGACCCTGACTGTGTTTACTGACGAGGAGCCTGAAACGACTCGTCGTGAAAGAACGACAAACAGCAGGCCATCCCTGTTGAGCAAGAATAACTCGCAGGGAAAGAAGATGGCGTTTGAGGTTTTCCAGGACGATGGAGGCGATGATAAACCCGAGAGAGCGAAGCTAGGGACATCTGGAGGAAGGCGACTGGGCCTTGGTGGTGGTGCCAGCGGTGCTGGTGGGCCCCTTACTGTGTTTACCGACGAGGAGGAGCCTGAAACGGCTCGTCCTGAAAGGACTACAAGCAGCAGGCCATCCCTGCTGAGCATGAAGAACCCACAGGGAAGGAAAATGGCATTCCAGGTTTTCCAGGACGATGGAGGCGATGACGAGGATGAACGGGTGGGCGAGCGCGGGGCGGGAACAAGCGAGGTCGGGGTTCTGCAGCGAGGCCAAGGAGGAGGCCAAGGATGAGGATGAGGAGGAGGAGGAGGGAGAGCTGCGGACTCGATGAACAAGGAACGGTCGTCCGGTTCGATGTCACTTGCAAAAGGCGGTGGATTGTTGTCGTTGCGAGCTGGCAGCGGCGGTGGGCGCCACGCCACGTGTCGCCTTGTCGCCGCTCTTCAGAGAACCAGCTCATCGCTTCCAACCGAGCGGGTTTTGCCTCTGCTCGTGCTGCTGGGTCTGCTGCAATCGCATCGTTTGGTGATAGTGCGCGATCCATCTCCACCAAGTCCGGACGAGGGGAGTGCGCGAAGTTCACCGTGTGTGGCGACGAGGACGAGGAGAGTGGGCTGCAGGCGCATCGCCGACAGGAGGAGATGGGCAAGTACTCTGGTGGTGGGGGGGGCGTAGTAGATGACCTGCGTTCTGCAGGCTTTCTGGGACCACCACGAGGGTAAGTACTCTGGTCAATAGCAGTGCTTGCCCTGGGAAGATCGTTGTCTACGGTGATGATTCCGACGACGGGATTGGAGAACAAGTCTTACCTGCGGAAGACGAAAAAGCAGGACGGCGAGCGATGGGCCTCTCCGTTTTCCAGAATGATGCTGCTGCCGCTGCTGCTGCTGCTGATGATGATGATGATGAGGTCGAGCCGCAGAACAGTCGTGTGGGTGTCAAGGGAGGGGAGGGGAGGGGAGAGTGTGCAGGTGAGAGGGCGGACAAGAGGAGCAGCTTGAAGAATGCCTTTCGGGCGCACGACGCGTCAGGAAGAGGCCGATCTCGTGGAGAGCAATGGCGACGGTCGTTCGATTGCGAGAGGTACGGCAAGTGATGGAATTGCTGCGTCCAGGGGAGGGGGAGGGGGAGGAGGGGGAGGAGGAGGAGGAGGAGGGCGGTCGAGAGGCCTCTCCGTTTACCAGGAAGAAGTCGACGTGGAGGGGACAGGCGGCGGGCACAGTTTCCCTCGGATGCGAAGTGAGGGAGCTTCAGAGAGGGAGGGGAGAGGAGTTCTACAGCCCATGGGCCTCTCCGTTTTCCAGGTAGAGGTGGATGGGGACAAGGTGTGTGATGGTCGTTCGACTGGCACAGTCGGGAAGTTGGGCGGTGGGGGGGTACGGCAGGGGGATGGGGGGATACTGCCGAAGAGGGCGGGGTTGGTCCCCAGGGAGCCGATTGGTGGATTGATGATGCGCCAGGAAGCCAATCGCGAGGATGGTACCCTATGAGGGACGTGAAGGAGGTCTCTCTCTCTCTCTCTCTCTCTCTCTCTCTCTCTCTCTCTCTCTCTCTCTCTCTCCGTTTATCAGGAAGAAGACGATCCGGAGAACGTTGCCTAAGGACGTACTCCTACTACGGTAGCACTTTTTTTCCCTATTTCTGGACGGATCTCTCGATCCCATCCGCAAGCAATTCCCACCACAAGATCGCTTGAAGCAGTTGCTTGCTCGCGGTGTCGCACGTCCACGTGGAAGATGGAAGACGAGAGGAAGGCGATGGAAGGCGATGGAAGGCGATGGAAGGAGGATCAGCAGCATTCTTTTTGGGAGAGACAGACGCGAATCTGCTGACATGGAGGAGGTGGTGATCTGCGCGGCAGAGAACGCTAGCTGCCGTCTTCCCCAGAACACAACCCACCCTCTTTATGACTGTGTCGGGATGAAAAGATAGCTCGTATAGATTCGGGATTGGGGGTGCGTTGTGTTCGAGGGAAGACCGTAGTCGGTTTGTCAATCATTGTGTCATGGGGAAGAGGAAGAAGAAGGTAAGGAGGGGATATCAAAGAAGAAGACCTGCTGTGAGCGCGCTCCGGCACCGAGTGTGCACGAGTATCCGTGAGTGTATATAGTATAACCGGTGGGTGTGTCTGTGTTCAGACTGCGGATGTGTCGCGTGCGCGAGTGTTTGTTTCTGCGTACACATGGGTGTGCGCTTCCGATGCGAGTGCTTGCTGCCCCGCTGGGCGCGCCTCACTGCATACGTCCCGTCCCCTCACACAAAGACTTCTCCCAGTGAACCTGGCTGTGTTTTCCAGCCAGGTTCGTCCAGGAAAGTCGTCGTGCTTACTGTTGGTCTTATTCGACTGGAGTCTGGACCTTCTCACGTTTATAATGGAAGCCTGTTTTTTTTTTTTTTTTTTTTTTTTTTTTCTGCCTCCCTAGTACAATGCAGTGGATTTATGCTTCTCCTTTATTATGTATTTAATTGACCATATATAATAATATAATGCACTCCTTCTCTTGATCCATTGGCGGTCTGATCTCAGTGCATGCTCAGACTAGGGGCTTTCCCCGAATACAACGTACGATCATTATAGCTGAATTTGGTCTATCTTTCAGTCTAAATTCAGCTATAATGACCGTACGTTGTATTCGGGGGAAGACTGTAGGGGCTTTCCTAGATCTATGTGATGGCAATTACGGCCGGACCTGGATGTGTCTGACTGCAATTGCATCTAAATGAGTCTAAAACTGTGAGAGGGAAAAGTCCTTGTCTCAGTTGTCTGAGTATATGTCCTTAGCCCATAATAGTCTGTGGGATCCCATGGAGTCATTTGTTATTTGGATGGCCAATGCGCGTCATGGATCTCTCTCTCTCTCTCTCTCTCTCTCTCTCTCTCTCTCTCTCTCTCTCTCTCTCTCTCTCTCTCTCTCTCTCTCTCTCTCTCTCTCTCCCCCTTAGCTTTTTCCCTGACAGGAGCGACTACTCCACCATCTGAAGTATCTACACCGCCATCTACCTTTGTTTCTTCCCCAAGGTCAGAGAAGTCGTGAATCTCAGAGTAGCTGAACGAGTGAGGAAAGCAGGCAAGCGACAGCAGGGCCTTGGGAGGCGGCACCCCTTCTCCTGCTCTTTGGCCACTCGGTGCTTGTCAATGGAGAAAAAAGGATCACAAGTACTCTTCTTCTGTGTGTCTGATGGGAGGAAGGAGTGAGTTCCGTTGCCGTTGAACAGGCTGTGCTCGTCTTGATGGAAAGTAGGGGCTGATGGACCGATGTCTCGTCTTTGTGTGATGGTCGAATTCGCCGTACTATATTGCTAATGGATGGATGGACGTCCGGGGATCTCATACCGGATATCTGTAGAGTTCGATTGATTGCTGCTTGAATGCTTATCGTCGGAAGCAGAGGAAGCCCTTCTCCGCGAGACGAAGGTGCGCAAGCTAAATGGACAGTGTAGCTTTCGGTAGCACGTGGAAAGCTGCACCCCCCATGGTTCTGTCCTTTTCACATTTGGTGAGTGTTGTGGTGAGGCCCGAACACATGCGTATGTGTTCTTTATCCGGTTGTTGTTAGCTTGCGAGCATTGGCACTGCCTCACGCTTGTGCGCGCTCTCAGACTGTGACTTATTTCTGTGAGTTATTCTACTGGTCGAGGCTCAGTGCATCTGCCCTGGGGCAGGTCCGTTTCTTCTTCTTTTTTGCGTTTTGTTTTCTTTTGCCAGGGTGGGAGATAAATTCTCTTGGTTTCAACGGGATGCCGGTGTGATTTGCTCCGCCGTGCCGACATAGATTTAGCATTTGTGTCGATGTGTAGTTTGTTATTCTTTAGCTGAAAGAGGGACTGCGGATGAAGATCCTCCGGGTTGAACGGTGGCATTTGTTAATTAATTGTGGTGTGTGCTACATAGTCAGCAGATTGATGACGAAAGATGTGTTTTCACTTCTTCTAGGAGAAAGCATGTGAGGGATGGGTTGTAGTCATTTTGTGTGTTGTTGCTTATTCTCTGTGAAGATATTTGTGGCGCCCGGTGTGGTAGCGGTGTGGTGCGTGGATTTCATTTGCTCTGCACTGCAGAAGGCACATATCTGCAGTTGTGTGTGTGCGGATGAGGTTGTAGGAAGAAGCTAAACGTTTTTTTTCTTCTTTCTTTTTTAAAGAGGAAAGAAGCCAGATGTGTGCAAGGCGTATGCGATTTTCGGCATGAGGAGGTTACGTTGAGCAGAAACTTGGGCATTGCAAAGAGATGTGTTTCAAACTCAGCGAGCCAGATGGGGGCTTGGCTTCGAAGCAGTGCTTCGAAGGCTTTGTTAAAGCACCAGTACACCACACATTCACCCGCGGGTGTCAGCATGAAACCCGCACCACTTCAGAGGCTGCCGATTGTTTTTTTTCAACGGCACCCCACGGGGCGCGGCCCGAGTTTTGCTTGTGGCGACAAAAAACTTTCTGCAAGGCTGGGGCCGTGTACTTGCGGTTTAATTGATTGGTTCTTTCGTTCCTTAATTTATGCAACGGATGGTCCATCTTTCTGTTGGTGGGGACTGCTTCCTTGTTTCGTTTGTTATTTTTGGTAATCTGATCATTTTTGCTTATCTGATCATTTCTCTTCCTCCACCTTCCCCCCCCCTGCCCTTCTTGTGCCCCAGTGCCTGCTCCTCATCTGGGGTGCCTTTTTTTTTTTTTTTTTTGCCTTTCTTTGGTTCTCAAGAACTCCCGTTTTTTTTTTGGCTGTTTATTTGCCTCTTTTTTTTTCACTTCTTTTCTTAAATGTATTTGATCAGTTCCCACTGTCCCCCTCCCCCTCGCCCCCCACTCCTACCGTTCAATGCTGCTGCCCATCTTGAAAGGCTTTCTCTGGTGCTATCTTCCTGCATCAGCCAATCGCAGCAGGAATTGGCTGTCACCTCTCCCCGAAAGCCTTAGACTGCATATGACGGATGCATTGCAGTGGGGTGTGCCTCGGAGGTCAGTTATCATTCGCAAAGTGTGGCCCTCGCTGCACTACTCAACATTCTATGTGCACTTGAATGCCTTTCTCAACCAGGTGCATTCGGAGGAGTCTAACATTTGGAATGTGTATCGGGAGGATTATGACCTCCAGACACATATGGTTTGTTGCGTAGTGGAGCGAAGCCCTGTGTCATTTGTCCTCTAGTTGCGTATCTCTGCGTATCATACGTCTGCTGTGCACCGGCGGGCGTAGCTCAGTTGTCCTCTAATTGCGTATCTCTGCGTATCGAAAGTCTGCTGTGCACCGGCGGGCGTAGCTCAGTTGGTGCACACCATGAACTGTTGAACTACACATTCCTCAGTTTCAGATCCAAGAGAAACTGGAACTGGTCGGTCTGAAAATGATATCTCTCGGCCGTAGCGCTTTCAAAATGAGGATGAGAAAAGAAAGAGGGGAGAAAAAAAAAGCAAAAAAAAAACAAAAAAAAAACAAAAAACCATCTGCTGTGCGTGCATGGCCCGAAACAGCTCCAAGGAAATGCGAGTTGGATCTAGCGCAGGCGTGAAAGAATGCGTTTTTCCTTTTTTCCCCCCTTCTTTTGTACCAAAAAGGAATGCATTTTTTCTGTCAGGACTTTATCGTGATTGCCAATTCTGGCCTCTGGAGTCTGTTGTCCGTTCGCTTGCAAGGAAGAACGCAAGCGTCCATGTCCGCTCGGGAAGTGACCCAATGAAAGGCACGTATGCTGAGTGTGTATTCTTTTTTTTTTTTTTTTTTGTAATAATGTGGACCATTTCTTGATTAATGTGTGTCATCCTTGTGCAGGGGCCATGCTAAGGGCACATATCTTGCGTGTGTATTCTTTTTTTTTAATAATAATTTGGACTACTTCTTGATTAATGTGTGTCATCCTTACGCAGGGGCCTTGCTAGTTAAAAGTCTTCTCTGTACTGTTTACAATCCTCCTTCAGCGGGGAAAAATCCTCAAAGTCCCCGGGCGGCGGCCAAGATCTCGACCGCCGGCAGGGATCGACCCCGTGGCCGCAGCTGCGGCTGGCCTGATGATATTAGTTTCGATCTTGGAAACTAGACAAATTTCCTCTGGATCTGTATGCCTTCTGTGGCGCGCCGATGAGGTCCCTGGCGGGCCTGTTTTTCTCATCTATTAGGCTGTCAGATTTGCTTTAGGTACCTGGATCCGCTAACCCATCTTCTTGCTAGCCATATACCTCGTATCAGTAGTGGTTTCTGAAACCCTGAAAATGTTAACGCGGGCTTTCCTTAAACCACCAGTACACGGCCCCAGCCTTGCTGAAAAGAAACTCGTCGCCTGTCCAGAAAAGTTGGCGCCGCTGCGCCGTCGATGACAGAAATCGCCGGCCCGCATCGCTGTTCAGCCTCCAACACGGCCCCATGGCCAGTATGAGGCGAGTACTGGTGGTGTAAGCCCTAAACCCTAAACCCTAAACCCTCTTTCTCTCTCTCTACTATTCTATTCCTGGTTCCTTCTAGTCTATATACTTCTCTACTCCTTGATTGTCGGAATTTTCTAAGTTGCTAAGACTGCCGTGTTTCTCTTTTACTGTTGTTTTATTATTTACTCAAATCCCATATGGGTTGTAGAACAGTTTGTTTGGTTATTAGGAAATACGAAGAAGAAAGAAAGGAATACTTAGGAAATACGAACGAGAAAGAAAGGAATACTTAGGAAATACGAAAAAGAAAGAAAGGAATCCTATGTTGTGGTTGTAGACCGGTCAGGTTGCCAGGCATTCCAGATCTACCCCTAATGGTTATGGCGTTATCCCCCACGGCACCATACATGTCCATGCTTCATCACAACAAAGCCAAAGTTGCAGTGCTACCGTCTTCAATCAACTAGAACACCAGGTCGTTATGGCTGCATTTGGGGCAACTTTCCGGGTAGATACTGCTGCTGTAGTAATGAGGAGGCAGTATGCTCGGGTGAAGACGGTAGTAGACATATGCAAGCTGACCATCCTCCAGGGTTGCTCGGACTGATGCTGTGGCAAGCAGACTCGCAGAGGGGGGATATATTGTCCATTGTCATTCCGTACGGGTTCTGGAGACCACCGAATCCGCCACAGGCACACATCTATGGAGAGGCTGGCCACGGCAGGGCACAACGGGATCCATCTTTTGTGTTTGGGCGTCCGGCACAAAGTGGGTTGTAGAGGGGTTGTGTGAATGAGTGGGGACCGGTAGCTGTTGTTTCTTTAGCAGTCGTTCTTTTTTTATGGAGCGTGTGGATCGTCGGACCAGTCCCTTAGGAAAAAAACTTGCAGTCGGACCCAGAGGGGGTATCCGGGGGGTGTGCCAAATTCCGAGTTCGGTGTACCCCAAATTTGGCGATTTTTAGTTCTGATTTCTGGCGATGAAAAAGTCTGAAGAAACATCACATACACATAGCAGCAGCAGCCACATAGCGACAACAACAACACACCAGTAGATGACATGGAATCCAATTTACACGAGCGTACATCACTTGATGGCTTCATGCTACAGCAGCATAAAAACAACAATAAAACCATCAATAAGCAGGTGCAGTAGCAAAACTGGCATGGTGGCAACGAGCCACATGCTGCCAATGTGTCTAAGGGGAGTACGAAAATTCACACATTTTTGAAAGCGGGTCCAGTGTCCCACTGTACATCAAGGAACTGAACTTCACTGTGTACACCTGCCAGCATCGATTGCCTGTATTACGTACCGGGGATTGACTGCGCAGGTAGTGAGAAAGACGAAGCCTCGTAACGATATGCTTTTGGACGTGGAACCACCTCATCAATCCTAAACGGGCCGCCCAATTCAACTCATCTCCCGAGTGAATCCACTCTTCCTTTTCCGAAGTAAGGCCCACCTTCCGTCACCGGGCCACCGGCTCAAACTCTGTCTGTGGTCATCGGGGGTTTCTTCAGCTCTGCTACTGGGCGCCAGTTCACTCTGACAGCCCATTTCCAATGTGGCCAGCCTAGATTCTGTAGCCAGACTGCCCCAACTCCTGCTGCCCTGCGTTTCCTCGACCCACTGCCCGGTTGTCCTGCTCGTGACCTTGCCCCCGCCTGTCTCACCCCCACTATTTATGGCTGGGCGGTGCAGCTTTTGCGTACTCGCCTGCAATCCCTGAGCTGTAACCCTGTTTAATCCGCACCGTACCACTGCATGTCCACTATAGCCAGTTGATGGGGCGGGACGGGGTCAGGGAATTCTGAGGGCGGACGCAGCGGGATCCCCTGGTCCACCTTGGCCCAATCCTTGAAGTAGATGCAGTAGTCCCTCCTAAATTCATCCTGATTGTGCTCCAGGACTCCAAATGTTCCTAATTGGACGCTGGGCCCGTTCCCAGCATGTGCAGCTCTCCCCACGAATAGATTGGAGCATTGTCCCAAAGAAAAGAAAGAAAAAAAAAGGATGTGGCCGCCTTCTCCCCATCGGACATCGGCGATTCAGCCCCCATTTTTGCTGCCCAACGTCCCCTGAGAATTGTTGGATTGTGTGTGTAAAGTCTTTCTTTGACAAATCCAATTGGGTTTTAAGTTTTAACTTTCTGCCACCTCTAGAGGAGTTTTTGATTGATATACTGCTTTATCATGTCCGTCACCTCCTCCCCATCTATACGAACCCCCTCCATGGCATGTATACAGCATTTAATCCAGAGCGCCCAAATAACAGCTCTCCTCCCTATCGTAAACATTTTGTTTTCGAAAGCGCTGTCTGTGGGGGAGGTCGACGCCTCACATAGTAGTGCCCTCTGGTCCCATGGCCAGGCAGACCTGGTGCCCAAAAGGCTCCAGATCGTATCCCACCACCGCCATGTGAGGACCGCCCCCGCGCACTGCAGGAATATGTGTTCTATGGTTTCTGGGAACTTACGAGAGGGGAAGGCCCTGTGGCTTACACCATGGTAACGCCAGTCCCTTTTGCTCCAAGTATGTGCGATCCACTAGCAAGTTATGTGTGGGAAGGAAGCGGTGTTCTATCTGCCACTGCAGCGAGGCCAACTTTGCAGGCTTAGACCTCGTAATAGTAAACCATCGGATGGGGCGGATGGCCTCGTTCCCCACATTCAGGTGAGACTTCCAGTGGGCCTTCACAATCTCTTTTTTTAGATTCACGCTCGGCTGCAGCAGTCGGTATGTCGCCTTCACAGTCAAACTAAACAGCTTTATGTTCGTACCGGCCAATGTCCTGCGTGCAGGAGTCCACTGCCACTCCCCTGGGTCAAAGGGGAGTTCCGCGAGAGTGGTACACGGACGGAACGCGATCCATTCGTCCTTATCCGTATTACCTGGATCGTGTACAGGTCAGCGTTCCTCCACCACCTCACCACCTCCGGGATATATCTGGTGAGCACATTTCCATTACCCTTGTGGAAGAGGCTGACCAGCGTTTCGTGGGCCCGTGCCTCCACCACATTGCCTACACTTTCTGTGTCACCCGGGGTGGCTACCCAGTCCCTTTCTACCAACTGTGGTCCCTTGCGCAGGATGCGCATGCAGTCCATGTGGATGGCAAAAATCAGCCGTTCCAGATTTGTTTCAATATTATGACAGTGCCTCAGCGGGATCCTCAGTTGCAGTGTTGTTTTCCAATTCCTGTTCACCGGGCCCCATATGTCCCCAGCTGCTCCACGGAGAGTCCGAGCTGCGATACACTCTCCCATTCCGATCGGTGATATTTCTGTTCCCAAAGAGCGGCTGTCGCACCACTTCCTCCCATCTGGTCGGCGGAGCTTTATCAGGCAACTTTAGCTGGCGCCAGGCCCTCAGAACCCCGGAACAGAAGTCGTCCTTGGCCAGGTCACTTCTCGCTATGCCCCAGCTCGAGCCCCTGCCGGCTCGAGAGCACTATGGTATGGACCCATAGCGATCTTCCAGCCAGGTCAGAGGGTCCGCACCTTATGGTGCCTGCAGGCACGGTCGAGCAATCTGTTCCAGCAACTTACTCTTCTTTCTCTGTAGGTGTACTCAAGATGCCAAACATTGTTGTGCTGAGCAGGACTTGCACTGGAGATCTGTTAATCAACAGGTACATGTGCGCAACTTTCAGCCACAGGCAGGTTCACAAACCAACCTATAGGAGTACACTTTGGAAAAAAGCACCAAGGGAGCCACATACTATCCTTCTTCATTCTTTCTCAGCACATACCAAGAGGGGTTGCATGAACCACAGCCAGTATAACCTTTCCCTGGGGTTCCTTCTTTGCCTGAGGAACACACTCGTAAACATGGCTGCCGAATCGCCAATTGAATCACCACTACTTCCTAAAGTCATGCCCGTTAACAAGCCACAATTTTAGGGAACGTACAGGCCACTACAGGAGCGCCCAAATTCATCCAACTAGAAACGCTTCTACTCTATTTTTTTGGGCGGTCAATAGCGGGGCCAAGTACTGGTGGTTTGACAAGCCTCTTTCGCTGAGCCAGGGCATTCAGAAGTTCCTACCTGAAACCCAAACCGAAGCCTATGAAAACTGGCACCTCAACTGCTGTTTAAAGAGCTCTAGACCATGACTCCTGTCCTCAAGGAGGTTTTGGGCAAGGAGAAAGCGTCAACCAGGTCCTTTTTTGCCACACACTCGATTCAAAGAGATCACACAGCAGTTACCCTTTGCATGCAGTACGGAGATCAGGCCATGGCCAGTGGCCGGCATGCATGTCGTGTTGTCGTAAGCTCGCTAATCATATTAACTAGCCTGGCACAGAGGGATCCACAAGAATCCAGCATGCAAGATAGACCAGGTCAGACCAAGGCCATGAAGTCCATACTAAGGAAGAACAAGGCAGAGCAACGTGCAGTCCGTCTGCAAAAAAATTATCCCCTGGTCTTGGATCGTGAAGGAATAACATCGATGATGACAGGGAGGGCACGAACTCACCCGGTCAATTAAACCACCAGTACTTCCTAAAGACACGGCCGTTAACGGGCCGGCCGCGGGCTAAACGAACCAGAGAGGCCAAGAGCACCCAAATTCATTGACATGGAAGGGCATCCACTCGAATTTTCCCCACGGCCGATATATGGCCGAGGTACCGGCAGTAAGAAAGGTTGTCTCGCTACCAATGAGTAGGGCTGTAACTTAAACCAATCCCAAACCAATCCCTCCTGCCCTCCTCCGGCATGCATTCATCCACCTAACAATGGCTCCGTACATTCGA
This sequence comes from Chara braunii, assembly GCA_003427395.1. NCBI lineage: Eukaryota > Viridiplantae > Streptophyta > Charophyceae > Charales > Characeae > Chara > Chara braunii. The sequence goes on along the minus strand of BFEA01000516.1, from coordinate 183,916 downwards.
GATCTTGGAGCACAGAGCTAAATCCTTTATCCTCTTGCAATGGAAGATTCTTGCGACAATCTGGCGAAGACTTTTGAACATTCTGGAAAATCTTGAAGCCATATGTTGAGTGGATCTGAACCGAAGCCACCAAACCCATCGCCACAAAGATATACCGGACAATGTTAGCCTTCTTCCAAAGTCCAAAGTTTCTTGCCAAAGGACCCGAACTTGCATCGGATGGAATTGAGTTCAGCTGATGCGCACTGAGCCGAACGGATTGAATTTGCACGAACAATTTGTACTGAGCTGACAGTTGAATTGAGCTGTATGAAACCGATTTGAAGGGGAGCAAGTGTGTTACCTTTGGGAGAAAGGAAGAGTGCATACCGAGATAGGATCGTCGTGAACTCTCAGGTATACTCAGCTTCTGAGAGATTTCCTCACAGTCGAGTACCAGCAATGCACAAGAAATTGATTTTTAAAAAGGTATGCACGAGAGAGTGATCGATAAGTTTCCTCCCTGTTGGACGGAGGCCCGATCTACACGGGATGGGAGAATCCGTCATCTGCTGGGAGGCGAGCTGTTGGACCAGCGGGCACAAATAAAGGACCAACGGGTGGAGAGCGTGGAGGGTAACTGTTGGCCAAAGAGACAATCATCACAGAGTTGGTGGCACAGAGTCTTACAAACACTTGACTAGCGAGAGTCTAGACTTGAGCTCGGGGTTTGACGCAGGCAAACCAGGGTGGAAAGACCTGCCGTGCAGGGTCCCAACCCCAACTGGGGCTGGCATTGCTTTGAACAGTCGTCGTAAGTGCTCTTGCCTTAGTCATGCGTCTGCGTGAGACTGAACTTCCGGTGAGTTGCAGCACTGCCTGCATGAGAGAGAGAGAGAGAGAGAGAGAGAGAGAGAGAGAGAGAGAGAGAGAGAGAGAGAGAGAGAGAGAGAGAGAGAGAGGAATGTTGGACTAGTTGCTTGGACCATCCAGACGGTATCAGTGGCACAACATCCCATTGGCCAAATTGTTTGCAATTGGATGGCCTGCCATCCCACTTCTCCTGCGGCTTTACTGATTGTCTCACGTTGGCCCTGTCTCTTCACTCTTACGTGTTTCCACCCTTTTTGTTCATAGTACTTCATACCATACTATCACCCAGTGGACTACTCGAATAATCGCATCACGCGGTAGGTTTGTGAACATATCCTTTATGTTGTAGCTCGCATCCGGTCCAATGATAGCCCCACTTGTTCGGTTGTTTCCTTCCAGTCTTGTGTCTTGTTCACCATGTCCATTGTCTTGAGCAGCTGTTGGGTACTTTGGTAAGACCCATAACATAAAACTCAATGCCATCCCCACCATCCGGCACATGCCTGCTGTTGTTGGCTCACTATGTGAAGGCTCGTCGTATCCTTGCGCTTCGGTATTACGTACACGCCACCCAACTGTTCTTTGCCGTTTCCATATCCTTTCCTCCTCAGATTTTTTCTCGCATATGGTAGGTATAATGTCCTCATCCGTTGTCCCCCCCCCCTCCCCCCCCATCATTCTTTGAGAAACATCGTCCTCATCGCAACTGCATATACCACTGGGCAGCAGGCAAAAGAGCCTCCTTCGTTGTGCTCTATGGGCATGACCACCAACCCCACCAGCTTTGTCTTGCTTTTCTTTTGCTCTTTTTTGTTTTTTGTTTTTTGTTTTTTTGTTTTTTTGTTTTCTAATGGATCAATCTATTGGTGGCAATGGTGGGGATATTCACCCGCTGCAAACCCGGTCCAGCGGGTGAATATCCCCACCATATGTCCATGACTGTCCAATGACACCGGGGCCACCATCTTTGTCTTCATTTCCTGTACTTTTCTGTCGTCTTCACTCCGTAGTGTGGCATCACAACTTCCTTGTCGCACGTGCTTTCACGAGTTCGTTGCTCTTAAATGGTTTCACACGAACTCGTGCTTTCACGAGTTCGTTGCTCTTAAATGGTTTCACTTTCCCATTTCCGAAAACATAAGTTACCCACGGCGCAAATCATTTACCTAAGGCCCATTTCCGAAAACATAAGTTACCCGCGGCGCAAATCATTTACCTCCTTAGGGATCCTAACTGGGCCAACCCTGGCCTTGGTCTGTTCGTGGAGTTCCTCGCACCTACGCTGATGCGGTTTTGTTGAGAAAATCTGAATACCAGGTGCGCTTCCTGTATCTTGCGGAATCCCTATCCCTTGGATGTGCATGCTTCCTCACCCATTTCGTCTAGTATTGTGCGTGCCAGCCATCCTCATATCTTTATATTGACGTATATAGTACTTCTGCAGCTAAATGTGACCTCACCCATATCACTCTGTCTCTCATTCTTCTCCACACGAACTCTGCTCCCGTGCTGCTTTCACATGTCTTCCGATCTTTCCGATCTTTTCTTTGCAACACCACTCTCATTCTGCTGAACTCTGCTATCGTGCTGCTTTCACATCTCTGTCATCTCTCACTCTTCTGCACATGAACTCTGCTATCGTGCTGCTTTCACATGACATTGTCTCCCAAACCTTGCCCTTGCAACACCTTACGATCTTGTCCGTATCTTTGGTTCTTTTAAAAAAGAATAGAACGACTGCATTCTACCGAACTATTCGTCGTGGCCGATCCGAGCTATCAATGTCTTCTGCAAAGTCTGCACATCGACCCTGAATCTCGTCCTCATTGTTCTCGCAATTACTCCTCGCAGCAGCGCCGTACCGGCGTACCGCCGTTCACCGTTCACAGGGTTCGGGAACGGCGGCCAGTCACCGGTCACGAAAAACGTGACCGGTCGCAGTTCACGTAGTTCACCGTGAGCGGGGATGGTTATTTTTTTAAAGATGTGAACGTGGTGTCCATGGGCACCCCCCAATTTTTTTATTTATTTTTTTGAAAGTCGGGATAAAACAAAGTCATAAAAATTCGTTTTTTGGCTGTTTATGGCGTGCCTTTGGTTGCATGTAGACCCCCATGACGGCAATGCTTTGGCAGTTCAAAAGCAGTGGCCAAATTGAAGAATTTGTCGTTGAAGGCAATGATCGACGATTAAAAATAAAAAATAAAAAAAATCCCAATTGGCCCCCCGCCAGGTTTTGTTTGGGGTGGTGGTGCAATAAAGCACCACGCCCCGTCTGTTGTCCACATTCGTGCGAGGGAGGCGGTCGCACAGTTTCCATGTGTGTGTGTGTGTGTGTGTGTGTGTGTGTGTGTGTGTGTGTGTGAGAGAGAGAGAGAGAGAGAGAGAGAGAGACCCCACGCAACCCCAACTGGAGGGGCGTTCAGAAGTGTGAACCCCGTTGGGAATTTTGTATTTTTTATTTTTTTTCAGCTTTCGAAGCGACGGGGGTGTTCACCGCCCCTGCGCAACCCCGATCCGCCCCGACCCTGACATCTCAGGCCGCCACGTGGCCCCCAATCCCGTGAACGGCCCCCATGAACAGCCGTTCAGGGAATTCAGCCCCAGTGACCAGCCGGTCACGTTCACGGTGACAGCACTGCCTCGCAGTATGACCCTTGTTAGTTTTGCCTTGAGCTGTCTTAACCCAGGCCCATAGTACAGACACAGCAATCTGTCCAGTGTACAGCTGCCAGAGTACAGGGTTATCCTGCACTGGGGTATCTTGATAAGAGCCGTCAAAATCTCTCTTATGAGACTATACATCCAGTCTTCTAGTCTTCTCGGTTAGGTCAACCTTCATGTCCCTTAGCTTTAACCTCCTTTCTTCAAGTTGTGTCCTTTCAATCTTCGTCCTCCCAAAACATGGTTTAGCAACTGACCAAGGTTTCACACCAGTTGGTTCCGTGTTGGATTTCAAAGCTCTCTTCGTCTCCTTCTCGTTCAATCTTCCTCAGTACAATCAATAACAAGAACCCACTATACTCCTTTTATGCCTTGATTTCCTTAGCTGTCATGGCCATTGCTCCATCCCTTCTGCTCTCTCTCTCTCTCTCTCTCTCTCTCTCTCTCTCTCTCTCTCTCTCTCTCTCT
>BFEA01000516.1:158514-169791 GCA_003427395.1 Chara braunii | reverse complement strand
GAGAGAGAGAGAGAGAGAGAGAGAGAGAGAGAGAGAGAGAGAGAGAGAGAGAGAGAGAGAGAGAGAGAGAGCACAAAGCCCTGCAGCATGCAGCATGTCGTGGCGGGGAGCAAAAGGGCAGACGCTGACCTCTAACAAAAAAAAGAAGTAATTTTATCGGAATACAAGAGTTTTTTTTTTTCGAAATCCGAATACAGGTTGTATTTGAATACAACATGTACGTTTCTATTCGAGGAACTCTGCTATTCGAGAAAAGTGGACCCGCACTGTTTCAATTTCGAATTCAAAAAAGGACTGCGGCCTCCTCGGCCAGAGTCGGCCTCCTACGCGCAGCTACCGGTCCCACGTGGTCCTGGACGAAAACCCGTGTGGTCCCACGGGCAGCTACCGGTCGTGCAGTTTCAAATAAGATGCCACCACCCCCTAAACTGCAATGCCTACGACCGTATAACGAACGACGATGAAAAATGTTCTCAGGGGGGGGAAACGCACCCCTGACGGCAGTTTAGGGGTGGCGGCATCTTATTTGAAACTGCATGACCGGTTGCTGCCCGTGGGACCGCATGGGTTTTGGTCCAGGACAGCGTAGGACCGGTAGCTGCGCATAGGAGGCCGAGGAGGCCGCAATCCTTTTTTGAAATTGAAACGGTGCGGGTTCACTGCACACATTGTATTCGGATACAACATGTACCCTTTCTATTTGGATTCAAATAGAAAACGCACATGTTGTATTCGAATACAACTTGTACCCTTTCTATCCAGATTTCAAAAAGAAAAAACTCTTGTATTCCAATAAAATTACTTCTTATTTTTGTTGGAGGTCAGCACCTGCCCTTGTGCTCCCTGCCACTAACATGCTGCATGCTGCAGGTCTCTCTCTTTCTCTCTCTCTCACACACACACACACACACACACACACACACACACACACACACACACGTACACACACACACACACATACATTCTCCTGTCTATTGATGGGGAGTGCCACCTACTGGAAACTGGGTCCAGCGTCCCATCAACATCGTGAATACAGCACCAACTGGGACCCCCCACACACACTCTCTTCGAATTGTGTATAGCGAACATGACGAAACATACATACAACATAATCACTACAGTAACCTTACCCTTCCCGAACCACATAAACATACGAACTACGGGCTGCGCACCCGCGCCCTCACTGTAAGTCAATCTAATCTGACATCGGGTGGCCTTTTCATCCCAGGGTGGCCTTATTGCATTCGGGGAACCCCCACGGGGGGACACCGGCTAGGGGATAGCAGGTAGCAGAGGGACCGAGCATCATCTGAGTGGCCGGTCGCTGCGCCTCCCCGATTAACCCTCCCCCTATGAACGTCAGCAAAGACTGCTTTTTAATGCCAATTGGGGGCAAGGTGGCGGGCGCCAAGCATGCCGAGGATGGTACATGAGGCCAATGGGGATTGAACCCAAACCTTCCTGAATGCCACTTGCGTGCCTTACCAACTGAGCTAGGCGGCTGGATCAGGCCACTAACTTCGTTAGTCTAGTGTCTTTTTTTTTTTTTTTTAAATGGAAAGATGCTCCAATCTATTCGTGGGGAGCAACACGTGCTGGGAACGGTGTCGGTGCGAATACCCTTACAAGGGTATCCGCTCTGTTTTTTTTGGAGATGACAGAAAGTAAGTTAGTTCAAAGTTTGAATATACCGCGCGAGTCGCGGCAGTGTTCGTGGTCTATGCGGCTGGTGCTTGACTAGAATAAGGAGTGTGTGGGTGCGCGGAATTTTGAGGCGCGCGTGATCTTTTTATTTCATTGATGATTGAAGAGTCGGCGGACCGCCGGCCAAATTTTTTTTTCCTTCTGACTAAGTAGGGATTAGAAAGGCTATGTCTCGTTGACCGATGTGCTTGTCTGTGACCTGTGCGTACGTACGGAGGACGACGTCGACTAAAATGTGACTCGTGAAGGCGTTGCGATAGCTTGGCGCGTCGCACAGTGCCCGTGCGGTTAGGCGTCCGTCAGAGCCGAACCCAGACTTGGGCCTAGTGTTAGTGGTTACGGCGTCGGGCGCTTACTAGGGAGATTCAGGGAGCGCGATCGGGCAGCGACGACGTGCGGATATCAGAGTAGCGCGGAAGGATCGAGGGGTTGAGGGTCTGGCGGGGCTATCCCCCTTGGTTCTGCCGATCGCGACGTCGAGACGGTGTTAGTGTCCCTTCTTCCTTCCCCCGTCTATCGTCCCTTGACGGTTAGGATTTCCCTAGATACCTTATTGTTTTTGTTATCGCCCCCCAACCATGAATTGGCCGCGGCGCGACGAGTACCGGGCACCTCAAAGCTCCTATTTGAATGTTTGCTACTACCACCGAAGGTCGCACCGGGCCTGAGTACCAAGGCCATGCATAGGCCATGCAACGGGCCCTGTGCAGGTTCCCCAGAAGAAAATCCAGGGGACTCTGTTGCTCCCTGAATTGTAGTCTTGAGAGGCAATCTCGGCAGCGAGCCGCGCTCCCAGCTCCGCAGCCAGCCATCTGAACGAGAGCTTGCCCTTTGGGGGCACGAGACAGCAACGGGCGCTGTGTGGAGCGAGGGAGCGGTAGCAACGGGCGCCGGCATTTGGGTGGTGAGCAGCGCTGAGCGGGGGAGGTTGGTGGAGGAAGTGAATCGGGACGGAAAGGCACGAAAGGTGCAGGCGGCGAGAAGGAGTGTGAGGCAGCGAGCAGGCAACGGGGGAGCGAAGCAGTGGGCATAAGGCGGAGACAGAGTTGGACCGGGTGAATCTGGCCCGGGTCCCCGCCTAGGTGCGTTCGGAGTTGAAGAGGGCGGAGAGGTAATGGGCAGCAGAAAGGGAAAGTCGAGGCGGGGGTAAGAGGATGACTGTGCACCGAGAGATAGGACTGTGCCCAGGCGCGGACGGGGAGAGCGGCAGCAGCTGGCAGCGAGCCGATAGCACAGCGGGCAGTGGCGGGCGACGAGCGCTAGCAAAAGGGGGGCGGGTCGGTTGGTTACAGAGACGAAGTGAGCGTCAACAGAGTGAGCTAAGCGCTAGAGTGGAGGGGGAGGCCAACAAGAAGTGGGCTGAACCTGAGCGAGGGTTGGGGCCAGGTGCCTTCGAAGTTGGGGATGGCGGAGAGACTGGCCGGGTGCAACCAGAAGCGGGCAACGGGATCGAGTTCGGGTTTCTAAAAGTTGGCGGAGGGGCAAGGGGATTGCGGGAGGCGAACCTGGGCAGGCAGGCGCGAGAGGTGCATGCAGAAAGGCAACGGGCAGTAGTAGTAGGGAGGTCGGGCAGCCAGGGTGGAAGAGAAGGAACCTGGACGCGATCTCGCGCCAGGTACGTGCGGAAGTGAGAATGGAGAGGAGTGCTCGAACCCACCTTATTCTTGACCGAATCGAGTCAGGAAAGAAGTGAGGTGGGGGTGTTGGAAGAAGGCGAACATGATTTCGAAGCCGAAAATTGCAAAGTGTTAGTAAAAAGGTAGGTGGTAGAGAAAGTTAGCTCGTCGAGCTATGGTGGGGAAAGGGAGAAGCGGATGCATGATTGTTCATTTTTGAGCGGAAAACGAGCGAGGGAGGACTCGTCTCGGGGGTTTTAGGCAGAGGCGACCTCGAATCCGGGGTTAGAGCGGGTAGGAAGTTAGTAGTAAGAAAGTTAGAGTGGAAAGGACATGCGCTGAGACATGGCGGGAAGAAGATGAGGGAAGAGAAGATGTCGAGTTCACCCTCCCTTCGACAGAAATGGGCGAGGGAAGGTTTGTTTCGGGGGTTCTGGGTAGCCTCGAGTTAGATGGTGGAGTCGGATTAGTAAGAGAGTTAGTACAGTAAGAGTGGTAAAGAGTAGTAGCTGCGTCCAGGGGTGGGTTAGTGAGGCGTTGATGCACCTAGCCATAGTTCGTGGAAAGATTCAGTTTGACTTTGGTTTTTATATCGAGAAAGAGGCGCGGGGCCGGCCCCGCTGTGCTCAGAGAGAGAGAGAGAGAGAGAGAGAGAGAGAGAGAGAGAGAGAGAGAGAGAGAGAGAGTTGTTCGGCAGGAGTACGGGGAGAAGTCGAGAAGGGGAGGGGGCGTTGGGAAGGGACTCACCCACCGGATATATCCGGCCCTGTCTCGGCAGGAGGTTCATTCAACGTCGCTCGTAGCTCCTGTAGCAGCTTGCTGGGGGGGGGGCGACCAGGCAAGATTGGAGAGCCTACCTGTGAACCTGTATTTACGGGGGGGGAGCTAGGTCTGTGGTCTGTTCGAGTCCTACTGTTGAAGTTGATCTCAAGGGGAGGAGTCGCCCGCAGCTTACGGGGCCAGGCTTCGCAAGCTGTGCATGTTAGTACCGCGGGGGTGGAGACTTACAGGTTGGCCGCTACACTGCGCAGCGTGTCAGCCGAGCTAGCGAGGGGTGAGCGGTGGCAACACTTACCTGGTCGGGACCGTTGACTATCTGCATTGGAGAAACAAGGGAGAAGCACGAGGAAAAGTGAGGAGCAGTCGGGCCAACTGTGGGGACCGCAGACTACAGACCGCGCATGTGGTTGAGCAACGGCCCCTAGGCACACGAGATTGGAGGACAAATGCTATATGCCTACTTGGTGGTGGAGGGGGTCGTGGCTGCAGTTCGGGAAGGTCGTTAGAGAGTCGACTTCGACAGGTGACTTCCGGTCAGACCAAGTTGCTTCGTGCTGTTTGGACGCCATTGCGAGGCCCACAGGTGACTGAAGGTACCGGGGCCMTCTCCCGCGAGTTTGTGAGCACCCTTCTTSGATCTGAAAGGCTAAAARTCATCTTTGTCTGCCTTTCTTACTCTAARTCTAGTCTATTTGGTTCTGAGAGGAAGGCGGCAGRYGGGATTGCAACCCGTAATCCGCGCCAAGGCCTCTGTGGGAGGTTCGCCCCACCGATTGCGGGAGCTCTGCCGGAGCCTAGGCGAGGCTATGGAGGCAGGGAACTGAAAGGTAACCTTTTGCTTCCCCCCTATACCCCYTGGTATAACCCCGATTTGTRCATCCTGTTACRTTGACTGAGCATACSGTATGCACCCCTATTTTGACTTTGGTTTGACTGACAGGACATAAGTCAGACTAAGTAAAGGAATGTGTGTGTAATCGCAGTTTCAGTTTTGTTGATTGCCTGAAAGCAGACTTGCTCATAAAAAGGGGGTTGCATCTGGGGGAAGGGTGGCTGAAAGGTGGTTTTGCTCGAGCTTGACAGGGTGCTATGGGGTCAGACCAGTTCCATAAGATTGGACGGCCTGACCGCTGTGTTTATTTTTGAATTGCATGGAGAGTCAGACCAGTTTCATAAGATTGGACGGTCTGATTGCTTTGAATTGTGAGGGTTTGACTGTGGCTGACTTTTTAGGGACCGAACCTGTACCATAAGATTGGAGGGTTTGGTTGCCATGTTTGGTTGGGGTTTGTTCTGTTTCTTTTGTTTTTGGTCGAGGAGGTCTGAGCAAGTCCATAAGATTGGACGGCTCAACCCCTTCCTGTTTCATTCTGAGGGACTATATCTTCGTTGAGGACAGGGCATGTCCWTAAGATTGGACGRCCTTGGACTCATGCCGCACACAGTGGATCAGAGARAAACGAACSTGGCAAAGGACCAGATGTGTTCCATAAGATTGGAYGGTCTGGCCCAATGCCTCGCACATGSTGGAACCCAAAAGGTTAAATTTTGGCTATATTTTATACTATCCTATTTATGAACAGGCTAGTCAGGCATGGGTTCCATAAGATTGGACGATCTGTCTATAGCTTATCATGAAATGAAGAGAGTATAACTAAGAGTATAATTGAAGGTAACCTTGGGCAGGCTGGGCCTTGTTCTAAGAYGAACGGCTCAGTCCTATGCCTAGTTTTTGAACACCAAGCTTAGAGAGGTATATATAATTTGGATATTAAAYARTTCGGGGCGACTGAGCCTTGTTCTAAGATGAACGGCTTAGTCATGTGCCCAAAGGGAAGAGAGAAGTAGTTGTGTCACCTGTTCGTGTATACTCAATGGCTRAGTCAAGCAGGTTCCATAARATTGGATGGCYTGACTTTATGCCTTATGTAAGCTGGGTATAAGGGGATAAAGCATCGAGAGAATACGAACTATTGATTGCAAAGTTTGACTTGGGGTGGCGAGAGTACTTACCTTGGTGGTCTGKCYTGYATGTGACTGAGTGGGGCTACTACTTGGTCTGAGTTTCAGTTTGACAGGTAGTTGCTCTAGAAGCTCGCCTCGTGCTAGAGCGATAGGAGTTAGTCTCAATTCCTGCATTTTCTAAGCTAAGTTTTTTTACTTAGATCAATTCTCGCATTTTCTGGGATCTTTTGGTATACTTGGCCTTGTATAAATTTTGGTAAGYTACTTTCCCKACGGGAARCGCTGCTAAAATTTTTACAAATCCAAGGAGTTAKTCAAATTTTGGCTTCAAAGTTCAACSTGTTTAAAGTTCATACTTRGCTTGGTAAAAATCTGGAAGGTCTYCTTTTCTAAARGGAGTGCTGCCCAAATTTTTGCTAATTCAGGGAGTTGGACAAAATTGGACTTTGGAAACTCAAAGGCTATTTCTGTTTTCATATTCGGGCTGATATAAATTCTGGAAARCCACTTTTCCTACGGKAAGCGCTGCCGRAATTTTCTTGATTTAGAGGAATTCGATTATATTTTGACAAGTGACGATTCTGGCAATCCACCCTGAATAGGGGAGATTCTGCCATTAGTCTACCTTTACTTTGGGCACTGGCGTAAAGGTAGGCTTAGACTTAGTTGGCACATAGCTATGAGTGAGGATGTACTATGGAGATTCATCCCCAAAGGCTGATGTTTTAGTTTGGGCCTTGACCTGTCTCATGGTACAGGCTTTTCTTGGACATTCGATTCAGGACTTGGGCTAGTGTCAGCTTGATCCTACAAGGATCACCTTCTGTTATTATTGATAACAGGTCGTTTGCCGATTCGTCGGTCTACGACTCAATTCCAACTCATTCTTCACACCCAACCTAAAAGGCTTTAGCCCTGGTGACTTGATTGTTTGTTGAGGGTTTCACCCGGACTTTTATTGAATGGCCATTTAACAAAGGTACTGAGTATTTTATTATGGTTGATTGAGCGGGTGATTGGGGCTTGCATGGTTAAAGCAAGGGGTATGAGTGTGGAGATTGGTTGGGGTTGACTCCGTGTAGCGTGTGGTTGCTGCTCGATTCTTTGATGTGATTGCAGGTAGACCTTGTGGCTCGGATTTGGATTTGGGGTTGCCTGCGATCTCATAAATGTACTTATGGCTGTAAGAAGTCCCACAGTGCCTATGAGCAGTGATCGTCGCAACTTTATCTCCCCTATGTGTGTATGCTTGGGTGTATTTACTGTGGGGGTTCGCGAGGCCGGGGCCGCGATTACCACATACGACTGGCATCGTTGGTCGGCATGGGACTGGCTAGCAGCCGCGCAACCTTATGTAAAAATCCTGCGTGCGAGGCCTCGCCGCCCCAACGCCCAGAGGTTATGGGATCAAGAGGCTCGCACGTAGACGCAAACGCTGAGGTCACTCTAGGCCGTGGGCATCACCCAAAGAGAGGGAGGGTACCCCCAAAAGATCATGACCCTGGCTGGAATAAGAGGGGGGCCCTCGGCCCATTCGTCTGCTTTTTAGAGTTTTTATGGTTGGACGTTGTGGTCCGTGGCAGCCGTNTTTTTAGAGTTTTTATGGTTGGACGTTGTGGTCCGTGGCAGCCGTCAAAGTCAAACCCCTTGATGTTTGACCGCCACAACAGCTTAAAGCTGTCTACGCAACCCCTCTACACAGGGTGCAGAAGAGGGTGTGGTGTTCAACCGCGCATGGCGGTTGTCCAGCGTCGAGAGATTAACCCTCAAGGCGCGTGTCAACCGACACTTGAGTGTCGAATGCGACCCTCGAGATTAACGAGGACCGCACGATTATGGGCACTACATAGTACGCCATCATTGCGACTGCTTACGTATATTTGCATTGCGAGTCGATATGAGTTAGCCCTGTGTCCGCGCAGTTTTATATTAAGTCTCGCGCGCGACGCCTATTCGATTTCCGCATCGGAAGGTTATGGGTTGGCTACCGAGGGGCTAGGAGCGTTGTCGCGTTGTGTGTTCTGTCGTGTTGTATGTGCGTGTGTGTGTGCTTTATTTTTGTGTTCGTAAAGTGGTGTGCGCGTGGTGTGTGGGATGCGTCCTAGTCGACCGACGACGAGCTGCGCTTGGGACTCAGCCCCCCAAGATGTCGGTTTGCATGCGGGCCCGGCAAGCATATTACCGCGCGTACCTCCTATGCTACAGCGAACGAGAAACGCCCTCGGCTGGTCCACCTCTGCAATTGCAACCGAGTAGCTTTCGTTCTGTGGACTGGTAGCTCGACGGGGATAAGCCCACCGAAGGGAGGTGACAACTCCTGTAAGGTGAAGGTAAGTTGTGCCTTGCGTAGGCCTTATCCTGTCGTAGGGGCTCGCGAGAGGTATAGCTGGCGCACTCAGCCGGAGCGGCCTAAGGAAGCTCCATTTGTGTGTTCGCGGCAAGGTTGGTCTAACTCCTACGTGACGCGGCCGAGAGGGTCCCGCGCTGCTACGTGTGGTGCCGGACCGATGCGCCCAACAGGTGGCGCCGTTGCCGGGGATGAAGGAAGCCTACCGTTGTCCCTGGTGGAACGACATCCGGGTATGAGAATGAGAAAGAGCTAGGCACGTGAGCAAACAAGAGAAGAACTGTGAGATGGATCGTATAGTAGTCTATATGGCTGTGTGGGTGTGAATGTTGATCTGACTGGTGGTTTGGCTGATGACATGAACGAGGTGAGTATGTGAGTGAATTATGTGATGAGAATGGGTCTTACTTAGGTGAACCCAAGGGAGGTAGGAAGTAGAGAGAGAGATGTCTGCCAGGTCCAGAGCGTTGGGTGCTTAGGGGGTCGGTCCGATAGGATCGTGAAGGAATGGACTGTTGAGTGGAACCTTTCGTCCTATCGCTTCTTATAACAAGGGGATTGAAGCCGATGACAGTTAATCAAAATGCCTGAGGAGATGGCGGATGGTGGGAAAAAGCTTGTAATGCTCGACGACCTCATTGATGCACTGGATAAGCGCGAGAGAGCGCCGAGCAATGTCCCGAAGGTTGATACTTTTCACTTCAAGAGAGAACGGGTGTCTGACTGGCTGGACCTGACGGAGCAAGCATTGGTGGGGCTGTCGGACGAGGTCAAGCTCCAGCGAGTCCTAAGATATGTCCTTCATAGCCACCATCAGGAAAAGGGCAAGGTCGTGGATGCCGCCAATGGTAGTTGGGCGAGGTTCAAGGACATGATGCAGAGAAAGTACAGGTTGGGGGATGGCTTGCTAACCATGGCGGATTTGGAGGCCATGAACAAGGAGGACTTCTCCACGATTGGGGTGTTTGTGCACGAGTTTAAAAAGAAGGCGCGGAAGGTGCACGGGATCTCCGAAGAAACGCAGTGTGCCATATTCTTGGGTGTGCTTACTGGCTCGGAGGCCTCGGAGCTGACGGGTCACGGAGGGGGAAGTGAGAAACTCACCTGGGCCACTATCGACAAAGGGGTGGAAGAGGGGAGCCTGGACCAGGTGGAACAACACTAGGTGCGGCTAGGCGCAAGAGAAAGGAAAGGGATGCCACCGCGTCCGGGACCCCAGGGGTGAAGAGGATCGTCACGGACGTATTGGCAGCGTTGGGGTATGATAATGAGGCAGAAGTGCAAAAGAGGGGAGTGACAGTGACCCAAGGCTGGGCGTCGGGGGCAGTGGAAGAGGAGGCTAGGCGCGAGGACTATGGCGGAGAAGAGACAGGCTCCCTGATCCTAACCAAGGCCCAGAGGAAGCAGCGAAATTTACAAGTGGGGGGTCAAGGATCCGGAAAAGGGCAGGTCCCACAAGCGATTGCTGCGCCGCCACCTGCTGCCACGACAACATCAGCGACGACCGGGCCGTCATGTATGGGGCCGCCGCCGGCTTGTGGGCACTGGGTGCCGCATTGTCAGCCTGCATCCTGGCCCAGTTGTAATCACTGCACCTCGTGCGGGGGTAGTCAAACTCACCTCGGACAAATGGTCCCTTATGCAGGCCCAGCGGCAAGTATGGGGCCCCCGAGCTATCCTGCGGCCCAGGGTCAGTTTGTGGCCCAACCACCTCCCTCCCAACAGGCCTCGCAGGCTAGCGTGGCCGGTGGAGGAAACCAAGGACAAGGCGGACAAGGCAATGGAGGCCGAGGTCAAGGGGGTCGAGGAGGTGGAGGCCGAGGCCGGGGAGGAAATGGTGGGGGTCGTGGGGGTGGTTGGAATAGTCAAAGGGGCCAGAACCAAGGCGGCCGGGGCGGCCAGGAAGGGGGCCAAGGGTATGGGAGGCCCCGCTTTGATTGGCAAAATGCCACCTGTTGGCATTGTGGCGATGTAGGCCACACTGTGCGGTTCTGCGAGCAGCGGCGGGAGGATGAATTGTCAGGGTTAATCTCCTCCAACAAAAAAATTGTGGCAAATTTTCATCATGGTTTCAACTTCGACACAAGTTGGGACCAATATATGAAGAGGGTGAAATGGTTGGCCCAATCGTTTTGATGAGCCGTTTGCATGTTTTCAACCGTTTGTCAACATGCGGGCTATATGTTTTCAACTGTTGATCAACATATGTTCAACATGATTCCAACACGTCCATGTTGGAGAATTTTTTTTTTTTAACCTTCCCCGGATCTGGGAGTTGACAAGTGCGTGGAAATGATGTTGCAAATGGCGGCCGTTTGTGCCGGGCTGGCCCGCAGTAGTTAACGTTGATGTTTATCGGGAAGGCTTGATGTTGTGGATGCGCAGGCCGAAATAAAAAGAAATGGGGGGTTAACTTGAGCGACCCGAAAAGGAAAAAACAACAACAACATATATCCTTCCTTAATCAGATATATTTTGTCGGATGTCTTTTTTTTTTTTTTCCCGCATGTCCGTTTTCTCTGTTTTAGTGTCGAGGCCTTTTTTTATTTTTTTTGTCACGACGCTGGACCCTCCGTAACTCATGTATTGTGCCCCCTTGCGGCGTCGTTCCTTTTTGTTGCCAAGGTCCCGTGCGAGTACGACGCGTCTCCAGTTTCGCCCTGCCACGTGTACGGCGTGCCTCTTCATTGTGGCCCTACGTTTTTTGTTGGTGTCTTGACCTATGGTGGCATCGGCTACGGCGCGTCTCCAGTTTTGCCTTTTTTGTCAAGGTCCCGTGCGACTACGACGCGTCTCCGGTTTCGCCTTTTTTGTCGAGGTCCAATGCGACTAAGGTGCGTTCTGCGCCCACAGGCTTCCCCCCCC
>BFEA01000516.1:121105-133995 GCA_003427395.1 Chara braunii | reverse complement strand
ATATATATGACAAGTGGGGTGAGCATATCGACCCCAGGACCCCAGGAGGAATCAGGCAAGAGGCTCTCCGGCGAGCAGCAGCGGGACCCACAACACCCCCGACAATGTTTAAGAGCTGACCGTAAGAGTCGAGGAGATTGTAGGGGATAGTGAGGAGGTCACTCAGCGACCAAAGGCGGGGACTATAAGGGAGGAGCAATTAGTCGTCGAATCGGATGATGAGGCACAGAAAGGCGAAGGAGAGCCGGCCACAGTCCTCCTGGGGAGGATGGAAGATCTGCTGGAAAAGGTGGGAAGGTACCAGCGGAAGTTGCAGGCCCTGTGTGAAGAAGCGCGAGAGTGGGAGGCCAATCTGCTTGAGGTCTTCCTCTACGACTCCGGAATTGAGCCTTCGCCAGGCCAACAGGGGTACCCAAAAGTGGTGACTGTAGGGACGGGCCCTAGGTCAGGTATGGCCTATAGACCCCCCATGTCGCATGGGAGGGTGCCGCAGGCGGCTCGGACTAGGAGCCAAAACAAGGCCGCGCCTAGCCAAGAGCCCAGTCAGGCACCCCCTCAAAAGGAGCCGGAGCCAGGATGTGGGAAAGAGGTGGTGGAGGTCCCGGAGCAAGAGGAAGAGGATGACGACGAAGAGGATGAGAGGCTCTGACAAGAAGAGGATCAGCGGGCGGAGCTGAGGGCCAAAAAGAGAGGAGCCCGGGAGGAGGTCGAGCCAAGCCTACTCGACAGCGTACCTAAGAGGAAGAAGTACGCGGTCCGAATAGAGGAAGGTTTTGACGTGGAGCGAATGGTGAATAAGCTCCTGGAAGGCCACAATGACTTGATGAACCTGAAGGATATCCTGGCGTCGGCGCCAAGGCTCCGTGGGGAGTTGAAAGGGCGACTCTCTCGAAGATTGGTGCCAAATGTCCATCTGAGTACGGTCCTTCCCAGGGAGGTGGAGTAGACTGAGGCAGGGACAAGGATGGATTGGAAATGTGTGGCGTGCGGGCAAGTGGATCTGGTGATAAAGAACCAGAAGTGCACTGGGATGGTGGACACGGGCGCAAAAATGAATATCATCAGGGAGAAGGAGGCGGTGATGATAGATATGGAGATCGACCGCTCGGACCATGGCATGCTGCATGGCGCCAACTGCAAGGCCGCCTTTTGCGGCACGGCATCTAATGTGATTATAGAGATTGGGAAGGTGCGAGCCAGGACGTGTTTCTTCGTCATGCCCGATGTCGATCGTCCCATCCTTGTGGGAAGGTCGTTCTTGTGTCGAACGAAGATGTTGATTTTTAATAAGCACGACGGGACAATGATCCTGCTCCTATGCGACCCAGCATGCGGGAACTATGAAGTTGTCACCTGCCGAAACACGGGGCCGGGGAGCGGGAGGAATAGGTCTAATCTCGGCTCGTTCACCTTCGAGGAATCAGAGAACGAGCGAAGACGGCTTTGGAAAGTGCCCGAGGAGGAGGATAAGGCTGAGGTGTTGACACTGAGCCTCACAGATGTGAATAAGGCCATGGAGGTGGTGTCGGCTCATGACATGGCGGATCCGGAGGCCATTAAGGCATTGAGGGAACAGGTTTTGGAGAACCTTCAAGTGGGAGAGGTGGAGTTGGTGTATCGGCTTCCAAGAGGGGGAGGAGGCCCTGCAATGGCCCAGGCCCGAACGACAAGTCGGCCTTTTTTAGGGGAGGGCTTAAGCAGGGCTCCCAAAGGCGGTACAAAACCGTAGATAAGAAGTGCCGCCTAGTTCCCGTGCTCGTCACGGAGGATGAGGAAGTCTACTACGAGCGGGAACGAGGATTGATACGGCGTATGCGGGAGCACGCGTTGGCCGGGCCGTGCCGTATCAACGACGAGAATGAGGGGAAGTTGATAATCGGGGAACCCGACTTCCTGTCGCCCCAGGAGAGAGCGTTGATGGTGGGACTGATGAAGAAAAGGCACCGTGCATATGCGTTCAATGACGACGAGCGTGGGAGGCTAGATGTGGACAAGATTCCGATGATACGAATCCACACTATTCCACATGAGCCATGGAATCTAAGGGGTGAACGATACCCAAATCCGGATGAGGAGAAGAAGGTGGTGGACCACGTGGACGGCAAGATGCGGACGCACGTGGCCGACTATTCCAGCAGACCGTACGCGTCGCCTTGGTTTTGTTTTATTAAACCAAATGGGACGCTAACGTGGGTGCAGGACTTGCAGCGGCTAAATGCGGTGACAGTGCAGGACGCGGGAGGGTTGCCGAACGCAGACGCGCTGTCAGAGTCGTGCGCAGGGAGGCCTATAATCTCGCTTATAGACCTCTACTTTGGGTACGACCAATTCCCTGTATACCCGCCAGACAGACCCGTAACGACGATGCACACACCCAGAGGGTTGATTCACATGAACGTGGCGCCTCAAGGTTGGACGAATGCAGTAGTGGTGGTGCAGAGGCATATGATCAGAGCCATGCAGACGGTCAGCCCACATATCACCCAACCCTATATCGATGACCTGGCGGTCAAAGGTCCGAAGGAGAAAGAAGACGAAGTGATGCCCGGTGTGCGGCGTTTTGTCTGGAAACATGTCCAAGACATCGATCAGGTTCTGGGGTTATTGGAGGAACATAACCTGACGACGAGCGGCCCCAAGTTGAAACACTATATGAGGGAGGCCACGATTCTAGGTTTTGTCTGTAATGAGAGTGGGCGAAGGTCTGACGTAAAGAAAACAGACAAGATTCTTGAGTGGTCGGTGCCCTTCCGCTCGATAACGAATGTGAGGAGCTTTCTTGGGATGTGCGGATTTTGGAGGAGCTTCGTGAAGGACTTTGCCACGAAGACGGAGCATTTAAGGAAGTTGGTGCGCCAGGATCAGGAATGGGTCTGGGGCGAAGACCAGGAAGAGGCAGTCGGTAGGATGAAGGGAGAGTTTAAGGAAGGGGGCTTGGTATTGGGAGCGCCAAACTATGAGGCCACGGAGGAAAGGCCATTTGTCATTGAGACGGAAACTGGGCCAACTGCCTTAGGAGGAGTCCTGATTCAGGCAGATACTGAGGGGAAGGAGAGACCGCTAAGATTCGAAAGTCGTACCCTCAATACAACTGAGAGGAACTACTCTCAGTTCAAGAAGGAAACGCTGGCAGTACTTCATTGCCTAAGGACCTTCCGGAACTATGTTTTTGGTAGGAGGCTCATCTTGAGGGTGGACCCTACTGCACTGGCATGTTCCCTGAAGAATTATACTCCATCTGACCCAACCGTCGCAAGGTGGTTGACCTACATTTGGATGTTTAATTTCGAGTTGGAAAGGGTCCCAGGGAACAAGAACAGGGCAGATGGGTTAAGCCGCATCAACTGGGACGGATTAGACGAGGGATCGATAGAAGACGCCCCACCAGTTGATGGGTTTTTGGACCAAGAGGAGGACGTCCGCCTGCATATTAATGAGTGGTCCCTACGAGTACCCAGCTGCGTCAGCCACCCTATATGGCTAGCGCCAAAGGGGTACGAGCAGAAGGAAAAGTTGGTCCTCAAGCCTTTTCAGGAGGAGGATCCGTGGGGGAGTAAGGATGTTGGTTGGATGATGAAATTGGCATTGGCAAGAACGTACAGCCTGGTGGAGGAAATGAGGATGATAGAAGAAAGCCCCAGTCAGGTAGAGGAGCATGAGCAGCTAATGGGAGGGATGTACCTGCTCGCCAATACGCTCCTGCAAGGAGACTTTGACCGGATGGGCTCGTTCGGTCGTGAGGAAAATGAGATTCTAGTTCCTGAAAGCCAGGACGACGAGTTCGAGGAAGGAGAAATCAAGGAGGCATTTCGGGTGGAGGAGTACGATGGGATCTACCGGGAATTGGGGTTGCTCCTATCATGTGAGATGAGGGATAGAGATGCAAGTGCCAAAGCCCAAAAGATGAGGCACCTCTACTTAGTAAGAGATGGTCATCTGTTCATAAAGCGGCAGGTCGGGAACCCCAAGAGGATCGTATGTGGGAGAAACCGGCAAATTGATATCATAGCAGCCCTACACGATGATATAGCAGGGGGGCACAGAGGAGTAGGTGCAACGTGCGTGGAGATAAGCGAGCTCTACCATTGGGATGGGATGCTGACGATGATTATCAAATACTGTCGGTCCTGTATACCTTGCCAAGAGAGGTCAGCGCAAAGGCCTGGAGAGCCCCTACACCCAAGGTTGGAAAGGGAAGTGGGTGCGGTCGTACACCTGGACCTGTTATTCATGCCAGCAGGGGAGAATGGGTGTAACTACATCTTCGATGCACGGGATAACCTTACTGGGTTTGTGGACGAACGAGCTATCCGGACAAAGACTGGCCCGGTTTTGGCGATATCCTTTTGTCAAGGAGTTCGTGATGGATCGAGGATCAGAGTTTACCTGCAATGAGGTGAGGACGTTGCTTGTAGGGTATGGCGTAGTGGCCAACTATACTACGGCCGCACACCCTCAAGCGAACGCTCCTGTGGAGAGGGGGCACAGTATCATCACGAATCTCCTGGCTAAGTGGACAAAGGGCAAGCCTGGTCGGTGGCCAAAGTTCCTACGGGCAACTTTCTTCGTGGAGAATGTTACTGTAAAGAGGACTACCAAGTACGCGCCAGCCACACTATGGTATGGGAGGCACGCCACCTTTCCCATAGAAAGCCTTATGAAGACGTGGAGGCGCCAAGACTTGGAAGTAAACCTGTCCTTCGAAGAACTGCTCGATATTCGGGCGCGGCAAGTGGGGGCGGCCGAGGAAAGATTGCGAGAGGCCGCCGGTCAGGTAGAGACGAGCCGCATGGAAGACAAGATGAGATGGGACCAGATGGCGCGAGTAAGGAAGGAGCCGTTGGCAGTGGGGGACGTCGTGTTATTATACGACTCCTCTCTGGAGAAGCAATGGTCGAGGAAGCTCGACAAGAGATGGATGGGCCCCTATAGAATTTTGCGATGTGGCGAATTTGGGGCCTATCAGATCGAGGAGCTGGACGGGACAGGCTGGCAGGATTAGGTATCAGGGACCAGGCTGAAGAATTCGTGGCCAGGGAATAGGTAAAGAATTTTACATCCTTCAGAGTGGACTAGTCCTTGAGGTGTTGCATGCTATGGTTAAGGCAGGTGAGGGAGTAGGAAAAGACATGTGTGTTATCATAAAAACTCGGTGAACAGAGGGCTAACCTTGTTGTGTGTCTGCTTGCTTTTCTCTCGCCTGTTGTGCAGGTCTGACTTTTCGAAGACAGCCATGCAGAGAGGCGGGAGGGACGTGCGGCCACGACAGAGGCCTCAGGGAGCATCAGGAGGGGATGACTCGCGCAGACCATCTGAGAGGGAGTCTACGCCTGTCTTCAACGATGATAACATAGAGCTCTTTCTGGACTCCTACCAGGCACATGCGGCACGAGAGGGTTGGTCCACCTTGGAGAGGATACGACACCTGAGGGGAGTTGGGCGTTTTGAGGAGCCTATTGTGCACATCCGGGAGGAGGCTTTGACCTGGCAGGATGTGGAGGCGAGGATGCAGATGTTGAGGGCTTCGTCATTAGGACCGGATGGGCTGCCTATTCGATTGGAGGAAGGCAATGTGGAAGAGTTCATCCCGGCCTATGAGCAGTATATGCGCAACCAGGGGACTGGTTAGGAGGAGTGGATGCAGACGCTGCCCCTCTGGACGCGGAGGGCGGAGAGGCCGTTGGCGAGGCAGATCCGAGACAGGGCACGCGACTGGGAGGACTGCCAGGCCTAGTTGAGGCAGGCATTTCGACGACTGGAGCCTGAGAGACCAGAGCCCAGGGTGGAGAGACGACAGAGGAGTAAGAGGCCACGGGGCCCAGAGGCGAGAGGGGCCACTACGACCAGAGGGGGCCGAAAGGCCTTGGTGCAACGAGATGGGCCAGTAGAGGCTGCCCAGGCGGTGGAGCCACTTCAGGCCGCGGGACCAGCTCAGACGGCGGAGTTACCCCCTACCTATGGACTCGAGCGGGTGGAGTTTCGCCGAGTCACGGACAGTGATCTACGGGGCCCGTTGCTGACATTACCAGAGGGAGGAGAGGCGGTGCCATTGAGGACCCCGCCAGACAACTTCAGAGACTCATCTCGATGCGTCCCAGTGGGGGGCGTCACAGCTGGGAGCGAACCAGAGCGGACCGACACGGTATGAGCCAGTAGAGGATGAGCCAGAGGAGGAGCCACCTGAGCCGGGGCCCGAGGCAAGGTCTCGTGGGACCGGGGGGCCGCAGACCGAGGGGGTTATCACTGTTGGGGATGATACCCCTCCTCCTACCCCGATTCCAGAGCAGGTGCGGCAGTATTGGCCTGAAGGAATTCCTGAGCCGGACAGTGAGGAGATGTTGGGGCCTCCATCGGAAGCTACTATGACACCTCCGACACGGGCGGGGCCAGAGGAGGGCGAGAGGGCGAGGACACCTACTACTGTGGCGCCGCAACTAACTGAGCCTACAGGTGCACGGATGGATATGGAGGTGCCGACCCCTGGGGAACCTCCGCCAGGGCTGCCACCCACAGAGGAGGGGACAAGTGAGAGAGACCCACAGCGAGAGGCCCATGAGGCGCGGACAAGGAGACCATCAGGGGAGACGAAAGAAGAGAAGCGCGCGAGGGTGCAGGTACGCCTCGAGGAGTTATACCAGGAGAAGATTAGGATGGAGGCCGCAGGAGAAGCGCCAATTGACCCTCCGACGAGCGAGCAGAGGATTAGCGAGGCTTAGGCCAGCTACGAGGGTGAGAGGGATGCTGCTCGCCTGAGGTCACAAGAGGCAGGATAGGAGAATGCGAGGGTGGGCGAGGCACGAGAGACAGAGAACTTGGGATTTTCAGCCGCCAGGATGGAGATTGAGCGTACAGACAGGAGGATAGGTGAGGTGGCGATCTCGTCCTTCCAGCGGTACTCCATGCTCAGCGATGAGTTGGCGGCCTCGAGGTTAGAAGTGGGACAGTTGTCCACCCAGTTGGCGGAAGAGAGGGCAGAGAACCAAGCGTGGAGGTCCCGCATGGAAGCCAAGGAGGCGGAGTGGGAGAAGAGGCTCCAGGACATGGCGACAATGGTAGAGAGGCCTCGGTCACTAAGGTGGTCGACTGGACGGAGCAGAGCCGGTATGGTATCCAGGGGAAGGAGGTACAGGGGCTCTTTGGCCAGGAAGGAACGACAGAGACGCCACAACAAGAGGAAATGGGAAAGGTATTCCTGGACCCAACAGAGGCGGCGGCAAGGCGGTAGGCCGAGGAGAGGAGGTTCAGCTTTAGGACTCCCACGGAGTTGGCCTCGCAACAGGCCACCGCTATGACGATTGAGGTTCCTGGGGACAAGCCGGCGCAGAGACCCCAACCTCCAGAGGTGGAGGGGGGCCTCACAGAGGAGTCCCCTACGATCCTCTTGGAGGTGCAGGAGGGTGCCCTTACGGGAGCAGCGGCATCCACTGAGCCGGGGGTAATGGGGGGAAAGGCGTCTCGACTGAACGAGTTGGTGGCAGCTCTGGAGCTGGACATGTCGTCAGGAGGGACTCATAGGCAGGAGACACCGGAGCGCGTGCCAGAGATAGGGGAGCTGAGGACGCAGTTGGGATCTTGGGCTACTGGAGCTGACTCAGGAGAGCACATCTCAGAGCAGCAGCAGGAAGTTATGAGCGAGCCGGTGACTTCCGTAACCCCCCAGCCTTCTGACCTGCATAGGGGCGAGGGGGCGACTGCGATGGGAGGAGTCCGCGAGGGTAGGCCACTGAGATTGGACAATCCAGCGTACCAACCTGAGGAAGATGAGATGCTAGCAGGGCCGAGTACCCAGATGATGGAGGCAGGACCGACAGAGTCATGGAGTATGCCCCAGAGCCACGAGATGAGCAGGGAAACTAGTGAGACGCCGCCGTTGCCTGGGTCCCAGAAGAAGAAGAGGAGGTGTCGAGGGAGATCAGACGATCAGTGCTTTTTCTGCAAGGACGACATACATAGGGCTCTTGAATGCCCGAAGTTCCTTAAGGACAAGGCGGCTGGGAGAGTGACAAAGAGTGGTGGAAGGATATACGACAGACAGGGGCGAATGGTAGAGCGGGCTCCAGATGGGGGTAGGGCACAATTGTATAGGCAGAACCAGGAGGCCATGAGTGAGTAGGGGCTGGCTTGTCTATATGACAGTAGGACTAGAGTTCCTCCGTACCCAGAGGTCGGGTTCGAGATGTACGTACTCGGAGTCGGTTGAGTGGGTCCTAAGGGGTGCGCATGTCTGAGTTCGCCGTGGGAGTTCTGTCTAGCTGTACATACATAGGTGGCAGGGCTCAGTCGGTCATTGGGGTTTGTGTGTGATACAGTTCGGCGGGTGAGATTCAGTTGTGAGATACCTGTGACTGTGTGATTTGTACATTAGGTTTGGAGGTTCGGAAACCTTCTTTATATTTCTGATTAGCTCCTGAGAGCCATAACACTTGGGGTGTGAGTCCACCCTGTAGAGTGTACAGGGAACTGAGTGTTGAGTTATTCACTGGGGCGGGCATCCTATTCCTAGGTATATCCTAGGAATTGTGTGCGTGAGAGCTTGAGTTGAGTGTTGTATTAAGACTTGAGGGAGATTTTGCTCCCGAGTATATTTTGATTTCACCCTCTGTGGGATTTACTTTTGTGACGATCACGATCACTCTCACATGTTTGGCTTTATCCCAATGAATGAGGGCTTGGTATGAGAGATGTGTGGGATACATCTCATGTATGCGTATTATGTGATGGTGATTGCCGTCTACTCTTCGGTATACTCGTGCAACCTGCCCATGGGCGGGTGAAATGACCGAGTATAAGGGGAGGCAGCGCGGCTGTTTGGTGACAGATGTGTGAGGACCCTAAGGGGTCTTGCGTACCTATAAGACTCGAATGCTTACCATGCTGAATGTTTATGGCTACGTTGTGAAAGAGACCAATAAGTTGGTCCCCCAGTTTGAGTTATTTTCCGTATGAGTTGACAAAGAGGACCCCTAAGTAGGCCCTCAGTGAGTTGCTCTATGGTGGAGACCCCCTTCAGATTATGGAGGGTGGGGAATGCTGGTTATTGACGGTTATATAACCAAGGTCGCGTGATAGTCCATCCTATGAGAAGAGAGGGATGACTGGGAGACATATTAAGAGAGACCCCCTTCAAGTGAAAAGTGGGTAATGGATTTAATGACATGGTAAGCAATGTTTGAGTGATAAAGTCTGACGAGAAGAACCAGGGTTACGAGTTGGAACCATTGGGGGAGCCGAGAGAGTCGCAAGTCAGTGCATAAAAATGTCGTGGGATGAGTGGTCTGTTGTCTCTGATCAAGTCAGCAGGCCACGACCTTGTGTGAGCCTAGCGGTGAACCTGTTTGTGATTGTGAAAAGGGGCCTTGTGTGAACTTGATAAAGTCTGACGTTTCATTGGGGGCTGGTAAACGCCTTTAAACTAGGACAGACCCTTGCGTAGTCCCGCAGTGGGCCTGTGGTCTGTTTTGCGACGCACCATCTAGACACATGTGTTAATCCTAAGGCATACTGAGGAATACCAAGCTAGACGGTAAAGGCTAGCACCCCTAGGGCGCAACCCCTATTGGATGGTTGCAAGACAGCACAACCTGGCTGCGGGCCCACGTCTACCAGCAGAGTAAGAGTTTAAGAGGTCATGCATGCCCCAAGGAAATTACTCTGATGAAATGGTGGGGGATACGAGTCGAGTCGTTTGAGCGCCCTTATTGAATGCCTATCAGGAGAAAACCTATCGTTGCATAACCAACGAAGGGACTGCCGCTAAGATAACAATGTGGTAGGCCGTAGATCTGGCTCGATCAACCACACTATGGTGGGCCAGGATGGAAACCTAGCGTTTCTGTACTAGACTGCAGAAAGAGCTGAGAGGAGATTTATGTATGTATATATATACGTTTGCTTGTGAGGATTTTTACGAGGGAGGCGAGAGTGCCTTCTGAGGTCTCATCTAAGGCCCGCGTCCCTGGGTGTGACTCTGCTTACGAGATAGAGTCTAGCCAGGACACTCAACGAGAAGCCGACGTTTGTCTAGGACAAAAGGGGAGAGGATGGTTTGAGGTGGCCTTTGGAGAGTGCCTTCTGAGGTCTCATCTAAGGTCCGCGTCCCTGGGTGTAACTCTGCTTACGAGATAGAGTCTAGCCGGGACACTCAACGAGAAGCCGACGTTTGTCTTGGACAAAAGGGGAGAGGATGGTTTGAGGTGGCCTTTGGAACTTATGCTGTAGTATCGATGCGTAATACATCTGCGTCCTAGTGTCAGGGCAATGGAGACCCAGGTTAGAACCCTGGCGGCATATAGTTGTGTGGGCATAGATTGTTGGAGGCCTCGAACCTGAGTCTGTCGGCCAATCGCATTTGGAGTGGGATGAATTTATAGCTTTCTGATTCGACGAAGCAACGGGGACGTCGCTTAATACGGTCCGGTAAGCCGTCGGTGTGAATACCCTTACAAGGGTATCCGCCCTGTTTTTTTTGCAGATGACAGAAAGTAAGTTAGTTCAAAGTTTGAATATACCGCGTGAGTCGCGGCAGTGTTCGTGGTCTATGCGGCTGGTGGTTGACTAGAATAAGGAGTGTGTGGGCGCGCGAAATTTTAAGGCGCGCGTGATCTTTTTATTTCATTGATGATTGAAGAGTCGGCAGACCGCCGGCCAAAATTTTTTTTCCTTCTGACTAAGTAGGGATTAGAATGGCTATGTCTCGTTGACCGATGTGCTTGTCTATGACCTGTGCGTACGTACGGAGGGCGACGTCGACTAAAATGTGACTCGTGAAGGCGTTGCGATAGGTTGGCGCGTCGCACAGTGCCCGTGCGGTTAGGCATCCGTCAGAGCCGAACCCAGACTTGGGCCTAGTGTTAGTGGTTACGGTGTCGGACGCTTACTAGGGAGATTCAGGGAGCGAGATCGGGCAGCGACAACGTGCGGATATAAGAGTAGCGCGGAAGGATCGAGGGGTTGAGGGTCTGGCGGGGCTATCCCCCTTGGTTTTGCCGATGGCGACGTCGAGACGGTGTTAGTGTCCCTTCTTCCTTCCCCCGTCTATCGTCCCTTGATGGTTAGGATTTCCCTAGATACCTTATTGTTTTTGTTGTCGCCCGCCAACCATGAATTGGCCGTGGCGCGACGAGTACCGGGCACCTCAAAGCTCCCATTTGAATGTTTGCTACTACCAGCGAGGTCGCACTAGGCCTAGAGTACCAAGGCCATGCATAGGCCTTGCAGCGGCCCGTGTGCAGGTTCCCCGGAAGAAAATCCGGGGGGCTCTGTTGCTCCCTGAATTATAGTCTTGAGAGGCAATCTCGGCAGCGGGCCGCGCTCTCAGCTCCGCAGCCAGCCGTCTGAACGAGAGCTTGTCCTTTGGGGGCACGAGACAGCAACGGGCGCTGTGTGGAGCGAGGGAGCGGTAGCAACGGGCGCCGGCATTTGGGTGGTGAGCAGCGCTGAGCGGGGGAGGTTGGTGGAGGAAGTGAATCGGGATGGAAAGGCACGAAAGGTGCAGGCGGCGAGAAGGAGTGTGAGGCAGCGAGCAGGCAACGGGGGAGCGAAGCAGTGGGCATAAGGCGGAGACAGAGTTGGACCGGGTGAATCTGGCCCGGGTCCCCGCCTAGGTGCGTTCGGAGTTGAAGAGGGCGGAGAGGTAATGGGCAGCAGAAAGGGAAAGTCGAGGCGGGGGTAAGAGGAGGACTGTGCACCGAGAGATAGGATTGTGCCCAGGCGCGGACGGGGAGAGCGGCAGCAGCTGGCAGCGAGCCGATAGCGCAGCGGGCAGTGGCGGGCGACGAGCGCTAGCAAAAGGGGGGCGGGTCGGTCGGTTACAGAGACGAAGTGAGCGTCAACAGAGTGAGCTAAGCGCTAGAGTGGAGGGGGAGGCCAACAAGAAGTGGGCTGAACCTGAGCGAGGGTCGGGGCCAGGTGCCTTCGAAGTTGGTGATGGCGGAGAGACTGGCCGGGCGCAGCCAGAAGCGGGCGACGGGCTCGATTCTTAAAGAATCGGATGAGGTGGGGATCGAGTTCGGGTTTCTAAGAGCTCGCGGAGGGGCAAGGGGATTGCAGGAGGCGAACCTGGGCAGGCAGGCGCGAGAGGTGCATGCAGAAAGGCAACGGGCAGTAGTAGTAGGGAGGTCGGGCAGCCAGGGTGGAAGAGAAGGAGCCTGGATGCGATCTCGCGCCAGGTACGTGCGGAAGTGAGAATGGAGAGGAGTGCTCGAACCCACCTTATTCTTGACCGAATCGAGTCATGAAAGAAGTGAGGTGGGGGTGTTGGAAGAAGGCGAACATGATTTCGAAGCCGGAAATTGCAAAGGGTTAGTAAAAAGGTAGGTGGTAGAGAAAGTTAGCTCGTCGAGCTATGGCGGGGAGAGGGAGAAGCGGATGCATGATTGTTCGTTTCTGAGCGGAAAACGAGCGAGGGAGGACTCGTCTCAGGGGTTTTTGGCTGAGGCGACCTCGAATCCTGGGTTAGAGCGGGTAGGAAGTTAGTAGTAAGAAAGTTAGAGTGGAAAGGACATGCGCCGAGACATGGCGGGAAGAAGATGAGGGAAGAGAAGATGTCGAGTTCACCCTCCTTTCGACAGAAATGGGCGAGGGAAGGTTTGTTTCGGGGGTTCTGGGTAGCCGCGAGTTAGATGGTGGAGTCGGATTTGTAAGAGAGTTAGTACAGTAAGAGTGGTGGAGAGTAGTAGCTGCGTCCAGGGGTGGGTTAGTGAGGCGTTGATGCACCTAGCCATAGTTCGTGGAAAGATTCAGTTTGACTTTGGTTTTTATATTGAGAAAGAGGCGTGGGGCCGGCCCCGCTGTGCTCAGAGAGAGAGAGAGAGAGAGAGAGAGAGAGAGAAAGAGAGAGAGAAAGAGAGAGAGAGAGAGAGAGAGAGAGAGAGAGAGAGAGAGAGAGAGAG
>BFEA01000516.1:76682-114493 GCA_003427395.1 Chara braunii | reverse complement strand
AACTTACCTTGAGGCTGGAAAGGAACAGCCTTTCCAGGCTCTGTGGGAGTGGGACCAGCTCCCCACCTAGGAAAGCCATAAATATTCGTGGCCGCGAGATCTAGGATCTCGTGGCCCACAACGTGCGCGTGGGATGGGGCTGTGGGAGCTGGCTGGAGACAGGATGGTAGGTGGAGGACCTACCTCTCCTGACCTGATAACTGTCCTCCCTGCTTTCAGGGGAGGGCAGAGGTGGAAGGGAGAAAGGGAAAAAGAAAAAGCCACGACCAGAAATGTGGCCGCAGCTATGATCAAATAAAGGCCAAACTGGCCTAAATGTGACTCAGGCGAGAGGCTAGGGAGATGAAGCGGTGGTGAGGGGAATCTGGATGGAAACAGTCATTTTCCCACTGAACCTGCACTCAGTGTGGGGCTGAGTGCAGGGAAAAGGGAGAAAAAGAGGGGGGAAGTTTAGTACAACTGCCACCCTAAGTGTGTGGCTGAGGTGAGACAACCTCAGTCCGTTGATCTGACTCAGATCGACGGCCCCAAGCAAGTGATGAATTTTGCCTGGGGGCAGCTGAGGCTGCTGCTGCCCTCCTCAACCACTACAAAAGAGGCAATTGTCCCCCAGCTGCCTCACACTTGCCTCAAGATGCCAGTGTGTGACAGCATACTTGCCTCATTGCTGGAGTGTTGGAGAGGAGGCAGGAGTGCTACTGGCGAAGCTGAAGGACAGCAAAGGAGCGTCGGACAAGGAGGAGGACAGCCATAGCCAAGGCAGGGAGCACTCTGCTCCCCTCCCTTTTGGCTGAGGCTGGTCAAACGGGACGGAACCAAGGACGCTGCGGGACTACGGCGGCACCTCTAGTTTTGACGACGGTGGTGCGGAAGCGATGCCGGATTTTTGCGGCGGCGACTCCGGTTTTGACGGTGGGGTTGCGAAAGCGGTGCCGGATTTTTGCGGCGGCGACTCCGGTTTTGATGACGGTTGTGCGGAAGCGCTGCCGGATTTTTGCGGCGGCGACTCCGGTTTTGACGGCGGTGGTGCGGAAGCGCTGCCCGATTTTTACGGCGGCGCCTCCGGTTTTCACGGCGGTGGTGCGGAAGCGCTGCCGGATTTTTGCGGCGGCAACTCCGGTTTTGACGGCGGTGGTGCGGAAGCGCTGCCGGATTTTTACGGTGGCGACTCCGGTTTTGACGGCGGTGGTGTGGAAGCGCTGCCGGATTTTTACGGCGGCGCCTCCGGTTTTCACGGCTGTGGTGCAGAAGTGCTGCCGGATTTTTGCGTCGGCGACTCCGGTTTTGACGGCGGTGGTGCGGAAGCACTGCTGGATTTTTGCGGCGAGGACTCTGGTTTTAACGGCGGTGGTGCAGAAACGCTGTCGGATTTTTGCAGCAACGGTACTGGATTCACAGCGGTGACGACAATATTTTTGCACTGATTGGAGGTGGAACATTGACATAGAGAAGGTACCGCCAAAGCAGTGGTGCATTTTGAAGTGGCGTGAACGTGACGCCGCTGGGACGCCGTGACTTTGGAGGCGAGGGGAAGTAACGAGAGAACGCCGCAAAATTGTTGGAAGGTGATTGTATGATGAAAAGGTAGGCTGTCGTCGCAAGGCAGTGGTATGGATCACTTTGCCGACGATTGGTTGCGACAACCTTCCCATCTAAGGGCGAGAATCTATACGACTTTCTTGAGTGGGCTAGGCGTTCGACACCACTTCACTCAAGGTCAGTTGATTGGCTCAGATTCTTGTTCACGCCTGTGTGAACCCACACTTTGCTTGACCCTGTTTGTTTTGGACGTTCAGAAGAAAAGGTCGAGTAAAGCGCGTGTGTCATGCATGTGAAAAGTGAGATCTGACGGGAGTATGGGTTGCTGGATTTTCTGGACCTGTGGTTGTTTTTGTGTGTGCAGGTAGGTAGAAGAATGCTTGCTATGGAGACTGACCTTGCCTGTTGGAGAAAAGAAAAAGGATTGTCTTCCTTTACTTCTTACATGCCTGCATGTCAAAAATGATTCGTTTGTTTTGAAAAACGTTAAATTTGTGTGCACCGTAAAATGAATTTGCTTGAAATAAAGCAGAAGATATGAAATGGGCTTAGCCTTTTTTCGAGGATTGACCGCCTCTATTCCGGACGAACTTATCTGCCTATACCTGTCCAAATGATTCTCATTCTTTATCCCTTTTGATTTCTCTTTGTTCAAGGTACCCTGAACTTAGGAGAAATGAGAACAATTGAAAGTTACTTGTAGTGGACACATGTTCTCTCTCAAGGAAGCATCTGGGGCGGGATTTGTTGCTTCAGGAACCGACCCTGTTATCGACCCAGAGTGGACCGTTCTACGGGGGGTACTTTGCTGATTCAGTTGAGACGGCCCGACTTCTGAGATCCGAGTTTTGTGCTCGGGCGAGGAGGAGGAGTACCCCATACCACTTCCTAAAGGGAGAGACATGCATCACTTCAAGCAATGCACCTGATCAAGAATCAACCGCAAAACAACCTGTCATCCAAGAAGATGAAAATGGGTATGTGAGTCTAGTCCCAAGTCGGAGGTGGGTTAAAATAACTTTGGCAGCGTGTCTCATCAAGTCAAAATTAAGGCAGCCGATTACCTTGTCAGCTGCATCAATGTTATTATCGGTAGCCAACTCCTTCTTGGCGGTTGCACTAGTATTTTGTGGAGTTCGACCCGGGGTGGTCGGGTTTTATTTTGATATTGTACTATTGGATGTATTGCATGATGATTCAAACTATTTTGTTAGTTAGTTCAGATTGAACGTACCTTTCTATCAACTGCGGTCGATTCCTTATTATGTAAATATATGTGGGTGTTATAAATTTCCTTTGAGTTGTATGTAAAAGGGTTTAGGATACTGTGGGTTTCACGCTTGGTTGAGACCATCCTTGTTGTTCGGCGTACGCTTCGTTCTTAGGAGATCAGCGCCCTAATGGACGGACGACGCCTTGGTCCACTAGGCGTTAACCAAACGTATCTATACTACAGCGAACGAGTAAACGCCCTTGGCCTACCCACCTCTGCAACTGCATGTAAAAACTTTCGCACGTGAGTCGGTAGCTCGGTAGGGATACGCCCCTAAGGGTGGTGACAGCCCTTAGGGAAGGCAAGTTTATGCCCCACGGGAACCTATGTTGTCGTAGGGGACCGCGGGATGTACAGCTGGCGCACCCGGCTAGAGCGGCGAAGGGACGACCCGACCTCGCACCCGTCTCGACGGCTTTTCCTGCGTGACGCGGCCGGGAGGGCCCTCGCTGACGCCGTGGCCGATGCGCTCGAAAGGTAGCGCCGTTGTCGGGGATAAGTTGGATAATGACAAACTACCGTTGTCCCTAGAGGAACGACACTCAGGTATTGTATTGATTTTAAACTGATATCTTTTAAAAATAGACATGATTGATTTTGATAGATGTTACGAGTCATTTCGGCTTCTTACCTTTATGCCTAATTGCTTGCAGGTTAATCTTCTCATCGCAAGATGGCGGAAGGTAGCAGGCTGAATAACGATCCTTGGGATAAAATGGAGAAGTTGATTGAAATGCTCGGGAAGATCGAAAGAGCGACAACTGCTCCAAAAATCGATGTCCCGATCTTTGATGGCGATAATGTTGTGAAATTTCTTTCAACATTTGAGCAATTGGTTGCTGCCCACGAGTGGGATGAGCAGACAATTTTAAAAAGGGTGACGTCATGGGTACATATAGATGTTCGTCGTGACGTAGCAAGGCTAGTTTCAGAAGTCAGAAGTTGGAATGATTTTGATCAAACGATGTTTGATATATTCCATCTTGGAAACGAAACTTTAACTCGTGATGACCTCCAAAATGTTTGTCGTGACAAATATCCTACTTTCGAAAAATTTCTTTCTATGTTTGAGCGAGTGGCTCGTCTTGTTCTGGACCTGTCGGAAATTGATAAGAGTCGGATGTTTCTTGTGAACTTTTCAGAGGTAGAAATACAGGTTTTATTGAAAGGTGTCAAGTCTTCTTTTGTTTGGCAGAAGATCCGCGAGAATGCCTTGAACGATGGTTTTGATCAGATTCTTCATCTAAATCTGAAAAACATGCGTCGACAGTCAAATAGCATTTCAGACCAGCGTGATGAGCATATTTTGAAAGAACTTTATGAGGTTAAAGAGTCTTTGAAAGCAATGAAAGAAAATGATTGTGAGACGACAGTCGCTGTCAGATTGTCGAAGGAATATAGTGACGAGAAGCGGAAGGGTACGGTTGACTCTTCAGTCAGAAATGTAAGGCATAAACGAGAGGAGGTTCGACCTAGTCTTCAGGATATACCGAAAATCGCTAATGTTCAGTATGCGACTAAGGACAATTTTGGTCATCGTCGTTCTCGACGAGCAGGGAATTGGTGGAAGAAAGTGAGATGTCGCTCTTGTGGTTTGATAGGACACACCCCACGTTATTGTCCATCTCGATAGAGCAATAATGTGAATAAGTAATTAGCAAACTCATCCAAGCGATAAGCGAGGAAAGTTGTTATGACAGATTTATAAGCAAGACATTGAGTTGTGGAAAGTAAAAAACCTTTAATGTTTAATTTTGGTAAATTGTGGTGAATTTGGTGTTATCGCTGGCAGCATCTTCTCTTTTTAGAATTGTCATTCCCCAACATTGGCGGAATATATAACAGACAGATGTTTATTTCTCAGTCGTGGTTGGATGTATGATGCAAAAATGTGCAGTCATTCCCTAGGTACGCCTGGATGTATGATGCACTTGAGTTGTCCATTTCCTAACTAGAGTTGAATGTATGGTGGGGCCTATGTATCTATTTCCCAGTTTATCTGGATGTATGAATTTCATGTTAAACCGATATTTCTCAACGAAGGTCAGATGTATGGCATATACTCGAGTTGTCCATTCCCTTGCTTGAGTTGAATGTATGGAGGGGCCTATGTATATATTTCCCAGCTTGTCTGGATGTATGGATTTCAGGATAATCCCTTATTTCTCGACACAAGTCGGATGTATGTTGCACGCTTGGGTTGTCCATTCCCTGACTTACCTATGTATCTATTTCCCAGTTTGATCTGGATGTGTGAATTTCAGGGGGGCTTTCCATTTCCCAGCTAAAGTCTGATGTATGGTATACAACCCTTCATTTCCTGATGATACTTGGATGTATGGATGTATAATTCTCAGATTGAGTCTTCATTCCCTAAGCTTAGTCGGACGTATGATGTTCAGATATGACAAATTTTTTAAACTTGTCATATTTTTGAAAAACTGTTGTTTGAGGTAATACTAAGAGTAACTACGAGTCCATATTGTGGATATCAAACAAGATAGGAATAAGGACTTTTGAAAGAATGATTTCTCTCTAAATGGTTCGTTCGGACTACGTTCGAACAATTCCAGGAGATTGATACACTTGAAAGACCCGTCAGGGGGTTAATCCTGACTTGAAAGGCCATCAGGGGGTTAATCCTAATTTGAAATGTCCGTCAGAGGGTTAATCCTGACTTGAACGATCCATCAGGCACTTAATCCTACTTGAAAGGCCCGTAAGGGGGTTAATCCCGACTTGAAAGACCCATCAGGGGGTTAATCCTGAATTGAAAGACCCGTCAGGGGGTTAATTCTAACTTGAAAGACCCATCAGGGGGTTAATCTTGATTTGGAAGACCCTTCTGGAGGCTACATCCAGTTTTTATGTATTTAGTTAAGGCTTCCGGAGGCTAAATCCCGTTTTGTTGTTATATTGTTGTATGTTGATGGAAAAGTTCCGGCTTACTTTCGGACGATCGTTGAAATTGATGTATATTATGATCGTTGCCTTTATAAGAATCCTGACCTTTTAAAGTAAATAGTGAATAACGTGGAAGTCATTCAATGGGGTCTGGGAATGCTGTCGGGGCAAATACTCTGACAAGGGTATTTGCCGGGGATTTTAAACGTCGGACGGTGTCCGACTTTTTTGTTAAATTAAGGAACTTGATGAGACTGACGTCTGCCAAAAGTTTATTCAGAACAAACCTACAACTGAGAGACTAAATTTTTGCTTAAGTCCAAACGCATGCGGCATGCTATAGCGGCGGTGTGGTCAGTCACCAACCGTGTTTGGCGTGTACGAAGAGGCGTACGGGCGTTGGAATACTAAGTCTAACTCATATCCTACTTAAAATGATGACAGCCTCGCGATTCAAAGCCTGAGTAGGCCAAAGGGGTGGCTTATCGAGCTTACCAGGCTAAGCCTCTGCCGGTTAGATGGCGGGGCGGCAGCCATTTGCCAAGGTGAGGCAGTTCGGGCCTGCCTAGTCCCGAGGCAGGGTGACCTACTGGGCAACAACTCTTCAAATAGAAGAGCTGTGGGTATAGCTTCCGTGAATAGGAGCTAGCCCAGTAGGTTATAGCATCAAGCTATCACCCAACAGACACTGGGATCGAACCTGAAGGCATCGTACTGGGCTAGCTCCTTTTGGAACAGCCCACCGGAAAGGAACGTGAGGCGCGGTCGATTTCGACCCCGACATCATCAGATCTCATGACCGAAAACGGCCGCGCGGATAACATCATGGCCCTGCGCAAGGATGACATGCATAAATCGAGAAAATAAAGTAAAAATAAAAATAAATAAACAAAAAAATATATATATACGACGCCACATGGCGCCTGTAGATGAGGTTGGGGGAGGGGCAGTGTAGCTGTAGCCATTGGCATAAGCCAACGACTTTTACTATTAGTAAAAAAAAAAAAAAAAAAAAAAAAAACTAAATGCAGTTACAGGCGGCGCGCCAGATGGCGCAGCCTGAAGTGCGTGGGGCGTTTAGATCCCCAGTGCACCTGACGGTGCCCGTTTCGAACGGGCAGCCATTTTTTCAGGTAAGCTTGTTTTCTTTTTTATTTTTTCAGATTTCTTTTGTTAGATTTGCTTTAAATTTTTTTTTGTTTTTTTTTTTATTAGTAAAATTAGTAAGGCACCCCGTTCGTTTTGACGAACGAACTGTTACCTCTAGTGACGGGGTGAGCAAAACCGAGTGAATCTACGGGGGATACATTGTCGGGTCCGTGTGTGTGACGGACGTAGAGAGAGGGAGAGAGAGAGAGAGAAGGGGGATGACTGTGCTAGGCCGTTTCGTCAGGATTCCACCGACTTATCAGGGGGTTGCAACCCCGACGGCCCATCTGAGGATGGGCAAAATCGAATGAATCTACCCCAGATCGTGGGGGTGTGCAGACCGCCCGCCTTCAAGGCGTTGGCACACATTGCAGGTAAGTTTTTTTTTATATTATTATTTGTTGCTTTTCTTTTTTAAGACCCCTTCGTTTTCTCCCTTCCCGTTCGTAGCCGTTGAGGCTTGACCAAACAGGGAAAATGGAGGGGGCTGAAAACAAACAAACTAAAAACTGTGAAAAAGAAAAATGAAAAAAAAGAGAAAAAGGAAAGCAAAACGAGGTAACATACCTTGTGGCTGGAATGGAACAGCCTTTCCAGGCTGTGTGGGAGTGGCACCAGCTCCCCACCTAGGAAAGCCACAAATATTCGTGGCCGCGAGATCTAGGATCCCGCGGCCCACAACGTGCGCGTGGGATGGGGCTGTGGGAGCTGGTTGCAGACAGGATGGGAGGGGGAGGACCTACCTCTCCCAACCTGACAACTGTCCTCCCCGTTTTCAGGGGAGGGCAGAGGTGGGAAGGAGAAAGGGAAAAAGAAAAAGCCACGACCATGAATGTGGCCGCAGCTATGATCAAATGCAGGCCAAACTGGCCTGAATGTGACTCAGGCGAGAGGCTGGGGAGATGAAGAGGTGGGGAGGGGAATCTGGCTGGAAACAACCATTGTCCCATTGAACGTGCACTTAGTGTGGGGCAGAGTGCAGGGAAAAGGGAGAAAAAGAGGGGGGAAGTTGAGTACAACTGCCACCCTAAGTGTGTGGCTGAGGTGAGACAGCCTCAGTCTGTTGATCTGACTCAGATCGACGACCCCTGGCAAGTGACGAATTTTGCCTGGGGGCAGCTGAGGCTGCTGCTGCCCTCCTCAGCCACTACAAAAGAGGCAGCTGTCCCCCAGCTGCCTCACACTTGCCTCCAGCTGCCCGTGTGTGACAGCACACTTGCCTCATTGCTGGAGTGCTGGAGAGGAGACAGGAGTGCTGCTGGCGAAGCTGGAGGAAAACAAAGGAGCGTCAGACAAGGAGGAGGACAGCCATGGCCAAGGCAGGGAGCACTCTGCTCCCCTCCCTTTTGGCTGACGCTGGTCCAACGGGACGGAACCAAGGACGCTGCGGGACTACGGCGGCGCCTCCGGTTTTGACGGCGGTGGTGCGGAAGCGCTGCCGGATTTTTGCGGTGGCGACTCCGGTTTTCACGACGGTGGTGCGGAAGCGCTGCCCGATTTTTGCGGCGGCGACTTCCGTTTTGACGGCGGTGGTGCGGAAGCGCTGTCGGATTTTTGCGGCAGCGACTCTGGATTTTTGCGGTGGCGACTCCGGTTTTGATGGCGGTGGTGTGGAAGCGCTGCCCGATTTTTATGGCGGCGCCTCCGATTTTCTCGGCGGTGGTGAGGAAGCGCTGTCGAAGTTTTGCGGCGGCGACTCCGGTTTTGACGGCAGTGGTGCGGAAGCGCTGCCAGATTTTTGCGGCGGCGACTCCGGTTTTGACGGCGGTGGTGCGGAAGCGCTGCCAGATGTTTATGGCGGCGCCTCCGGTTTTGACAGTTGTGGTGCGGAAGCGCTGTCGGATTTTTGCGGCGGCGACTCCGGTTTTGACGGCGGTGGTGCGGAAGCACTGCTGGATTTTTGAGTCGACGACTCTGGTTTTAACGACGGTGATGCAGAAGCGCTGTCGGATTTTTGCAGCAACGGCACTGGTTTCACAGCGGTGACGACAGTATTTTTGCACTGAGTGGAGGTGGAGCATTGACATAGAGAAGGTACCGCCAAAGTAGTGGTGCATTTTGAAGTGGCGTGAGCGTGACGCCGCTGGGACGCCGTGACTTTGGAGGCGAGTGGCAGTAACGAGAGAACGCCGCAAAATTGTTGGAAGGTGATTGTATGATGAGAAGGTATTGTGGCAGGTTGTCATCGCAAGGGAGTGGTGTGGATCACTTTGTCGACGATTAGTTGCGACAACCTTCTCATCTAAGGGCGAGAATCTATTCGATTTTCTTGAGTGAGCTAGGCGTTCGACACCACTTCACTCAAGGTCAGTTAATTGGCTCAAATTCTTTTTCACGCCTGTGTGAACCCACACTTTGCTTGACCCTGTTTTGGACGTTCAGAAGAAAAGGTCGAGTAAAGCGCGTGTGTCATGCATGTGAAAAGTGAGATCTGACGGGAGTATGGGTTGCTAGATTTTCTGGACCTGTGGTTGTTTTTGTGTGTGCAGGTAGGTAGAAGAATGATTGCTATGGAGACTGACCTTGCCTGTTGGAGAAAAGAAAAAGGATTGTCTTCCTTTACTTCTTACCTGTTGCATGTCAAAAATGATTCGTTTGTTTTGAAAAACGTTAAATTTGTGTGCACCATAAAATGAATTTGCTTGAAATAAAGCAGAAGAGATGAAATGAGCTTAGCCTTTTTCTGAGGATTGACCGCCTCTATTCCGGACGAACTTATCTGTCTATACCTATCCAAATGATTCTCATTCTTTATCCCTTTTGATTTCTCTTTGTTCAAGGTACCCTGAACTTAGGAGAAATGAGAACAATTGAAAGTTACTTGTAGTGGACACATGTTCTCTCTCAAGGAAGCATCTGGGGCGGGGATTCGTTGCTTCAGGAGCCGACCTTGTTATCGACCTTGAGTGGACCGTTCTACGGGGGGGTACTTTGCCGATTCGGTGGAGACGACCTGACTTCTGAGATCCGAGTTTTGTGCTCGGGCGAGGAGGAGTACCCCATACCACTTCCTAAAGGGAGAGACATGCATCACTTCAAGCAATGCACCTGATCAAGAATCAACCGCAAAACAACTTGTCATCCAAGAAGACTAAAATGGGTATGTGAGTCTAGTCTTGAGTCGGCGGTGGGTTAAAATAACTTTGGCAGCGTGTCTCATCAAGTCAAAACTAAGGCAGTCGATTACCTTGTCAGCTGCATCAATGTTATTATCCGTAGCCAACTCCTTGTTGGCGGTTGCACGAGTGTTTTGTGGAATTCGATCCGGGGTGGTCGGATTTTATTTTGATATTGTACTATTGGATGTATTGCATGATGATTCAAACTATTTTCTTAGTTAGTTCAGATTGAACGTACCTTTCTATCGATTGCGGTCAATTTCTTATTATGTAAATATATGTGGGTGTTATAAATTTCTTTTGAGTTGTATGTAAAAGGGTCTAGGATGATAAACGAGAACCCGACCCTCTCCCCTCACGCCAAGACACAGAAAACAGAGGAAATGAGGGACCAGTTCTCAGAAGAGTGGTTGGGTCCGAAGAGAGTAATTGCAGATATCCACGATTCGCAGATATGCTGGAAACACTGGAGGCGGGACGAAAATGCCTGGCCCTACAAATTGCTGTCTCATTTCTTTGTCCCGTACACATCCTCCCCCCCCTCCTTCGTTCTCCTCCCCAACTAGCCCCCCCCTTCAAACCCCCCTCCCTCCCGGACATAATTGTTGCTGCAGAGCACTTGCGACTTCGGCGGAAAGAAGCAGGATTCGGGGAGAGCTTCGGACGGGTGCGGGCCTCGTGGGACAGGGACAGGGACGGCCAAGACGGGATCATGGCGGAAATCAGGGACCTACTGGAGGTCGGTCCAACGACGGTTGCAATGGACTGTCGGCTCAGCATGACCGGAAGGTTTTCGACACGTTGTCGGCGAGAATACCCTTAGAAGGGTATCCGCCCTGGTTTTTGCAAATGACAGAAAAAAATGAGTTTGGCTTAAAGTCAAGTATATCGCGCGAGGCGCGACTGCATCTGCATGGTTACGATGGCCGGATGGTTGACTAGAATAAAGAGTGTGTGGGCTCTCAGGTTTGAGGCGCGCGTGATTCCGTTTCTATCGCTGATTATAAAGCTGGCGCGGACGCCAGTCCGTTCGCTTCTATTTTTATTTTTATTTTTATATTTGTTTACTTTTGATTAGGACTAGGATTTAAGGATATTTTTTCTTTTGTTGGTACGTTTGATTGATTCATGCGTGCGTACGGAGGACGACCTCGACGACGGCGACGAAGGCGACAGTGTGACTGCGGTAGGGCTTGGCACGCGGAGTGGCGCCAGTGGCAGCCGTGGTACAACTTGGTAAGTCGGCGCAGACGCTGGGCGGCCGCGCGCGCGGTTGTAGGCTGAGATGAGGCTCAGGCCAATTTCCCTGGCGCTGAGCGCAATGCCGTACCGCCTTATATGGCACTCCGCGGATATTAGTCTCAGGCTTGGGCTTAGCCTTATAGGTTACGGCATCGGACTACTACTACGAAGGTTTCGAGATCGAGGTCGATGGGCGTCGGCGCAGCAGCAGCAGCGAAGCATCGAGGAGGAAGACGATGGGGTTGAGGGCCGTTGGGCTATCCCCCTCGATTTTGTTAATGAGCGAGGCGGCGGGCCCGATTCGCGGAACTGGCGAGGTGCCAGCAGCGCTGCGGTGCCCCGGCCTTATCCCATATTCATTTTATTTTTACTTTATTTTTCTTTGCTTTACTAGTTTTGGTCCTTTTTCTGTCGCATCCCATTCTGGGACGCGAGACGACGGTAGGGTCGTGTGGGGTGTGTTGCACTCGCGGGATTGCCTGAAGTGCAATTACAAACTGTTTTCGTGGCTGCGCCAGAGCCGCGTCCCGCTTGGCCTTGGGACGCGGTGCCGGGGGCGGTACGGGGCCCACGAGCCTAGCTCAGTGGGCACACCATTGAACTGTTGAAATACAGACCTGGGTCTGAACCCAGATGGCGGAACTAGGGGTCGGGGCTGATCGACCCCACAGCCTGGGTTGTGTCCTTCGGGACATCTGTTAAAATTGGAACGATACAGAGAAGAATAGCGTGGCCCTTGCGGTGGGCCGACGCATATAAGACTAGGGGACGTTCGATGCCGGGTTTTTTATTTTTTTTGTTGTCTTTGACTTTCGCCTAGTTGCTCCCGATCGACTGGTTGGGAGAGGCGGAGGCTGTGCCGCGAGAAGCAGCGCTAGGTGCAAGCGCAGGAGAATAGAGCGCTTTGGGTGCACTAACGGGGGATAGCGCTGCATGGAGGGGAGGCGATGGGCGCTGAGGATGAGGCAGCGAGCGTGGGCGGAAGGTCACGAGCGGGAGCAACAGGCAACAACACATTCTGCCGACGGGGGGGCATCGAGGCCGGCAGCGCTGCGTGGCGTGGGGCGATGGGGGACAGACCCGAGGAGTAAGGCGGGGCACAGTGAGGAAGATCGCAGGTGAAGGGAAAAATGAAGAAAGGAATCTGGACGCATTTCGAGCCAGATGCGTACGGGGTAGAAATGGGAAAAACCCGCAACGGGCAGTGAGGAAGATGGCCGGGAGGAAATGGTAGAACCCGCCCGTTTCTTGATGAAATCGGGCGGGAAAGGAACCTACTCGGGGGTTTTAGAGTAGGGCGAATACGTTAGTAATGTTAGTTTTAGCGTTAGATTAATGGAGTGAGGGTTGTTAGAAAAACTACGTGTGCGGTGGTATGACGGAACGAAAAGAGGAGATAAGGGAAGGATGCTGATCTCATCCGATTCTTGACCGAATCAGGTGAGGGAGGATGCGATTCTAGCATTTTGAGGTGAGGCGAGTTGAATAGTATTGTTAGTTTTGCAGTTAGTTGGGTAGAATTAGAGTTAGACAAGAAGGGTGTACAACGAAGCTATGGCAGAAGAAGAGCCGGTGGGGGTAAAGAATCAAGGGATCACCCGGTCCTCGATAGAATCGAGTGGAGTAGAGGCCTAAACGAAGGTTTGGGGTGAGGCGATTTCATTAACACTGTTAGTTTGATTGTTGGATCAGTAAAGCACGAGTTAGTATGGGATAGAGGTGCGCAGGGGCATAGACGGGAAAGGAGAGGAAGACATGGAAAATAGTCGATCTTGCCCCCTACTTGATGGGAACGGGCAGGAGGAAGCACTAGGTAGGGGATGTTCATGGCTATGAAGTGGTTCATAAGGTAAGTTTCGGCTATCAAGGGGTAGGGCCCGAGGTACAACCAATAGAGGCTGTGCCTGGGGAAAGTGAACTACTAGCGTGCCAAAGCATCTAGTCATTTTCCTGCGACAGGTTCATTCGGATTTGCCCATTCTGTTGGAGGGAGGTGTGAAGCTGACTGCGGGGTTTGAGACTTACCTGTTGCTCAGGGCGTTGCTCACCTTGGTGATGGGAGTAGCTCCTGCCAGCTTCTGAGAACACGATCAGACTGGCGATGCGGTATAAACCAAGGAGCGAGCTATAGTAGCAAGCTGCGGTATGCCCGACCCGAGTTTTTGCAAAGATTCACTTCGAATCTGACCGTTTTGACGTTCCGGGCAGTAAGTAACTACGGGGTGAACAGCGGGATAGGGGAGCCTACCTGGATTGCTGTAGACGGAAGTGTTGTGTGTAACCATCGAGTGGTGTAGAGGGGACTAAGACACTATAGAAGAAGAGGGGAGACGAGGCCTTTCTGCGTCACGGTCCATTACGGGCTACCTATCCCATCGAGCCAGGAGCTAGCTGCAAAGTAGGGAACTTACCCGTTAGCCTGTACACTAAGTCGTGCGCAGGAACGGAAGGCTACCTGCCTGTCCAGTGAGTTGTTCACTGCGAAGGCAAACAACACGAATGCAGGGTTGTCCGTTGGTCAGCGTGGCACCCGCCTTACCAGCCTATGCAGCAGCAAGGTAGCTACGGAGTTGCAAGGCCCCGCTGAAATTAGGGATAAGGAGAAAAGAAGGGGGGCAATACGTTTTATGCCATTGCCCCGGGTCTTGAGCTGCGGGCCTAGAGGTCTACCGGCTGGCCGGT
Organism: Chara braunii; assembly: GCA_003427395.1. Taxonomy (NCBI): domain Eukaryota; kingdom Viridiplantae; phylum Streptophyta; class Charophyceae; order Charales; family Characeae; genus Chara; species Chara braunii. Next base: position 100,585 of record BFEA01000516.1, on the reverse strand, counting down.
GCGGTGCCCAGTTCGTTGAACAAAGCTGCAACAGACGAGCCGCAGGGACGACGGATCACCGCTGATCTGTCGGTAGGCCGGTGCCGTTGGAGGTACGGGCGGCCTAAGCTCATGAATGAGGGTGTGCCGTGAGCCTGGAAGATTGCAGGAGGATCGACAGTTGGCAATTCGGCGTCAGTTGGGCAGGCTGCAGTGTGTTTTGACCATCATTGCGGGACCCTCAGGCGCACGAAGATAACGAGGCCCTCTCCTGCGAGTCTGAGTGCACCTCTCTTAGATCTGAGGGACTTAAACCTTCTCTGTCTGCCCTTCTCACTCTAAGTCTAGTCTATTAGTTCTGAGAGGAAGGTGGCAGGCGGGATTGCAACCCGTAATCAGCGCCAAGGCCTCTGTGGGAGGTTGCCCCACCGATTGCGGGAGCTCTGCCGGAACTCAGGAGGAGTTCTGGAGGTAAGGAACTCAGAGGTAATCATTGCCTTTCCCTATAAACCCAGTATAACCCCTATTTATACACCCCCTATGTATTGGTTGATTGGGTTGTATGCAACACTTACTTTGATTTTTGGATTGACTTTCAGGACACAAATCAGACTAACTAACGGGATGCATATATAATGGCAGTTTCAGTTTCTTTGATTGCCTGAAAGCAGATTGTCACAGGGGGTTGCATCATGGGGAAGACTGGGAGGAAGGCAGTTTTGCTTGCAATTGAACGGGTCTTATAGGGTCAAGCATTGTTTCTAAGATGAATGATCTGACTGCTGTGTTTTGTTTTGTTTTCTGAAGAACCAAGCATTGTTTCCAAGACGAATGGCTTGGTTGCTGTGTTTCTTTAATTGTGCCAGGCATTGTTTCTAAGATGAATGGCCTGGCTACTTATTTCTGAGGGGTATTGTTTGCTTGACTTTGAGGGTCAGACATTGTTTCTAAGATGAATGGTCTGGTCGCTGTTTATTTTGGGTGGTTTCTAAACAATCTCTAGGTCTTGACCCAGGGTACTCTGCTTTTTTTATGTGCTGAGAAAAAAGGGATTGAGCATTGTTTCTAAGATGAATGACTCAACTTTTTTTGATTGTTTTATTCTGAGGGAGGCTCAGGCCAGAGGACTAGACATTGTTTCTAAGATGAATGGTCTAAGTCTGAGGCCACATGACTATAATTAGAATAAAGGAATAAGATTCTCTATAGTGCTGCATATATATGAGAACAAGGCTAGCCAGACATTGTTTCTAAGACGAATGGTTTGACTATAGCCTTATCACAAGAGAAGAGAGTATAACTAAGAGTTATAACTGAAGGTAACTTGGGCAGACTGAGCATTGTTTCTAAGACGAATGACTCAGCCCTACACTCACTTGCGAAGATTAAGTTCAGAGAGGTATATATAACTTCGTTATTTAAACAGTTCAGGGCGACTAAGCATTGTTTCTAAGACGAATAACTTAGACATACGCCAAAGGAAGAGAAAAGTAGTTGTGCAACCTGTTCGTGTATAACTAAGGCAAGGGTTGATATTGTTTCTAAGACGAATGGCCAACCTCAGTGCCCTATGTAAGCAGGGTATAAAGGGTTATATCATTGAGAGACTATGAACTAATGTCTGTTAAACCAACTTGGGGATGGTGAGAGTACTTACCTTTGTGGTTTGGCCTGCATGTGACTGAGTGGGATCACTACCTAGTCTGAGTTTGAGTTGATAGGTAGTTGCTGTAGTGACTCGCCACGTGCTAGAGCTGTAGAAGTTAGAATTTGATTCCTGCATTTTTTTTGATAGCTTTATTTTACTTGGATCAATTTTCGCACTTTCTGAGGTCTTTTATTATACTTGGCTTTGTATAAATTTTGGTAAGCTACTTTCTCTACGGGAAGCGCTGCCAAAATTTCTGCAAATCCAAGGAGTTAGTCAAATCTTGACTTTTCAAAGTTCAGCTTGTCTTAGGTTCATATATGACTTAGTAAAAATCTGGAAAGTCTCCCTTTCTAAAGCGAGCGCTGCCCAAATTTTTGGAGTTAGACAAATTTGGACTTTGGAAAGTCAAAGACTGTTTCTGGTTTCATATTTGGGCTGATATAAATTATGGAAGGACACTTTTCCTACGGGAAGCGCTGCCGAAATTTTCTTAGTTTAAGGGAGATAGATTATATTTTGATAGGTGGCGATTCTCGCGATCCACCCTGAATAGGGGAGATCCTACCGTTAGTCTACCTTTGCTTTGGGCATTGGCTTAGAGGTAGGCTTGGACTTTGTTGGCAAATAACTTTGAGTGAGAATGTGCTATGAAGGTTTATCCTCCATATGCTGATGATTTAGCTTGGGCATTGACCTGTCTTATGGTACAGGCATTTTCTTGGACATTCGATTCAGGACGTGGACTAGATTCAACTGATCCCTTAAGGATCATCTTCTGTTATCATTGATAACAGGTCGGTTGCCGATTCGTCGGTTTACGATTCAACTCCAATTCACTCTTGTCACTCAACCTAAAGGCTTTAGCCGTGTGATTGAACTGTTTTGTTGTGTTTTCACCCGGACTTTATTGAATGGTCATCCAACAAAAGTACTGAGTATTTATTTAAGAGTTGCACGAGTGAGGCTTGTGTGGCTAAAGCGAGGGGTATGAGTGCAAGGAATGGTTGAAGTTGACCCCGTGTAGTGCGTGGACTTCTGGATGAATCTTTGATGTGATTGCAGGTATGGTTGTGGTTCGACTTCTGGATGTGACTGCCTGCGATTACGTGCAAATGTGGCTGAGAGGAGTCCCATTGTGACTGTGAAAAGTGATCGTCCTATATAAATAAGCCTTATGTATATATGTATATATGCCTTGGGCATGCGCGGAGCTTATTGTGATCGTGCGCAAGGGTTAGTCAGATTATGGCTTGAGAGAAAAAGGGAGATCCCCTTCTATCCTTTGCTTCTTAGAGATTTTTATGGTCGAACGTTGGTCCTGGGCTGGGATTCAAGGTCCTTCTCCAGGACATCCCAAGCCCTAAACTCTGCAGGGAAGGAATCTGCCCCCGTGCAGAGCCTATTTGCCCCGCAGAAGAGGGTGTGTGGTCTTCAACCGCGCTTGGCGGTTGTCCAGCGTCGAGAGATTAACCCTCAAGGCTCGTGTCAGCCGACACTTGAGTGTCGAATGCGACCCTCGAGATTAACGAGGACCGCATGATTATGGGTACTACATAGTACGCCACCATTGCAACTGCTTGCGTACGTTTGCATCGCGAGTCGATATGAGTTAGCCTTGCGTCCGCGCGGTTTTATATTAAGTCTCGCGCGTGATGCCTATCCGATTTCCGCATCGGAAAGTTATGGGTTGGCTACCGAAGGGGCTAGGAGCGTTGTCCTGTTATTTGTATCGCGTTGTTCAGGCTGTGTCGGTTGTGCAATGTGTGTGTGTGCGTGTGTTTTTTTTTTGTGTTTGTTAGAATGGTGTGCGCGTGGTGTGTGGGATACGTCATAACCGACCGACGTCGAGCCGCGCTTGGGACTTCAGCCCCCCAAGATGTCGGTTCGCGTGCGGGCTCGATAGGCGTATTACCGCGCGTACCCCCTATGCTACAGTGAACGAGAAACGCCCTCGGCTGGTCCACCTCTGCGATTGCAACCGAGTATGTTTCGTACTGTGGACTGGTAGCTCGGCGGGGATACGCCCACCGAAGGAAGGTAACAACTTCCGTAAGGTGGAGGTAAGTTGTGCCTCGCGTAGGCCCTATCCTGTCGTAAGGGCTCGCGAGAGGTATGGCTGGCGCACTCGGCCGGAGTGGCCTAAGGAAGCTCCATTTGTGCGTTCGTGACGAGGATGGTCCAACTCCTGCGTGACGTGGCCGAGAGGGTCCCGCGCTGCCACGTGCGGTGCCGGACCGATGCGCTTGACAACGTTTTGGAGGGTGTTTCATAATGTCCCGGTTTGAAAGCGATGGGATGGCGCCAGCGATGGGCTGGGTCTGGCAGCACATTGTTTACCCCTTCATGGTCTCAAACAGGGTGTAGGGTTTTTGAGGGTTGTGGGATACCAGGACGTCTGGGTTTACTCATGGTCTCAGAGAGGATGTAGGATCTTCAAGGGTCTTGAAGGGTTGGCACAGCCTCACTGCGATAGGGGTGCTCCAATGATACTAACTTTCTTTTGCCCTGTTATGTGTTGCTGTGCGTTTCATCCCGCTATTCAGCACTGGGCTCGTAATGGACAGACTGATTTTTTGGCAAACTGGATGCGGGTTTAGAATTCCAAATAAGGGGGGCTGCAGGCACCAAGGGTGGGAGTTCAGCCATTGCCCGCAGGATGTGCGTAGCCATTGTACCACGGCGGACACCATCCTGGGTGGGGTTAGGCCAATGGGAAGTAGGAGCTCTACAAATTGGAAGGGTATCATATGCAGCCCTCGGGGAGAGAAGGATGCTCTAGAGCAAGAACTATGATGGTCAATATGCCCAACAATCACTATCCCCAAAAGATGTATCCAAGGGACGCTGGACCCGATTTCCAGCAGGTGCTGCTCCCCACCAATAGATGGAGCCTACCCGACGGTGCTAGATGTGTCTGCTCTTATCAACGCACCTAGCATTCAATCGGGTTKTTMAAAAAAAAAAAAAAAAAAAAAAAAAGGTCTAGGATACTGTGGGTTGCACGCTTGGTTGAGACCATCCTAGTCGTTCGGCGTACACTTCGTTCTTAGGAGATCAACGCCCTAATAGACGGACGACGCCCTGGTCCACTAGGCGTTAACCGAACGTATTTATACTACAGCGAACGAGCAAACGCCCTCGGCCGACCCACCTCTGCAACTGCATGTAAAAGCTTTCGCACGTGAGTCGGTAGCTCGGTAGGGATACGCCCCTAAGGGTGGTGACAGCCCCTTAGGGAAGGCAAGCTTATGCCCCGCGGGAACCTATCCTGTCGTAGGGGACCGCGGGATGTACAGCTGGCGCACCCGGCTAGAGTGACGAAGGGACGACGCGACCTCGCACCCGTCTCTGCGGCTCGCGGGAGCAGCCCTCATATATGAAGGGTTGTAATACCCAGTAGGCAATCCGCCTGTGGCCTAGCAGGGCTCGACCGAGAGGAACCCCGACAGGCGTTGGAACAGAAGGCCGAGTGAACCAGCAGTTGAAGGGGATTGTTGACCGTCACCAGATGGAAGTCAACCTCCTGAAGGAGCTCCTGAAGGAGCTAAGGATGAAGGATGTTAACGGACGGATTGAAACTGAGCATGAGGTTGAAAGACTCAAAGAAGCTATGGCCAAATTGGAGATGGAAAAAAGCCAGAAGGGGACTAATTTGAAGAATCAACTCGATGAAGCTGCTGGGCCGTCCACCTGTAAACCTCCATGTTTGTCTTCCAAGAAGAAGGCTGGCGCGACACCTGCTGCACAAGTTAATGAACGTGAGGCTTTTGCACGTGAGGAAACGAAGCAGTTACGGAAGCTCAACAAAGACGACGTGATGACCATCTGCAAAGAAGAAGGGATTGCCTATACAAAGTTGGAACAGACTAAGGAGGAGATTATTTGTCAGAGGGTTGCACGGGCTTTTGGGACCGAGGTAAGAAATGCTGCTAAAGGTAAGAATGTTACTGTCGTTGATGTGTCTGATGGTGACAAGGAGGAGTCATATAAGGATGATGGGCACGACTCCGCTACTTCTTAGTGTCATGCCCGGATGCGACTTGTCTTTGAGATTTAGCACGTTCGCTTCGTAAACTTAGGTCATTCTCGTCCAATCTCCTCAGATGTAAGATGCTTAATTTGTTACTATGTCTTGTGATTTGTTTGCTGCTGATCTTGGAAAAGATTCCGTTGGGGGGCCGATTGATTCCTTTTGTGAACAATTATTTAGCGAGCCAAGATAGTTCCAATGACAATTGGGAGGGACCGCTCGTCTATGCTTTGTTTTCCCCATGGTGTAAGCATCTGTATATTGGGAGTACGACGAGGGATTTGCACACACGATGGTCAGAACATGTCTATCGAGGAACACGGATGAGAGTTGTGGAAGAGGGTAAACGTAATGAAAGACTTTATAGGTGGATAAGGAGGAGAGGATGTTGTGATTATGTGGCTATTCCGTTGTGCAGATGCTCGGATACTGATGTGTTGGAGGTGGAATTTTTTTTTATTCGATGGATCTGTCCGGCGTTAAATACCCGTGGTAAACCTCGGAGACCCAAGCGTTGTAGACCAGGACGTCGTGAGAGGTTACGAAAGAGGAAGAGGTTGTTGTGCAATGATGAAAGAAAGTTGACTAATTGTAACGATGGGGCGTTGACCTGTTTTTATCCGAGCTTTGGACAACCCTCAAGGAGTTTGTTATCTATTTTAGATCAGTGTAAAGATAAGGTGATTCATCGTCTTCGAATCATGTGGCTTGGGGCCGATTTGTTGACAGATAAATGAAAAATACTCAAACGTCTTTATGGTGGGAGTATTTGGTCTGGGAATCTTGGTAGGCTTGAGCTCCGACACGCCAGAGGTTGGTTGAAAGGTGGGATTTCTTTCGAAGTGGAGAGAGTTGTTCCCTTCCTCTGTCGATCATTAGCATTTAAGAACTCTCTAGCCATTTTCTTGAGTAATCCATCGAGTAGGCGGCTGATGTTTGGTTGGGATTTTGATACACTTGTGTATGCGTATACTGCGGTTTGGACCTTTAGCGAGAAGAGGACTCATTTCTGGTTGAGATGTCTGTTGTCAGCTTGCATTCAGTCACGTTTCGGGATCGAAGTTAGAAGGAGGTTGGTGGTGCGAATCACGTACGATGAGCAGATAAGTAGGACGAAAGTTCGTCTGTTATGTACACGCATTTTGGCAAGTCTCAATATCAGTTTCGCTTGGAAAGCCATGCTGTCAAGGAGAATTCGGGTGGTTTGGACACGAAATAAAACAGTTGGGAGTATTATTCACAATTTCCGAATCCACTCTCGTTGTCGATTCTTTCATTGTTCATGCACTGATTGTGATTCACGGCTACCACGAGATGTTGATGGGCATGTGGCCTTTCGGCTTAATGATTCGACTGTGTTTCCATCATGGATGAAAAATTCTCGGAATAACTGACATTTCGTTAAAACTAGCATTTTTTTCTAAATTCACGAAATTGAGCGTACCCAAAAACAACATTTTTTTATATTTTTTTGTCCCCATGACGTCGGATGATCAGATCATCGGGTGTCGTGGCGACTCCCAATGATCTGACCATCAGATATATTTTAACGACACTTTACGTTGAGGTACATCAGATGGACAAAGTGAGATAACCACTTTCTCACCCGATGAGCAATGAAATTTTGACTAAGTCCACTTTCGTGAATTTAGAAAAAAATGTCAATCTTAACGAAATGTGAGTTGAATATTGTTCGCTCATCTAAGTCTTGCTCTGTTCGGTCCTTACGTCAGTATATTGTCTTAGCTTTCCTTTCAGGTGGAACCCTGCCTAAATTCGATAATGAGCTGGTGTCTGGACTTGCTCTTCGCGGGTGCTTCGTGAATGAAGGAGGTGTGAAGATGGATCCCTGTTCTACCGTGGCATTAAACAAACCTGGTGCTATCTCTGACGAGGATGTGAGTACTTATGTGCAACTGCTGGAAGGATTGGTGTGCTCACCGATTGACCATAATGGTGGTGATACTCATATGTATTGTCCCGCAGTGTATGAAAAAGACATGAGTAAGTTGTTTCTTGATAACCCTGCCTTCGAGCGTTGTCATGATGATGAAGAGAGGGTGTTACGTAAGTGTGAAAGTGATTATGTTCAGTCGGGTTTGGAGAGAGTTTGACAATGGGATAGGAAGGGAGGAATGGGGAAAGCTTACTGCATCCCTAAGCATAAAAACGTGGAGCGGTGGAGGCCGATCTGCCCGTCTTACCCCGAGTGTTCGACGAAAGGGGGAAGGATTGTCTCGCGGGCTGTGAATGACCTTTTATGGAATCTACCTGAGAGGTCAAACTTGAATTTGCGCAGTGATGATGATTTGCGGGGTGCAATCAAGAAGGTTAACCAAGGATTGACTGAGGGTGATAGGTTGATTGTGGCCTCCTTCGACGTGAAGGAGATGTTTTCGAATTTGCCTCATGTGTCTATTCTGCAAGCGTTAAACTGGGTGATTGATTTTTGGGAACGTGAGGGCATTAAATCGGTGGCTGTGAGAAAACATGGGAAAGAAGCCAAGTTGGTGAAAGGAAAAATTGAATCCGGTTGGAAGTCCCTCTCCTTTGACGTTATTCTTTGTTTTGTGGAATTTGAGTTGCGGAATACTTATGTTTTTGCAGCTGGTCGGATTCTTCGACAGATTGTTGGGATACCAATGGGTAAATCTACTAGTCCGGCCCTTGCCTGTCTCCTTTGTGCATTTAATAAATTCAAATTTATATTCAGTTTAGGGGGGGATCGAAGATTTTTTGCTGGATTTCGGCTTGTCGATTACGTCTCCGTTTTTGTGCGATGTAAGAAGTCAAGACAGTATAGTATCATAAATAAATCAGACTTATACATTATATACATAATGTATAAGATAAATAATGTATAGGATATTATATAAATCAATCAATTATATAAATAAATATTGTAAATGAATATTGGATAAATATTGTATTATTTATAGATATTATAGATAGATTCAAATGCAGTTATGAAGGGTCTTTCAATGATCGATGAGTTTGAGAAATGTTATGATAAGAACTTGGTTCTGGAGCGTACCAGCGAAGGGTGTTTTTGAAGTTATCTTGGTTGTGAACTCAGGATTGTTCAAGGGAAGACAGGGGTGATTTGTTGTCTTGTTCTGAAGAATAAGAAGGATGTTCTCAAAGGAATGTTGGTTTTTCAATGCATTCAAAATTATGTATCGTACTCCAACAAGCAGCAGAAGATGGTTGTTATTGGATCCTTCTTGCATAGGGCCAAAGCTTAAGTTACCGTTCTTGATGGCTCTTAAGTTTGAGCTATGGAAACGAGGATATCCCGATGATCTGTTTGATACAACCCTTATTAGTTTTTCACGTAAGTTCAGAGGTTTGTGGGGAAAGTGGGTTTCAAGGTTCACAGGGTGGGAGAAAAAGCTTGGACGCATTGGCACGGGGGTCCTTGAGGATCCAGTTTACGATCCTGTCGGTTGGACTTCTTGTTCTTTTTTTTTTCCTTTTTTTTTTTTTTCCTTTTTTTTTTCCTTTTTTTTTTTTTTTTTTTTTTCCTTTTTTTTTTTTTTTTTTTTTTTTTTTTTTTTTTTCTTTTTTGTCTTGAGCGAGATTGACTCGATGTTGGATGGTTTGGGGTTTGGTNGGTTTGGGGTTTGGTATGAGGGGGGTTGAGTCGTTGTCTTGACGTGGAGTTTGGAGTAAGGACCGTGGTTTTGGAGTTTGGCAAATAGGAGTTTGAACTGTGGACCTGGATTTTGGAAAGGGTCTCTATGACTTTTTGATGATGAGTTTTGAATCATGGATTTGGGATCGAGGATCCGGTAGTAGGGTCCATGCAATAGGTTTTTTTCTTTTTAGATTTGCTGAATTGTGGTTTGAACATTAGACCTTGAATTGGTGAGTTTTTTTAGGTTATAGTCGATTTTTGTAGTTTAGTACCGAGTTGTCTGGAACTTTAGTGTGTGACGATCGATCCATGATTTAAAGCCTTTCGTGAGTCATTCTTGGCACCGACTTCATGACCCCTGATGAGCGTGGTTGGCGGCCACGTGAAACCGGTTGGGTCATACGCCGAGCGTTTCATGCTATTTTGTGCTTCATGTTATATTTCAGTAGTCACGTTCGGGATATTTGGGCTATATCTGTGTTTTCTTTCGTCTTCCTTTCCTTCATCTTCCTTTCCTTCGTCTTCCTTTCCTTCGTCTTCCTTTCCTTCGTCTTCCCTCTCTTCTCTGCTCCACTGCTTCCTGTTTGATCGGTCTATGCCAGTTGTATCGTCAAGTTCGTCATTCGTGATTGATATATTGTAGACTAGCAGGCCTTGCCTGTTGGGCCTGCTAGTTCCCGGGTCGGCTGTCCGGTCCACGCCCTCAAGCGGTCTCACCCCCTCGCCTGTGGCCTCGCAGACACTGCCTGCCTGAGGCCTTGCAGGCCCTACCTGCCGCTTTCCCATGGATGGCTGCCCATCCATAGCTCCGAGGTCACCCAGCGGGTAGGCCTCGGCATCGGCCTGTTGACCTCCCTTGGGTCGAGGTCAACCCCTGCAACCCAGAAAATAAAACCATTCTTCCTATTCCCCCTGCACCGCGATATTATTTTAAGTAGAATAGATCAAGCTCTACCACTTCCAAGCCCGCACGCCTCTGCGGCTTCAACAAAACAAAGCATTGTCATTATTCCCGGACACCTCAGGCATCCGCACTAGGGTTATATATATATATATATATATATATATATTAGTCTCTCAGTTAGCGGTCAGGTCTGAATAAGCTTTTGGCAAACGTGAATCTCATCAAGTCCTTCAACTCAACGAAAGCGTCGGACGGCGTCCAACGTTGAAAAATTGACAAGGGTATTTGCCCCGACATCGACAACCAACAACCAGTCGAACCGCGTGACCAACCACGAAGGCGAAACCAGAGGAGATGGTGATTTCCATCTTCGGGTTTGGAGGCTGACGAAAATTATGTCCGTTGGCAGGGGCAATGCTGTTGGGATTTTGTCCGAGAATGCAAGAGTGTTTGGATCTATCGATGTTGAGATAGTGGAAGAGTACCCCGGGATCTTTAGTCTGGGATGCACTGCATATGTCATTTGCCTTATGTTGTACGACATCCGCGACTTTCCTTCTATACATAAACCACGAGAGGTGACCTACCTTCTTTCTTATAAATACGCCCTGCACATACCCTCTTGCACTTTTACCCCAAAACTTGCCACAGGAGATCTCAGTTCCGACCTGGGACTCCACCCCCACTTTCCTCAAATCCTTAACACACCCCTTTCTCGCACTTCCAGGCCCCCATCCTACTCCGATCAGGAAGTCGCGCTGGGCGTGACTCGGAGGTTGGGCGTCACACCATTACCTGGCTTCGGGTGAGAATAACAATTACACCTTTTCTAAGGGTCATGAGCAATTACTAGCCTGTTCAACAAAGGGCCTTATGAAATAAGCTGAAGTTTAGAAGAAAAATGAGATGTAGTGTCGTTCTACACTCCTCGAAAACTCATGAGGGCACCCGCACACTTCGGTAGCAAATCCGCATGATCTAAAAAAATAGTAAAAGGCCTGATTTGGGGAAATAGTGGTGGCGCCTGTCACACCATGTCCCCAAATCTCTTATTTCCCGGTCCTGGCAGCTCACTCCGTGTGGAGCTTGGGAGGAAGCCAGTCACACAGAGCACACCTTTTTTCCCTAACCCGATTTTCTGTAATTTATTTTTATTATATATATACTTTTCCCCAATTGCTATGAGGCCAATATCTTCTAAGAATTTTCTATCACTTTTGAAAGTCAATTCAAGAAAGAATAAGGAATTCACAGTAACCTCCCAAGGTTCCCAACCCCGCAGCCCCTCAGGTCTCTAACACAAGAGTTCGCGAATGAGTAGGTTGCGAAAATGGGAACTAGGTGTGACTGCCCCTCATACTTTTTTGGGGGGGGATTTGGGGGATTATGCGGATTTGGTATCGCAGTGTGAGAGTGCCCTGAGTCTCGTTCTGCACCACTTGACAATTTAGAATTTTCAAGGAAGCACCGTTCCACCCCTCCCTAACGACGAAATCGATACCCAAAATGTTTTCACATTTGTGTTTTCAAGGGTCCGCCCTTGAAAAAGAACTCCTGCCCGGGCAAAAGGAAGATTTTCGTAGGGCGTGCCCCGAAGGTCACTTTGAGGCAAAAGGTTTCTCACTACGAGCCGCGTGGATTGCGGATGAAATAATTTTTTTAATTTGTCTTTTGGTGTTCGGACCCTGCGCCTGGTTCAAAGCGGTGCAGTACTCGATCAGGAGTGAGCGTGGTATCGGGCACCGCCAGCACGGTTACCGTTGAACCGGAGCCTCGCGACCGTTGGTGCCCCGTCGTGACCGTTGGATGTGAATCCCTGCGCGAACACGGTGTTGAGGCGGGTGGTCGTTGGCGCGAGGTTGAATTCCAATGAAGGCCCCAAAGGCGCATGCCCGCTGCCGCCATGGTTGTCGTTATCGCCTGGTTGTCGAGCGGCTTCACGACGGCTCGTAGTGCGACAAGTGACTACATAATAGATGTCATTACAGCGCACTTGTCATCTTCGCAGAAACTCTTCTTTTCATCTTTCCTTGTCTGGCAGGCACGCCTGTGCTGTCGTCATCCTGCTGCAAGTCCTGCAAATAGCCAGGTGCAGCAGACGGTCACCACGCAAGAAGGGCTGCAAAAAACGGGTGAGGGGAGTGTCGTTGTCGAAGGGTATGGGGAACCCTTGCCGAGGCATGCAACAGATGTATGACATGGATATGGGGGGGAGGGGAGGGGGCGCACATGAGCAGCACCACCGAATTGACACTCGTCTCCCTCTGTGAATGCAGCCCCTGCCTGATGACGAGACCTAGGAGCCTCCTCCGTCCACCCTGCTTCTTCCATTGAGTTCTACACAGGCGTCATACGACAGCCTCGCAGCGGACGAACGTCGACCCGCAGGGTTGGGCAGCATGTCCGCTCTCCTAGTTGGGGGTCATGAGAGGTCTGGGCCGCAGATGGAGCTGCACTTGTCCCTTAGTTGCACGATGGACATCTCGCGGACTGTCCTTGTGGATCCCAACAGCCGGTACGTGGGGGACATGTCCATGAGCACGTGTGGGTATGGAGGCGATAGGGGTCAACGTTCAGTGCAGACACCCATCATTCCATTAACGACCAGACAAGCTCGCAGGGCCGGCCGCAGAGTGCACGTCTTCTCGTCCGGCAGTCGGCGATGCCTTGGGAAAGGGAATCATGTCCCAACATCTGATCCGATCAGTGTCGCCGCACTGCATTGAGCGCATAATTGTATGTGTGTCAACGATGCGAGCTAGCAACGACGGGGAAGGGGGGGGGGTCAGTTGCGATGGGGATGACGCGGGTGACGCTCACGACGTCGAAGACGAAGAAGCCAATTGTGAGGACAATCAACCGCCTGCGAAACACGCCGCCGCCCAGCGTGGCAAGAAGAAGACGGTGGGGAAAAGCAGAAGCAAATCGAAGGTGAAGGACAACTCGGCGGACGATGATGAATAAGGAGGAGACGGCTGGGGGGGGGGGGGGGGGAGGTCGCTTGTTCGATGCAAGAGGGACCAGGAGGATTGGCTGTCGAACATGGGCCACAACTTCGCAAGGATGCACACGAAGAAGTGGAAGTGGACGGACGCGTGTGACGCCCAACCTCACGCCCAACACGACTTCCTGATCGGAGTGGGATGGGGGCCCGGAAATGCGAAAAAGGGGTGTGCCAAGGATTTTAGGAAAGTGGGGGTGGAGTCCTAGGTCGGAACTGAGATCACCAGTGGCAAGTTTAGGGGCAATGATGCGAGATGGTACGTGAAGATCGTATCTGGGATTATCGTCTCTGCCAGTTGCGTCGCTGTGGTCGGTTCCTCATCTGGTGAACCTGTGGGTCGTGGTGGTTGTCGTGCGGTTCGACCAGTTGTCGGCGCCGCTCGACTCCGGTTCGGGTTTGCCGGGTAATTTATGAATTTCGATATGCCTGGTGCCGCTGGCACTTTTCGCACGGTGTGCGGGGCCAATAGCAGGCTATGGAATTCCACGGAACCACTGTGAGTTGGTGATATGGAAGAATGAGGTGGAAGGGAGGAAAATTGGTACTAATAACAACGAAGCCCGGGGATATGGAATATTGAGTGTTGTTAGTCTTCGGATAGTCTGGTCCCCTAGGATAGTTAGTTATGGCCCAGTGGAAGTCTCTCCCGCACAATCGGTCGTTCTCCGTCAGACAGGGAAATTTTGAGTGTCTCAAGTTTCCCCGTCGTCTGAGAGGTTCACTCTCCCAATATTCTCGGTATTCCGAGTCCGGGTCCCTCAGGTTCCCACAATCTGTGATCCAAAAGGGAATTTCTACTCCCATATCCAACCAGTGAACTCAGTCTCCCGCATCCTTATGAATCGAGCTCGACTCATGTAGACGCGCGTGCACTTTGCGACTCGGTTCTCTCGAGATCACGGTCGTACGCGAGCGTGCACATGAGCGAAAAGGGATCAGATTCGGGTTTCTCGGATCGGTGTATCCAGTGTGTCCTACATGCATGCATCTATTCTACCCATGTTATCTCAGGTGAGATCCAGTCATTTCATTCACATCCATGCCATTCAGGTGACGAAGGAAAAGAAAAGGGGAGGAGGAGGAATCACCGCATTCTCATTGATCTAATGACGATCAGAGGTTAACAACAAAACCCAAACATTCGTTTTCAATCAGACCCAGGATTATTGCTCAACGCTGATGAATACTAGAAAGTGACAAATAATGAAGCATGCATCATAGAACAAGAGGAGAGAGAAATCCGAGAAGATCACAAAAGAAAGGGGTTCACATCCATTCCACGCATACACACGAAGCAAAACGACAAAGAAAATCCGAAATGATTTACAAAGAAAGTCCGAGAGGGCCGCAAAAAGATCGGCCAAAGTGGAAATCAAAATTATACAAATAAATGGAAGAAGAGACCTCATCCCACACGCAGTTGCTCTCTCTTTCTCTCTTTACACTTCCCCGATGCGGGCAGTCAGTCGCCGAGCACCAACACAGAGTTGTCATCCCGCTTGGTTCGAGCATGCAAGCCAGGTTCGCCCGTGCACCACAGTACGTCGCGGCCCGCATACCCGACACCAGCTCGTCGGATCGCCCAACTCTCTCGTTGACTCACCTCTCAAGCTGACTCGTTAGCCGACCCTCACTGATCGCGCTAACTCCAAAGTTCATAGAGAGCAAACTAATCGCGCTTGCGAAATTTATAGCATGCACGCTTGCGCAAAAGATACGGGATTAAGCCCAAGTGGTCAGAAGGAAAAAAGAGGAAGTACCGACGTCTGCATGGCCAGGTCCCGGCGTGGGGGCCGTAGCCGCACTCCACGCATCGATCTGGTCATGCAGGCGTTCAGGCCAATTATAACAGAGCATTAAGCATGCAAGACAAATAAGAAGAAGGCAGGCAAACACGGGGAAACCACGAAAGAAGAAAGATACAGTTACAGGCGCGCGCCAAAAACGACAGTTACACAAGATTAAGGGCGAGACCCAGTCAGAGCCCAGTTCCTAGCGCCGCAAGATGTGCGCGAGTAAGAAGCGCGGCGTAACAAAATTCAGAGTACCTAAATTCCTAACCTGAGTCCTAATTGCGAAAAGGAAATTCTGAAGAGTTCAAAAATAATTCCGCGAACCCGTGGGAGCTCGGCATCAGTTGAAAATTCAAAAACGATATTCCCGCACGGTGATTGCGCCAAATATTCTTAGTGCTCCCATCAGAACAAGAAAGAAGTCATGGCAACCGTTGTCCATCGCGCTCGCTAAGGCGCGATTACCCAATCGTTGGTGCGAGACTTTCCCGACACCGCCCCGATAAATTTCCACAAAAAACAAAAAGAAACGAGGGCATCCATGCAATTTGCCCGCCCGACCCATCTTTCCACAACTTCACTTATCCGACCCATCCGTTTCTCCCAAGGCAGCTTCACGCAGAAAGTCGCACAATCACAGAAAATGGTTCGTCACACGCGTCCAAAAGGATGGTGTTGCATGGGTTACGAGGGATTGGGATTCCTGTATGAAACGGTGGGATAGCATTATCGGGTCGTACAAAAAAAATCTTGAGAGACAAAAAAAATCCGATTTGGGAATGCAATCGTTTTTCACTATCACGGGGAAGCAGCGCAAGGAGAAGGGATACAAGTTCAATATGAACGTGCGTTTGTATGACACCATCATCCATATGATGCAGCAAGGGAACCAGGTCATCCATCCATCGAATCTGGCCAACATTGGAGGGCGACAAGGGTAGTAGTTGCAAGCGCGGGACGATGGATAAGCAGGCAGTACCGGGGGAGTGGGGGAAACATCGAGGAGCAAGAATATGGATGGGGAGGGGGGAGACGGCTATGCCAACAGATCATCGGGCAGTGCAACAAGAGGGAAAAGAAAGAACGCGAGGCTGAGGCCATGATGAGGGTGATGACGAGCCACTCGAGACCGCTGGCCCAGTCGGTGGATCGTGCAAGCAAGCGACAATGTGAGGTCTTCCAACAGCAATGTGATATCATGGAGAGGGAAGTGAAGACACAAGAGAGTGCGATGTTCTTGACGCCGGTCAGAGGATACTCTGCGAGTCTTTGCTGAAAATCACATCAGCGTTATCAGGATCTTGATTGCTATCGTATTCAAGGCCATGAGTGGGGAGGAGGAATCTCCCGGTGGGGTTTTCATTGCATGCATTGGTCGTGCATGGAAGCATACTTGTCGTTGTATTTTAATAATGTTTTATTTTGCTTTGTTGTCCATGTTTGCGTCAGTTTGGGGACTTGCATGTACTTGTGGTTTTGTTTTACTTTCTTTCCACGTCATGTTTTTTTTTGTTTTTTCCTTATTCGATTTATGTCGATGTCTCCTGCGATCCTCGGTCGAGGACCGTTCCTAGTGGACTGGTTACAACCTTGGTGTGTACAATAGCATCAAGTGACAATTGAAGTACCATTACCCAGAACGTGTTTTCCAGCTCTACCCTACAAAACTCCCTCCATTTTAGCCTCGTCATCCAAGGTTTAAAATGAATGTGGAGTCTTTCGTCGACCCCTGCTCCTCGTCGGCTGCCTCCCCTCCACCCTCACTAGCCATGGTCTCCCCTCCAGCCCCCGCGCCTGCCGGCATCTGAACCTCCCCGACCGCCCCCGTGTCTGCCAAATTCTTCAGGTGGATCGTATGATCCCCCTTCGTCATGGCCTCCATCTCGTCGTACACGCTCCGGTCCATCATGACGAAGTTGAAGCCCTCCGATCGCCTGGCCTTTGATGCAAGCTTGAAGTAGTCCTTCCCGCCGGAGAGGTTTTGGAACTTGTGGACCTTCTTGAATTGCTGCATCAAGTTGTCCCATTTCTTCCCGCAGTCGACGCCCTCCCTCGTGATGTCCATCGTTTGCAACCTCACCTGCACGTCCTCCCATTTCCACTCCCTCGTTTTTATGCGGGCAAAACTGGTGCCCATGCCGGTGATATACATATATTGAACCCTTTTTGCCCTGACGAGTGCGATCGTGTCACCCACCGACCATAAATTCCGGTCGTCCTCGCCATCGCTTCGGCCGGTGTCGTCATCCATTTTCTTATTCCGTCGATTTTTCGGAGCGGGACCCCTCTTCGCACTCGCACTACCGTTCGTCACCTTCCTCCCAAGTGGCCTGATGTCTGGCAAATCGTCGGAGTTGCAATCGTCGTCGCCGTCAACGTCGTCACAACCCAGGAGCTCATCGAAAGCCGTTTCATCGCCTTCGTCCACGTGGAGCTGTTGCACCCCTCTCGTGATTGTCTCCTTTCACCTTGATTCAAGGCCTGCCTGCACTCTGCCCACAACTGTCTGCCGTCACGTTGCACGTCCGCACCTCCCTCACGCGAATCCTCCGGTCGTTACCGTCCTCGAGGAGTCCCAGATCCGCGTCGCGACACAGGTGACAAGCGCATCCACTCCGGACGTTCATCCGCACCGTGTCCTCCTCCGACGTTCGTCGACAACACATTTCGATCCCCCCCACCTTCGCGGAGCGATTGAGGTACACCACCGTCTCGCGCCCTGCGCAGACCAACGTGCGTGTTGTCCGCGCAATCCCCATCTGGGTGGGGATTGATGATCCGAGTGCGCGTTGCCGTTGCTCCGCTGCTGCTGAGCAATTGGAAGCTGAGATCAACCGCTGCATTGCCATCGTCGTCGCACAACCCCTCGTTCAGCAGTGAGGTGTAAGACCACGGGGTCTCCGCCCGCCTGTCAACATACTATTGCGTCGCGGCCCATTCCTGCGTGGAACCACTTCCCAACGGCAAAGTCGACGACCTGACGTCTTCCCCCTCGTCATCCGACGACGACAAGGGAATCTCGTGGGAAGGCAGGTGAGCATACAACCTCGGGTCGTACGGCTGCTTCGCCACATATCCCGCAATGCGTTGCCAATTGCTCGCTCCGGAGGTTGTGGTTGCCGGTTTGCCGTTGGCCAGTCGTCGATCCATCCTGTCGGCTTTCTTCGAAGATCTCCTTCTGCGAGCCGCGCCCGGGACGAGGCCGATGAAACACATGTGGAAGAAGACAACGATGAGAAGCAACACGACGACGAGGAGCAGCAGAGGCAGCCTGTGCAGCAGGTCGGCCATGTAAGGCCCGTTGAAAGGGCAACAAGCCGACGTCAGCGGTCGACCGTCCAACGAACAAGCCCGTCGACAGAAGAAAGATCGGTGGAAGATTTGTGCACCAACGTGCGAGGCGTGACGACAAACGAAGAAAACGACGAACTTCTGCAATCAAACTGTTGTCGTCGAAAGCAGCGGCGGCTGAGAAAAGCATTCGAATTGCGGACCGTTGTCGACGATCGCCCGCCGCAGCAGACCGCAGGGCGCCAGCCGGCAAATCGCGTAGACGGACGGAGGCCTCGCACGGACGGTGACCGTTTGGAGCCGTTGGGGCGCCGTGCACATTTTGGAGGCAGGGATGTCCGTGCTCCCGTTCGCTGGACTACGTTTGGACCAACCTCGAACTGAAATTGTGCGTCGACGCATGCCTTCGCCGCTCCGAATTTCGCGCTTCCTTGTGCTCCAAGGGACCTCGGGGGGTCCCTTGGGGGTTAGGAAAAAATGGCTCTGGCCACAAGGACGCCACAAGGAAATTTCCTTATGGTGTTTTTACATTTTTTTTCGAGAATCGTCCCCAAGGACAGGTGGAACGGTCATTTCCTTGTGGATTTCGGGTCCACAAGGAGTGTCTAACGAGGCCCATAGTTCGAAGAAGAAAAATAGTAGTCCGCCAAAAAACTTTTGAGTGAATTTTACAAGCCAGCGACAATCAACAGAACCAACTTCCCTTCAACCCCCTACTCTTCTTCATCCTTCGACGAGCTGACCTCCTCCACCACATAGCTCGTGGGATGAGAAAAGCAGCCACAACCACACACCTTCCTCAACACATTCCTCCTCTTACGACGAGCCGGACTCCTCCACCCATATACATTGTGTTCGTCGAAGACGGTAGTCCAAAAACTTGGACCAGTACCCCATAGGGGTATATGGGAAAAATCGTAGGTCCACCCTACAGGAGGATTGTTTTGACAGTCAGAGGGCCACTCCCTTCTACCCATATCTTTTAGAGTTATTTTTGCATTATTCTCATCTTTCGGGGGTATATGGCATATTTCTACTTTCTTATGTTGTCTATTTTTGTCAGGCGTGTTCGTGTTGACGTCAACAAGAGCGAGGCCGAAGGCTGGATAACAGTGCCCCGAACGCGGTCGAACTCGATCCATCCAGCGCGCTGAACCTGGCCCGAATCAAGGTCATCTTCGTCGTCACCAAACTGGCCACCGAGAACATCAGGTTCAGACACACCCACACACACACTGGCCACAGATCGCCCGGGAGCATGGGGTGCGCGACGCCCACGACTGTTTGGCGATCGCGTAGGCATGCAGGCATGCAGGCGATCGCGTAGGCATGCAGGCATGCAGGCGATCGCGTAGGCATGCAGGCATGCAGGCATTCGGAAGGTAGGGATTGTCACGGCGGCGTGAAAAGTCGGTCGACAGCCAGGCGACGTTGCACATCGCCTGAAAAGCGGGAAGGCAATCGAGCAGGCAGTGTGCGGCAGTGTGTGACAAGCAGCGTCGTCACAAGACGGACAACCAGGCATGCCGGGAGTTTGACAGGCAGGACACGTGGAGGGAGAAGTTTACAAGCAAGCAGTGTGACAGGAAGCGTGGCGGGCAGACAGGGAGGGAAGGGGAACGGTCAGATTGCGCGGCAATAAGCGTGGCAACACGACAAGCGCGCAGCGAGACGGACAGGGCGTGGGCGTACGAGCAGCAGTCGTGAGAAGAAGTGTTGCAGGCGGGCAGATACGGAAGAAGAAGCGTTATGGGGATTTTGGCAAGCAAGCCGGGAGGCAGACAAGCTGGGAGCTTGACTGCAAGTCAGTGAATGGGGTGTGACAGCAAGCGTGGCGAGCAGGGCGTGTGACAGGGAATCAGTGTGACAAGGAGGGTCACAGGATACGGAAGGAAGCRTTATGGGGATCTTGGCAAGCAAGSCGGGAGGCAGACGAGTGGGGAGCTTGACTGCAAGTCAGTGAATGGGGTGTGACAGCAAGCGCGGCGAGCAGGGCGTGTGACAGGGAATCAGTGTGACAAGGAGGGTCACAGGATACGGAAGGAAGCGTTATGGGGATCTTGGCAAGCAAGGCGGGAGGTAGACGAGTCGGGAGCTTGACTGCAAGTCAGTGAGGCC
This sequence comes from Chara braunii, assembly GCA_003427395.1. NCBI lineage: Eukaryota > Viridiplantae > Streptophyta > Charophyceae > Charales > Characeae > Chara > Chara braunii. Next base: position 80,178 of record BFEA01000516.1, on the reverse strand, counting down.
GCAAGCAGCCAGTGGATTGGACCACGCATACGATGGTGTGAGCGGTGGCGGTAGTACACGCACTCTCGGATACTAGAAGACTAAACCCGTTCTCCTCTAGACTGCCTTTGACAGAAGCTATGCACCCACCAGTGAATGCCCGGGCATTGCAGAGAGGGCGACAGGGACTGGTTGTGACCGAGAGGAGCTCGGCAGGCAGGCGGGTAGGCAGGGAGTGTGATCCGCTGTGTGGCAATCAGCCAGCTGCGAGCCAGGACATCAGTTGGCAAGGGAGGGAAGCAGTGTGATAAGGTGATAATCGGGGGAGGGGATGGGAGGGAGGGGCGTGACAAGCGGATGGGCACAGGGAGTGTGACAAGAAGGTCGAGTGTGAGGGAGGCAGGCAGGGTGGCAACGCAGCCACAATCTTGGGGACAAGATCGCTTCCACATCTTCACTGGACCTCTACTTTCACGATCCAATCGCCATTCCTTGGATCCAATCAGTGAGCTTGATTACAGAGGAGGAAGGCGCCATGGCTACGTGTTCTATCGCCGGCAGCTGCACGTGCTTCTCCGCCTTGATTGGTAATAGGAGACGATACATAACACTGGTTCTCATCGGTCTCGACAACGCGGGGAAAACCACATTGCTAAGCAACATCAGGCATGTATAGCTGACTAACTAGGATTAAAGTGATTATCATACACAGTAAGTATATCTATCCATATCTATCCATATCTATCTATCTATCTATCTATCTATCTATCTATCTATCTATCTATCTATATATCTATATATCCCCATCTCTGTAGATATCTACATCTATATCTTCTCTCTCTCTCTCTCTCTCCCTATATATATCTATGTATATAGCTATATATGTTTGTGACAATATATATATGTTGTCAGGTTTGAATGAGGGGAGTTGAGGCGGATCCTAGTGGGCGTTAAATGGGGTGCAAGACGTTCAGCTTTAGACTATTGTGAGTATGTCTTAGGCATTGATGCAGACGTCATCTTCTTACATCGACTTCGTATAGTGCAAACATTAGTTCCGATCAGTACTTTTGCGCCGTGCACTCGGGTATAGACAGTCATCATGTACGTACACTTGAGCAGCATGTGTCTATCTCTAGCTATGTCTTACACCTACATCTATATCTATATATTAATCTATATCTATATCTATATCTATATCTATATATAGATATCCGTCACACAATCCGTGCATATATATCTATATTTATCTGTCTATATGATATCTCTCTATTCTTGACGACGCAGTGTATCTCTAAGTTTATCTACATGTATCTCTATCTCTGGGCCAGCACTTCTAGACAAGGTATTGTCAAAAAAAAAAAATAAAAAAAAATGCCGTGCTTTGGATGGATTCTGATAAATAACCGCTGCAAGATACAAAAGAAGGGGTTCTTGCTGTCAAGGATGCAGCCCCTTCTGTACCATACCTTGTGCCCCCTCCCACTCCATGCGTTTATTTTTTTATCTATAGCTTCTGCAGTCAACTTTTGTCTGTGAATGCCACGTGTGCCTCTTGTTTGATCAAACACGTGGCATTCACAGACAAAAGTTGACTGCCGAAGCTATACATAAAAACATAAATGCCACGTGGTTGATCAGTGTAAAGTGAATATAAGAGAGGTCGCAATTGAGAACTATTGGATTGGTAATCGATTATGGGCGTCGCTCCACTACTCGCGACATGCACAAAAGACAAAAATCATGGCCGTGTATGGTTCCATGTTCTAGCGGAAGATTCACTCTCGTTTTGCACATTTCGAGAGTAGTGGAGCGAGGGCCTATGAGAGTGAGAAGGAGATTGTGTCCTTCGGGACATCCGTTAAAAGGATTGGAAGGATACAGAGAACCTGGACAAGATTAGCAAAATGGCCCCTGCTGCGCAAGTAAGGATGACACGCATAAATCGAGAAGGGGATTGTTTGTCTGGGGTAGCTGAAGTGTCTGGGGATACCTTTCTCGGCCTTTTGGCTAAGTAAGATCAAGTGTAGTATCTGTTCTTCTGATCAGTTTAATATCTGATCCGTGGTCCATCGGGCCACGATGATTTTTTTAATTAATTTTTCAGGGCTACGGAGGGGTCATATGGGTAGGCTTGCCTACTCGACTCTTCCAGCGTTGCCTCCGTATTGCACTGCAGCGGAGCGTGGTGCGGCCCATTCCCCCCTGGGAGGAAAAAAAAAAAAAAAAAAACAAAGGGTCTGGGGAAGCACAATGTCTCAAAAGCTTTGGCGTGCCGTGTCGTCTTTGTCCTGACATTGCCCACGTGCTCTGTCTGCCACATAAGCAACCCTGCTTCTTCTTCTTCTTCTTCTTCTTCTTCTTCCTTTTTTTTTTTTTTTTTTTTTTTGAAGCAATCCAACACAGCAAAGCGGGCAGCGAGGCTGCTATCGTTTCGTTTTGTTTTGGTCGTCTTCCGCTTTCTTTGTCGTCTTTCGCTTCTTGGTCGTTTTCCGCTTTGCCGAGTCAAGCAAGTCACTAGCTGCCCCCCCTTTTTTTTTTTTTTTTCTTTTTTTTTTTTCTCGAAAGGAGGCTAGCCCCCTTAAGGGCCCTAACATTATTAATATATCTCTCTGGATGGGCCCTGACATTATTGTGAATCATCTAAGTTCATCAGGATTCGAGCTCAGGACCTGTTTGCTTACAGCTGCATGGTGGGGGTAGCATTCAGCTATGGTAGCTCTCCTTCTCCCGCGCGTACCTTGTTCTCCCTGTTCTTACCTGTCGCCCGCCTGAGGCTGTGGATGACACGCCGTCCCGTCGGGACTGCGTTGCCGGAATGACACGTGTGTCCTCTTGCTCTTTTTTTTTTTGTGTGTGTGTTATGATTCTGGTTGTTCGTTGCCTGATGGCCAACACTCACTCACATAAACTTCTGCACATGCCCATACACACACAGAAGGAAGGGGAGAGGATAGGAGTCTCACACCGCACAGGGAGAGATAAACACAGCGGAAGACTTGACCATGCGATATGACAGGGTACACTGAAAGTGCAATACACTCCCCTCAATCCTCACAACCAGTCATAGAGACAAGCGGAGCAGATCACATCCAGGAAACAATGATCATCCAGGAAACAATGAAACGATGATAGCCCAAACACAGTTACACACTGTTTATTAAACTCAGAGTCTCAAAATGTCAGGATCACTCCAGAACTACAGTGCGCTGCTCAGAGTTGAGCAGCGCTTCACTCTCCAACCCTGATTAACACCCGTAACACCCCCTGAGCCCTGAAACATCAAGCGCCACCCAAATACAGCCTCCTGGGGGCAGCGCCACCCTGAAACAGGCCTCTGAGGCCAAGCGCCACTCAGAGGATGAAGAAGAAGACCAGCGCCACAGTATCTGATGATGACGAAGTGTCGAGAGGCTTCCCGAGTGGAAGCCTGCAGCAGCGCCACCAAACCCTGGCTGGATGACCTCTGAGATGAAGATGCTGCAGCTATGGCTGCAACGCAACCCCCTGGGACCCC
>BFEA01000516.1:22695-41424 GCA_003427395.1 Chara braunii | reverse complement strand
AGCGGCGCTGCAGCCATAGCTGCAGCTTCTTCCTCAGAGATCATCTTGTCAGGAGAGGTGGCGTTGCTGCAGACTTCCACCCGGGAAGTCATCCGACACTTCATCATCATCAGACACTGTGGTGCCGGTCTTCTTCTTCATCTTTTGAGAGGCGCTTGGCCTCAGGGACCTGTTTCAGGGTGGCGCTTTCCTCTGGAGGCAGTATCTGGGTGGTCCTTGATGTTTCAGGGACTCAGGGGTAGTTTGGGCAGTTACTCAGGGTTGGGGAGTGAAGCGCTGCTCATTTTTTAGCAGCGCACCATAGCTCTGGGGTTATTTTGACAATTCGAGACTCTGAGTTTCATAAACAGTGTTGATACTGGGTTTGGACTATCATTGCTTCATTGTTTCTTGGATGTGATCTACTTGGCTTTCCTTTATGACTGGTTGTGAGGATTGAGTGGAGTGAATTGCACTTTCAGTGTACCCTGTCATATCGCATGGTCAAGTCTTCCGCTGTGTTTATCTCTCCCTGTGCGGTGTGATACTCCTATCCTCTCCCCTTCCTTTTGTGTACATATGGGCATACTTGGAAGTCTATGTGAGTGAGTGTTGGTCTTCAGACAACAAACAACCAGAATCATAACAGTTGGTATCGGAGCGAGTGGATCCAGACACTGGAGCGATTGATGAGTTGGAGCAACCATCATCATCTGGCGAGATACTGGAGTTGAGTTTCATGGCGGTTCATCATCTTCAGGGTTGTTGTCAGTGAGGTTGGTGGTGGTGAGTGTGTGGCGAGAAGAATTGGACAGAGGGTGACTCACTCTTGGCTAGGGTTAAGCAGGAGTGGTTGGCGATTGATGCTCAGAGGCCTGGGAGGCTCTGAGGAGGCTATTTTTAGCCTGGCGACTCATCTGGAATCTGGCGATTTGCAAGGAAGTGATCCTAAGAGCTTGCGATTTTGGAATTGGGTTAGGATCCCCAATTTCCAGGCAGCGCAGTACACGGTGATGTGGCGCTGCACTGAGTTATTCAGTTATCAGCATTTGGGAGTCCAAATTCAGTGAATCTGTCAGTTGAGGGTGAAGCGCCTTAGGGTAATCTACTGGATCACCAAGTTTCAGGAAGTTTGGTATGTGGGAACACTGGGAATGATCAAGGGATGAAACTGGCGAAATGGGGTTGAGCAAACAGCCATAGCCAGAGTTTTATTCATCTTCTTCAGAGATGACCCTGAAGTAAGTGTGTTCCTTACTCTACTCTGTGTGGCGATTCTGGGTTTATTTTTAGAATAACAAAATATGGTCTATCAGTCAGTTTATAGTTGAAAATCGAAATTCAGACTGTGGGATAACCATATCCAAATTCCCCTACCTATCTTTTTTGACTTCTACTAACCCTGTTTGACCTCCATCCTGACTCAACTTTCATCTGGGACTGCTTTACAATATTGCGATTCATCCTGTACTGTGAATTGAGTTGTTCAGGGCCCTGTTGTCAGTGATAAAGCAAACTTGAATTCTGCGCTGCCATAGCTGAAGCTTGGCTAGACTAGGGTCGGTCATAACTTCAATTTTGTCCGTCAGAATTCAATTTTGTCAGTCCCTGGTAAATCGCAATTCAGTGTACAGCCTATGTGTGAAATCGCATGATCAGATTTGGGGTGTTGAGTCGGTTACAGTGATTTTTGTAATTCGCCATACCCTGGGTATGACATACAGGGTCATACAGTGGTGAAGTCTGTAGGGTAGGTCTAAAAATAGGATTACCTGTAAATCGCTGCACCTTGGTCATCAGTGGACACCTGCCTATCCCTAATTAGTCACTCTGTCTAATTGCTAATCAACACTAATCAGTTCAGGACTGTATCCTGCAAGTTATTGGTGCAAGATTTGCAATTATTGTATGCAATTATTGTATGCAATCGTTGTGTCAGGGCAGTGATTGGAAAATCGTGAAATTGATTTTTGCTGAGTTTACTCTAAACTGACCCTGACCCTCGAGTGGTCTGCAGAGACTGAGCACTCACTTCCTGACTAACCAACTTTCTCTCTCCAGGCAGGTGTCAGGAATTGAGTGAGTACTGAAGAGAAAACTGAATTCCTGTTACCTCCTGTTTGTCTTCTGATTGTTTATTTTATTTTATTTTATCTGTATTGTGGGTAATTCAGAATGCCTAACACAGAGAAGTGAGAGGCTTCTGAGGTGAAGTCTCAACTTCCTATTGACCCTTTAGAGGCCGAACTGCGTGCTGAGGAGGAAAAACTTCGTAAACAAGCACAAGCAGTTGAGGCTCTGAAGGCCGAGCTGAAAAGAAAAAAGGAAGCAACTCAGAAGGAAGCTAGAAGAAAACTTCTTGTGGCAGACATTGAGAAGATCGGGGTGAGTGGCACATCCAATCAGTACAATAACGATATGGTTGAGTTCATCCTCTTGCAGAATGATATTCACCGGTCCTATTTTACTAACTGGGATGAGAGGATCACCAGTTTGGAGAGCAGTCACTCAACTTTTTCCAAAAAGTTGGATGACATCTCTTCAAAGTTGGATCAGATCTTTGCTCATCTGCAGATCCCACCTACCCTGACCGTTCCTTCATCTCCTGGGGGTCCCAAGGCAGGACCCCAGCAGCCCCCACAATCCAGTCAACAGCTGCCTCACAACCCTCAGTTTCATTTGATCAGCAGCGGCCCAAGCTGACCCCTCCACCCATGTTCTCTGCCGAGGACCCTAAGGTGGATGTTGCAGATTGGGCCACAGCACAACGAACCTACCTGAGTGGGTTCAAATGTGATGAGGATGTGAAGGTGTCAGCCATCCTTGCTCGTCTGGAGAGGACTGCACTGAAATGGTGCACCTCTACCTCTAGCAAGCAAGGTATGGAGATGTCTGATTGGGCGCAGAGGTTGGGGGTGGCTGGATTTCTGCAGGCACTGCAGGACCGGTTTGCAGACAAGGAGCAGGCCAGAAAAGCAGCGGTTAAAATTTTGCGCCTGAGTCAAAAAATGTTCGACGGCTCCTTGTCCAAACTGTACTCCACCTTTGAGAGTCTGACATCGACTCCTGGTTTGGAGATGAGTGAGCAGGATCTGCTCATTCATTTCCTCAGGGCAGCGCCTAAGCAATTCCAACTTGCATTGTTCTCTCAGGGCCACAAGGACTGGCGGTCCTTTGGCAGAGCAGCCCTGGACTTAGAGTCCAAACTCCATGTCCAGGAAGCACCTTGTGAAGGAAGGAAGGGACCCTCCTCAAAGGGGCGAAGAAGGAGAAAGGGTGCCCTGTTTGCTGTTGCAGCTTCTAGTTCAGATGATGATGCAGCATCCCAGGGTGGGACCCCTCCATCTGGGACTGTTTCCTCATCTGCCGCAGATCCTGTTGTTCTTGCCCTGGCTGATGCTTTGATGGGCATGGCAAGGGGCAAAGCCCCAACCCAGAAAGCACCAACCAGCAGCAAGGGGAAAGGTAAGGGATGTGCCTCTTCCCCTAGTGCCCAGAGAGTGCCTTTACCACGAGACGTCTGCTGGCCAACTGACCCCCTTGATCCTTCCACGTTCCCCTGGAATGCACTCAGGATCCAGGACGGGAGGAAGAGAAAGGACAGGGGTGTCTGCCTGAGATGCGAGGGGGACCATTTCTTGAAGGACTCCCGGCATGCCTCACAGATCTACATGCAGGCTCTAGTTCAAAAAACTAGAGCAGGGAGAGGTGGAAGCAGCAGCTCCTTCCACCAGTGCTGATTCACTTTCTGATGAAGATGAATCTTCACATTCTCTCGTTGGTTCTGTTTTTGGAGTTGCATCTTCACAGTCCTTCACTTTTGAGGACTTTGAGTTGGATGAGACGTGGGAGGAGGAGGATTCTCAGTGCCTTGCTGATCTTTTCCTGTCCTTGCAGGAAAGGAAGAAGCATAGGTCGTAACTCATCCTACTTCGACCCTCTATCCTGGGAGCCAAGATCAAAGGGCTCTTGGACTGTGGGGCCACTCGCAACTTCATGTCTCTCAAGGCAGTCAACAAGCTGCACTTGGACCAGAGACTTGTGAAATTGCGACAATAGGGAGAAATCAAGCACCGCCTGAATTTCAATGTGTTTCCTAATATTCCCTTTGACGTTGTGTTCTCCATGCAGTGGCCTAGTGCCACCAACCCTAGGATCGACTGGCAGATCCCTAGGGTTGAGCTACCTGACCGGCATGGGGTATATCGCCCTTGCATGCTCGCAGATGAGTACCATCCGGCCAGTAGCTGTTTTTGCATGCGTGCTCGCAGTCTTATGCGACTTTCGCGCCAGACTGACCACACCCATCTGTTCGTGGCTTATGTCAAACAGTCTGATGTGGAGACTGCTCCTTGTCCCTCTCAAATTCAGCAGGTTGTGAACCGATTCTCAAATCTTATGCAGGAGCCGACTGGACTTGTCCATAGGCAAACCAAACATAAGATTGAGATCTTACCTGGTTCGGTCCCTCCCAAGGGCCGGGTCTACAGGATGTCACCCGCTGAACTTGATGAGCTCAGAAGACAGTTAGAGACCCTGACCAGCAAGGGCTGGATTCGTCCCAACACATCTGAATTTGGGACACCAGTCCTCTTTGTTCCAAAGGGGAATGGTGAGTTCAGAATGTGTGTGAGGAAGTCCATAGAACCTATTCCTCGTATTGATGACCTGTTGGATATGGTGCAGGGCTGTACCATTTTTAGCAAGATCGACCTCAAATCTGGTTATCACCAGATTGAGATGGCTGAAGGCAATGTCCACAAGACAGCCTTCAAGACCAGGTATGGCACTTATGAGTACCTGGTCATGCCATTCGGTCTCTACAATGCCCCAGGCACCTTCCAAAAAGAGATGCATCGCATAATTAGACCTTATCTGGACAAGTTCGTGTTTGTCTACGTGGATGACATCCTGGTATTCAGTCGTTCTGTCCAGGAGCATACGCAACATCTGGCTCTGGTCCTTCAGGCCTTACATGATAACCAGTATAAGATCAACAGGGAGAAATCCTCTTTTGGAGTTCCCTCTGTAGTCTATCTGGGTCATGTCATTTCTGGAGAGGGGTTAGCTCCTGAGGCAGCGAAAGTTGATGCTGTTCAGGACTGGCCGAAGCCTGTTAACATTCGTGATGTCCGGTCTTTCTTGGGTCTTGCATCCTATTACAGGAAGTTCATTAAGAACTTCTCCTCTATTGCAGCACCCCTGGCTGACCTCACAAAGAAAGACACTTCCTTTCTTTGGACATCGGAGTGTCAGGAGGCTTTCACACGTCTCAAGGAGGCCTTGATTCGTGCTCCTGTTTTGAAGTTACCTGATCCTACCTTTTGTGCTAACCACTGATGTGAGTCAGTACGGTGTAAGAGAAGTACTTCAACAGGATGATGGGAATGGTCTGCAGCCTGCCGAATACATGAGCAAGAAGATCAAGACCAACAAGCTGCAAGATTCCACCTATGAGAAAGAGCTTTATGCTCTTGCGCTCAAGCATTGGAAACATTTCCTCCTGGGCAGGCACTTTAAGATCTTCTCAGATCACTCCACCCTACAGTGGATGAAGTCCCAGGGAGAATTGAATGACAAGCTTGCCCGCTACATTCAGTTCATTGACATGTCTGACTTTGAACTGAAACACGAAGGGCTGCTACAATCGAGTAACAGACACCCTTTCTCGTAGGCTTAACGCTCTCTTCCTTATCTCCTTTACTCACTAGTTTGGAGAGAAGACTCGTCAGACCATTGCTCGTCTACTGCCCCAGGATGCGATTTTTTGGCCTATAGTGAGGAATCTCCAGGATGATCCTACCTCTGAACCAGGTTATGCTCTGGTTTCAGATTTGCTTTACACTTGCAGCAGAGGTGAGGAACGCCTATGCATTCCCCAGGACCGCAAGCTGAGAACACTTCTGATGTCAGAGTGTCATGATGCTCGTGGTCACTTTGGTGCCCTCAAATCGTATGCAGCCCTATCGCAGCGCTTCTTCTGGAAGGAGATGAGGAGTGACATGCTGCATTATGTGGAAACCTGTGAGTTATGCCAAAGAAATAAGGTACTATGACGACCTCCTCTTGGCCTACTCAAACCACTACCCATCCCTGAAGCACCTGCACAGTCAGTGTCTATTGATTTTACTGACTTGGGTAGGACCACACCTCGTGGGATGCGTCAGGTCATGGTATGTGTGAACCGGTTTTCCAAATACGCAGAGTTCATCCCCTTACCAGTTGAAGCACGTGTGCCTGCTGTTCAGGCAGCCTTTGCTGACAGGTGGGTTTCACATCATGGACCACCCACCTCCATAGTCAGTGACCCAAGTCCCAGGTTTTGTAGCAATGAATGACAATCCTACTGCATGGATTACCTTCATTCTCGCCGGGACATGACATCAAGCCAATGGTCAGGCTGAAGTGATGAACCAGATTCTATTCCAGCTGTTGCGTCCTGTGATCAGTCCAGACCAACAGGACTGGATCTCCATTTGAGTTGTGCACAACTTGTATATAACACGTCTGTACACTCCTCCACAGGCTTTACACCCTACCGGTTGCATTGGGGTCGTGAGCCACGGCAGCCTCTCGATGATATCATCGACAAGGCTACCCCTATATTGACGCCTGGAACTGCAGAGTTCACCAGACGTTACCATGTGGACATAGAGCGCGCCCGTGCCAACCTGCTGAAAGCTCAAAAAGCTATGATTCAGCAGGCTAATCGGCATAGACGTCCTTCTACCATTCGCACAGGTGACTGGGTGTGGGTACTCAGTTCCGAGTTGTCACGAGAGGAGGACATTTCACCGAAGCTGCTGCCACGTTACATGGGTCCATGGCAGGCCTTGGATACAGTGGGAGCTGATCCTTTTGGACCATCTTATACAGTGGATGTCCCTCTGCATCTACAAACCTACCCTGTCTTTCATGCATCTAAGCTGTTGGCCTTTACATCAGCTGATGCATTCCCAGACAGGCCTCCTCAGTTCGGTCCCCCTATCCCTGGCAAGGGATATGAGGTGGAATCCATTGAGGACGAGTCAGGTACAGGTCCAGACAAGGAGTACCTTGTGAAGTTTTCATACCAGCCACATACCGAAGAGCGCTAATTTACTCGCAAGGAGCTTTTGAAAACAGCTGAGTCGGTTGTCCTCAGATATGAGGCAGCACAAAAAGGAGAACCCCTTCGACGCTCTGCACGCCTCCGCCCCTAGCTCGGAGGTCCTCGCTACGGGGAGGGTAGGTCTGCAATGACTTGCTGGTTCTGCTGGTCTGCAGCCTCTCTCGTGTCGAGGCTATACCATAGCTGGGATAGATTCGTAATTTTGTTTGGCTGAGGGCTAACCGAGAGACTTACCTGTAGGGGAAATTCGTGGGGGACATATCTGCAAATTTGGGAAAATACAGGCCTGGTACTAACTGAATTTCCTACCCTAACTGCTAATAGCAGGCCCAGGCTACCCCTAGGACAGACAGGCCCTAAGGGCCTAAGCTGATAGACGGTCGTATAGCCTATAGCCGGGTTGGGAGAGGCCCTAGAGGCCGAAACAGAAACGGTATCGGTCAGTCAGTCCGGTCTAGTTCGAGTCTAGGCTAGAGTAGACTATAGATAGGATGGGCACATTGGTTCAGGGCTTTTGGCAGTTGGTACCATGTACATCACTGCTGTGCAACGCGTGAACTGGAAGTGGTGACGACTCAGCGTTGGTGGAGACAGACATAGCCAGACCTGCGGAGCGCCGGCCATAGCTGGGACCGTGTGTCAGCACGCGGGGCTGTACAGAGGTCTGGGCTATTCGAGGTCTGCTGGAGGCGAGAGAAGTTGGTGCCCTGCTGGACCCTCCTCCGGAGTAGGGTTACAGGGTAGCGGCGCTGCAGCCATAGCTGCAGCTTCTTCCTCAGAGATCATCTTGTCAGGAGAGGTGGCGTTGCTGCAGACTTCCACCCGGGAAGTCATCCGGCTCTTCATCATCATCAGACACTGTGGCGCTGGTCTTCTTCTTCATCTTCTGAGAGGCGATTCGCCTCAGGGACCTGTTTCAGGGTGGCGCTTCCCTCTGGAGGCAGTATCTGGGTGGGGCTTGATGTTTCAGGGACTCAGGGGTAGTTTGGGCGGGTTACTCAGGGTTGGGGAGGGAAGCGCTGCTCATTTCTGAGCAGCGCACCATAGTTCTGGGGTTATTCTGACAATTCGAGACTCTGAGTTTCATAAACAGTGTTGATACTGGGTTTGGACTATCATTGCTTCATTGTTTCTTCGGTGTGATCTACTCGGCTTTCCTTTATGACTGGTTGTGAGGATTGAGTGGAGTGAATTGCGCTTTCAGTGTACCCTGTCATATCGCATGGTCAAGTCTTCCGCTGTGTTTATCTCTCCCTGTGCGGTGTGATACTCCTATCCTCTCCCCTTCCTTCTGTGTATGTATGGGCATACTTGGAAGTCTATGTGAGTGAGTGTTGGTCTTCAGACAACAAACAACCAGAATCATAACACCCATATCCCCCTATACACCCCCAACTCCCCCCAACCCCCCCCCAACGCCCCCATACCCCCCCGCCTTCCCCAAAAGTTTCTCAGCGGATTTGGGCTTTACTCAGCAAGCGCAGTACAGCTTCCAACTCAGATCTGGGAAAAAATCAGTGGATGGCTGTTTTCTGACTGGTCGGCAGACCGCCAACCGGTCGGCCCTACTGGTCCTCTGCAAAACGGTAGGCAGGTATGCAACCATGCTCTTGTAACTTTGTTTCTTGTTGGCACACGTCCTCTGTGAGTGGTAAATGACGAACTTTGACTTCTGTAACCGTCAATGTTAAACTTTTCTGCACCTTTCCATCTTGCTGTTTCCCGTTGGCACATGTGACGAGTGCAATGTTGAATGACGAACTTTTACCTTTTGCAATGGTAAATGACAAACTTTTCTCTGCTATTTTTTTACCCTCCCATCTCATTATTCACTGCTCAGCACAAGGAACCGGTGCAATAGGATTTTTTTTTTTTTTCCTTCTCCAGTTTGTAGTAGTTTCCTTGAACGACCAGTACACAGCCCCAGCCTTACAAGATTTCTTCATGGCCTACTCCTAAAATTTCGGAGGCTCGGGACTACTGGACCACAATGGCTGGCAGCACCAGCCGAAAAAGAAAAGAAGTGCACCGCTGGCGGTTTGGCAAAGCTTGCCGTGCAGCCAGGTCTGGGTGTACTGGTGCTTCAACCCTCCTCTGCCCCCGCAAGCTATAGCTTGTTCCCCCTCCCTTTCGTTTCCGGGGAATGCTTTCCCTGAGCATCCAATAGTCTTTTGTCATAAAATGTGCAATGCTCTCTAGAAATCAGACCCATATCATCTCTGATGCCAAATGAAACAGATAAAGGAAACCGCATTTGTGAAGAAAGAGTGACGTGAAGAGGAATTTCGTGAGGGTGAAGTGAAACTGGGCTATGGAATTGCTAAGCCAATCAGATCAGCCATGTCCCATTCCATCCAAGCATTCTTATTAATTTCTTACCTGTAGAGCAATTTTAGCCAAGAACAAGTTCTGCTGCTTCATGCCAAGCAAATATCTTGTGCTGCCTTAAGTCCGAGATGAAACGACAAGCATTTTATAGAAAATGAACAGGTTGGGTCCCAACGCATTATAAATGTGTGAGGACTACCGTCGTCACCCGAATAGAACACCTGGTTATTATCACCGCATCTGGACAAAGTTGCCCCAAATACGGCTATCATGCCCGGGCGTTCCATTCGGATAAAGACGGTAGCAGTCTAGCATGACTCGGCATTTGAGTGCTGAAGTGTGTTGCGTAGCTGCAGCAATGCAGTGGAGGATAGGGTTACTTTGCAATGACCTTGCAGTGCATGCCACATGTCAGGACTAGTCTGGGTCCAGGCGGGATGAGGCAGCATGTGGCCATATAATGCCGAGCCTTCGAGGACTGCATTCTGGTATTTCAGTGGCCAAAGGCAAAAAACTTCCGCCTGTTTCCTACATCCTGGCGGTGGTGGATAGGGCCCTCTAGGTCAAGGCATTATGCATCCCTACACCATTTTTCACACTTATTTGGGGGTCCATCTCATTTTTGCCCAGTTTATTGGCTTATTATCTACTTGCTTATTATTAAACCACTACCGTTTTGCTGCTATTTGTGCCAACGCGGCCGTTAATGCGCCATAGCCTCTGGGCCTACTGAACGAATAGGCTGGAGGCGCCAGGAAAAAGATTCAATTTCTGCTCCCCACCAGTTTGGCAAAACTTGGCACGCGGTAAAAAGACTAAAAACCGACATCAGCAAACAGAGGCTTGGACGAACTGGTGATTTAAGTTATTAATTTGGAGATCTTTACTGTGGAAGCTCAGCTCGCCAGGGTGGTTATGTGGGCTTGAGTGTTTTTCGCCCTGTGGTGTGCTCAGATGGGGTTCTGCCTGGAAGTGAAGCAGGGATTCAACTGCGAGGCAGACAAGGTCGCCGATGCAGGACCTCCACCTGATTGCCTCTCTGATACAGCTCTGGATGAATGACGGCATCGGCACATTCCTTTAGCTCCCTCACTTTTGGATCTTCCTTCCAGTTTGGGTGCATCTTCCATCTTTTTTTTTTTTTTTTTTTTTTTTTTTTTTGAAAAGACAGGCTCCGTCTATTGGTGGGGAGCAACACCTGCTGGAAACCGGGTCCAGCGTCCCCTGAATACATCATGATATTTAGTTGTACAGACTGGGAACCGGGCCGAGTGTCCCTTTGAATGAAAAAAAGAAATTCCTGAGAGAAGTCTAAAGCCGATCAGCTCATGAGACCAATTAGGCATCTATTGAAGTAAAGATTGCAGAACAATTTATTTTTTGGAACCGAGACTTCTTGTAGTTTTTCAACTTGAAGACAATTAGGGATCTCATCAGCCTATGGGTACCAAGACTCCCCGCCTGTCACCCCGAACAGACTGTCCCCTTGCCGACTACCTGCCTCCGCCGAAGGTCAACCCCCCAATCAACCCCAGCCCCAGAGTAGCGCAACCCGCAATTACTGCCCTTACCCCCTCAGATGCAGCACTTCCCTCCAATATGCTGCCACCGCCGGATAAGGCTCTCTCCTCTCCCAATGATACCAGTAGTTCCAAACCAACCATCCACTCAAGAGCCTGTTCTTCATAACCTTTGGAGTCACCCACTACCCCTCCCACGAAATCCCAATACCTCTGCCTCCATCTGCCCCCGCCGGGCCGGATCTTTGCCCCAAAAGATCAGTCCCAGGCCCAGAAGAAAGCAAACCCACGTGTCCGCCGCCTCTCCCCCAAGAAACCACATCTCCCTCCTTATGCAGTCCTCGCAGAGAGGGGCTCCCTCCATCCTGAAGAGAATGCTCCAAATACAGCCCTATAGCCCAGACTCTTGTCGCACAGTCGATAAAGAATTGCCCGTATTATTGAAACGAAAAAAGGGCAGAGCCGATAAAATCCTCACCTGTTTAGATCATTTTTGAAAAAACTGAGAGAAAACTGAAGCCATCTTCATCGTAAGTCTTGAATTCCTCCAAACTGTTCTCAAAACCGTCCCTGCCGGCTCTCTGATAACAAACAGGTAGTCCCCGAAGGGCATGGGAGTGTTACCTAAGGTAATTGGGCATCTCCCTTCCCATACTGCCCGCACTGTGGCATTGCATAGCAGACGGAAGAAGCACCAGCGAGAGGGGTGGAGTGAATTTTGGTCAGGCAGGCCTAATAACAGCCTTGATGGGTTACTCTCAACAGCAGAGTCTGCGATGCATACCTTGTAGAGTATTTCAATAATGTGTGTTCAATTCTTGCCCTGCATCTTCCAGGCCTCGTAACAGCCTTGATGGGTTCTTCTCAAAATCAGAGTCTGTGATGTGTAGAGTGTTTTAATAATGTGTTTTCAATTCTTGCCCTGCAGCTTCCAGGTGAGGGATGAATTGGACAATGTGAACATGCCCCTGCCATCCTGTTCGATTTTGGATATATCTGCTGCTATGCAAGCAGTGTGAGCACTGCGCAGACACTTATTACATATTTGTAATTGAGAATTAGAGAAGCCTAATCTTTGCTGGTTCAGTGGCTGCAAAATATGACCAAGCTGTTTGCTGCTGGCAGTTTTATGCTGCACACCACCGTTTTGACACCACCTGGACTCTTACTTGTCACGCAGGGTCAAGGGCAGTCTGTTCTCGATGAGAGGATATGGGTTGGTTTGCGATGGCTTCTGGGTATGATTGAGAGGGACTTCGTGGACCTTGATTTGAGGGCAAAGCAGGAAGGATCTCATGTGGTACGTGTGGTTACGTTTCACATGATTTCAGCTTATCTTTCCTTTCTTTGGTACATACAGCTCTGTACAACATAACGATTGACAGTGCAAGTTGAAATTCATGGAAATTCTGATCTTGCATCTATGCTCTGTCTGTCATAGCTCCATTTATTTTGCAGGTACGAGTGATGTGTCTATGGACATAAACCATGTGAAACCAATCCTGTTTCGGCTGGACCACGCTCCCTCCCCTCTTCCATCCCATCCCACTGGTTGCATACTAACTGTCTAGTCCCACTGCTCCCTTCTGCACCCACCCTTGTTCCATTTGGCACCCACCACCCTCCCGTTCCCTCTCCACCTGCTGTGACTTCTCACCGAACAACCTCAGCACCACACCCTCCATCCCTGCTGCTAATCACATACAAGCCCACCCTCCTCAGAGCACTCCTCCATCCCCCATCCTCTGCGTCAATCTCTGCTGTCGACACCCCCATGCAACTGTCCCTGTAATCCGCTTCCACCCGCTTGAAATCGCTGTTTCCCACTCCTAATACTGAGGCCACTTACCCATCCCCTTTCACTCCCAAGTTGCATGTTTGTTGCACCACCTGCCCATCCGTCCTCTCGCCCACCACAGTTCGTTGTGCTTGCCTGCATCTTTCTTCCCTCCACCGCTGTCGCTATTTGACATCTGCTTTCTCCTCCATACCCGTGGGTTCTGAATCCCTCCCCTTCACCTTGACACGTGGAAGTCTCCTGTCAGCCTTGGGCACTGTTGTTTGTAGATAGTCCAATGGAGGTGTCCCCACAGCCCACAGCCTCCCCCCCCCCTCAACAGCAGGGAAGCATACGCAAGAGCAGAATTGTCAGTAGAAGGGTCAGCCAAAAAGATAGGACCCAGTCGGAAGGCAATTCCAGGAGAGGACCATACTCGCAAATAAATATGCAAGTAATGTACACCCTTGCAGCATTATGCTGTTCCTTGTGCAGGGCTCATGCTAATCTTCTCTTTATCATTCCTCCTTTTTTTTTCAATAACAGAAAGAAATGGTCCATTTCTTTCTTTCTTTTTATTTTTTTACACACACACAGAGCCCCTTCTGCTCTGAGGGCCGCCAGCCCGGTTGCATATCACCGGCAAGCATACGAACAAGAGTCATTATAGGTCACAACAGAAGTGAGAAAGAAACGGGCATAGAAAGCAGGCGTAAGGACAGCGGGTGGAAGCAGTAGGCAATCGAGAGACTCCGCTTGGTACTCAGTCATTGCCCACTAAGTCCACTCCCGCCCTGGCCTATTGCCTTCGCTGCCACCCACTCCCCCCCTTCCCAATACTCAGCGTCCCCCTACACACCCTCCTGTCCACGCACTGCCTATATATTCTTAAGCTTAACCTACTTTCACTTATGTATACACAACCTGCTATCCACAGTAATATATCCCATATATAACCTACTTTCACCTATGTATACACAACTCGCTATCCACAGTAATACATCTCATATTACACTCCATAATGCATTCCATGCTACCTTTTTATCCTTATCAAGTTATCATGTTATCCATGTCATAACCTATTCCCTTTCATAGCCTATTGCAACATCTCGTACCATTTTGCCTACAATAGTCATGGCCCCGGCACCTTGCCACCCATTCATATTGTGTCCATCCCTAATCCCTTCCCCGCCGTACTGTCAGTCATCGGTGTGAGTGCGCGGTAATGATAGCAACGCCAGCTCCGCGCCCGCACGAGAGTGCAGCGCTGGAAGTCCTGAGGAAGAAGGAGACAGTTGATCCAGCACTTTGAAGAAGATGAAGTTCCTCATGAGGAGGAACAGCAAATATGGCTGCCAAGTGGAAATGGAAGCGTCCAAACCCAACAACACAGTCCTGTGGAAGCTCTCATGCAGAGCTGTGAAATAGCAGCAGCGCAGTCTTCAATTTCATTTCCCAACCCCAGCTATGGCTGGGCTTTGAGGAAGAAGATGACCTCGCCCAAAATAGCGCAGCGGCACTCCAGCAACGGACGGGCAGAGTTTCCCCAGTCAAAACGACATGCAAAAGACCCGAAACTAATTTCCTGCCCGCTACTTCTACTCCCCGACTAGACCTATGAGAGCAACCTACGACTCCCCTGTACCTACCCAGGAAACGGGACAAGGGGACCCAGAGCCCAGATTACGCAACACTCACAAACAAAACACACTCAAGTTACAGGTCACGGGATCAAGTCCCGCAAGGCTCAAAACAAGCAAACAGCAGGCAAACAGGCAACACAGCAGACAAAGGTTGCAGGATCAAGTCCCGACATCGACAAAATGGACAAAATTAGTATACAGCCCGCTTGTAGCACTGCAATTCATTGCATTCATACCCTCCCGGGGAGCGAGGATCCCGAGCTAGGAGTGTCCACAAGGAGACCGCCTGGGCAATTTTGAATTTCCCACATTGCTCAGCCTCGTAGAACCGCACGACTGAATTTGCAGACTTGAGAAGTTCCTTTCTTGTAAACCAACGGTCCTCAGTATGAGGTTGGAAAAGGAACTTGACAAGATACTCACAGCTGGGGCCTGTGCCCCACTGATCTTCAATGCTTTCAACTTCATATCCCTTTCCAGGGATAGGAGGCCCGAACTGTTGTGGCCAATGAGGGAATGCGTCAGCAGGACTGAAAGGCAACAGTTTTGAAGCATGGAAAACAGGATGGGTCCGGATGGGTGGGGGTACAGCGAGGACATAAGAGGGTCCAAACGGATCTGCCCATACACTATCAAAAACCTGCCATGGACCGTAATAGACAGGCAACAACTTTTGTGAGATGTCCTGTTCATCTGTGAGTTCTGAACGTTTTACCCAAACCCAGTGCCCAGGACGGATAGTGTTACGGACTCAGCCAGGGCTCGATCCCTGGTCCGCGGGTCACCACCCACCAGGCTGCTATTTTTTTTTTTTTTTAAGTTTCTGATCTCCGGTTCCTGACTGTTGGCGCCCTCTGCAGTTGGCGCCCGTTCTCAAATTTCTCCCTTGACACTTTCGGATTTCGATACTTGGCGCCATCCCGCATTCTGGCACCCAGACTCAGACCTTCGATTCTCAGTTCAGCCCTGAGTCAAATTGCACTTCTGCCCTCAGGACTGAACTTGAGTCCGGTACTTAAGACCGGACTCAAGCTGCGTTCGGACATTCAGTTTTCGGCCTCAGTGCTTGTGCTTCAGTGTGACTTGCTGCGACATTGTGTTTGGAATCCAAGATTGCGACCTTGCGACTTTGTGACTTTGCCACCTTGTGTCTGCGTCCATTGAGTCGTGTTGAGTCTGCGTCGAGTTGAGTGAGCGTGTGTGTGTACTCTCACTCTCCCTCTATCTCCCAGCCTCGCTGCTCTGCCTCAGCCCCGTCATAGATACGAGAAGGCTGCCTGTGTTTGTTAGCTTGTTCAATCATTCTCTTTTGTGATTTGAGCATGTTAACTCTGGCCTTCTCTAAATCCTTCTCATAGCTCCTGACAAACTCGGTAGTGCCAGGGGTCAATTTGGGCTTAGCCTTATCGATAATACTATCGAGAGGCTGTCTGGGGTCCTAACCCCAATGCAATCTGTAGGGGGTGAAACCAGTTGTACGCGGCGCGACTGGGGGCGCCGCACCGCTCTGCTATCGACATGGGCCGGTTCGTGAGTCGGTGGCGCCTTGTCGGCACGGCTCCATGCGAGGAATATCGAGGAGTTGATGTGGGCAATGGGGATTACGGCGGCAGGCATGGCCATTGACGTGATGCGTCGGCTAAGGGTTCTTCCAGCCTTTATAACCTAGACTGAAGAGGTCTCTTGCTCCGTGCTTCCTTTAGGTGGTGTCGCAGGTTGACACGCTAAAGGAAGGGGAGGCTGTCGGGGTGATTAGGATAGTCTTCATGAGATCTTGGGCATGGTAGTGGCCCTGCTCCTATGCTCCTGCACGAATCTAGTGGAGGTTGGTTGGGCAGCGCGGGCAAAAAGTGAGGAGCATCTTCTCATGCGGAGTGGGAGGAAGGAGGCTTGTTACAAGCTGGAGCGTTGGAGAGAGCTAGCGATTTCAAGCGTTCGTTTGAGCTGGTTCATCGGTTAAAAACACAGAAGCAGGTAGCGGCGCAATAATGACAGCGGCGATGGAGCAGGAGAATTTCGTGCGAATATGTGTAGCGCTCTTCGCATCGGCTGCCTTTTCCAATTGATTTCGCTGATTTTAATTTTGCATCTTCTAATTTCTTATATTCTTGCTCTAATCTAGTGCTTATACAATTATAAACTCAGCTTCTCAATTTTGCAAAAATAAACTTACAATCTATCTTCTATTTTCTGATCATCCAAATTCTCATCTACATGTACACACATACACACATATCCTTGAATTCCGACTACAATTTCTAAAAGTCCTCAGTAAAGTATTCTCATCTACATGTACACACATACACACAAACATATATCATCCATTCTGAATCGCCAGCATAATTCGTAGGGATCTGTTCTATAACTATGTATCCTTGAATTTCGACTATAATTTCTAGAAGTCTCAAGTAAAGTTCTATCATGATTTTGTAATCTTGGAACCTGAAAACTTCGGAATCTCTCCGATAATTAGTTTATTGATTCTTTTAAATTGGTGATACGTGCACATGGTGGGAACTGCCAAAAGTTGATTGGCGCAAGGGGCAGGGGAATAATTGTAATAGTCTTACTGCTGCCCTGCACTTTCTTCAGTGGGTTGTTCTTAAAGATGTAGGGTGTTCTTGGGGGTTATTGCATATTTTTGAAGAGGCCCTGCTTTTCCAAATTGCGATCGGCATTTTGGTAAGTGTGTCATTAATAAATGTAGTCGGCTGGATCGGATCGTTCCCGGAGCGCTGAACGGTAAGAAGGGGGTGGGGGGAGCTCTATCTTGCAGGGGCATCACAAGGTGGGGGGTGAATGTTTCAAAGAGGGTAGGGGCGGAGTAGGGGGTTGCCCTATTCGGGGGCAGGGGCTGGTGTGTGGGTCAACATCAGTCCCAGCGGAGGCAGAAATGGGCAAGGGGTGGGGGGGCATGGTTTAGGTGGGAACTGCGTGCTCCTGGGGAAAGTGGGGTAGAGGGTTGGTCCTATATTGGGGCCGAGGGGGAGCAGGAGACTCGCCTCGACGGAGGCAGTGTAGGGCTGAGGGGGGAGGGGGAGGGGTAGGGAGGGGCGATCTCTCTCGAAGAATTCTAACATCCAGTTTAGTATTTC
Organism: Chara braunii; assembly: GCA_003427395.1. Lineage (NCBI taxonomy): Eukaryota > Viridiplantae > Streptophyta > Charophyceae > Charales > Characeae > Chara > Chara braunii. The sequence goes on along the minus strand of BFEA01000516.1, from coordinate 23,971 downwards.
TTTCCATTTGGTTCGCCTCTTGAGGAGGTTGTACGAATAAGTGATATTTGGCAACTCATCTGTGATCCTGCGTAGGGTGGCCGAAAATCCGGTGGCCCTCGAAGACCGATGCTGGAGCAACGCTGGCCGGAGCCAGAGCCAGGTAGCGCAACTCTGTGACCTAGCTTAGTGGGGGTGTGAGGCCTGGTAGAGAGATCTGGGGGGCTGTTTGCGGGGGCAGTCTCAGTGGTCATCGGGGGTCGTGACTGAAGCAATGCTGGCCGGTGCTGGAGCAAGGTGGTGCAACTCTGTAACCTAGCCTGATGGGAGCATGAGGTCTGGAAGAGCTTCGGTTGGGAGGCTTGTTGACACACATCTTCTGAATGTTTCTGAGTTTTCCTTTTTCTTCAATTGTTCTTAGCCGAAGCCGGGTAATGGCCCCGGTAGCTCATTTTTGTATTCTGATAAGGGACGCTGGGCCCGGTTCCCAACCGTGTTGCTCCCCACAAATAGATTGGAGCATCGTCTCATTAAAAAAAAAAAAAAAAACTTGTACTATGAATAGAAGCATTGTACATGAGTTGAGCCCTGGACAGATGTTTGTCCCAATCCTGCTGATCTGGTGTGATCACAGGGCGTAGCAGCTGAAACAAGATCTGGTTCATCGCTTCAGCCTGTCCATTGGCTTCAGGATGTCTACCAGATGTCATGTCCAACCTAAAGTGAAGATAATCCTGACAGAATGACCGTCACTCATCGCTGCAAAAACGTGGGTCTCTGTCACTCACAATAGAGGTTGGGTGCCCATGGACACTCACCCACCTCTCAGCTAATACCTCTCTGACAAGAGGCACCCTAGCCTCAACAGGCAGCGGGATGAACTCTGTGTACTTAGAGAACCGGTCTACACAAACCATTACTTGTCTCATCCCTCGAGGGGTGGTCTTGCCTAAGTTAGTAAAGTCTATAGACACAGACTCACCTGGGCATTCAGGGATTGGTAAAGGTTTGAGCAGTCCCATAGGAGGTATTTTGTGGACCTTATTCCTTTGGCACAGTTCACAAGTCTCTACGTAGTGGAGTATGTCCTCTCTCATTTTTGGCCAGTAGAAGCGCTGGATCAGGGCAGCATAAGTCTTCAGAAACCCGAAGTGACCGCGAGCATCATCCCTACACTATTAAACCACCAGTACCTCTCCCTGCTTGAAGAAATCAACGCGGCCGTCAATGCGCCGGCGTGCGACCGGTAGTCCCCAAAAAACGGGGCCAAAAACAAACAGGCGCGGCGGGGCGGGGG
>BFEA01000516.1:3807-14013 GCA_003427395.1 Chara braunii | reverse complement strand
CGCTACGGCGAGAGAGAGAGAGAGAGAGAGAGAGATGAGCGATACAAGTTTGGTTGTCACTGACCTGTGAAGTGTGCCGCGCAGTCCCACGAAGAAGAAGATTGCGGCCATAGCCGCGGAGTTGACCACGGAGTAACGAAGGAGGGAGAGAGACCGGACAAAGGGAGAGACCGAGAAGGGAGGGAGGGAAGCCATAGCTGAGGAGGAGGAAGGAGAGACGAACAAAAAAAAAAAAAAAAAAAAAAAGAAAGAAAGAGAGAGAAGACAGCAGGGTGAAAGGAGGCGAGGAAGGTGAAGGGAAGAAGAGGGTTGGTGAGAGAAAGTGAAGCCGGCAGCCATAGCCGACCGGGGGTTGACCAGGAGTTGACCGGAGGTGTTGACCGGCGTTGACCACGGGTTGACCGGGGGTTGACCGCAGCGTTGATCGGCGTTGACCAAGCTGTTGACCACGAGTTTGACCAAGCTGGAGCCGGTATAATCTCGCCAAGCCTTCAACCTATCCCTCGCCCTATGGATGTGCACACACCCTGTGGTACTTGCTGAGTCTAGTCTGTCAGTCTCTTCTTTCTGTATTGAGTCTCTTCTGTCCAGGTGATAGGAACTCTGTGGATGAAGGATAGGGCCTTGTTGACCAAACCCACACGGGCTGAGTAGGGCTAAAGACTGTGTCTGACAACTCGACTGTCCCGGAGGCCTAACCCTTCCAAGGACCGGTACTAACCGGCGGGCTGCTCGGTGTGGCACGGTAGGCCCAAAATCCGAGCTGTGGGCTGCACAACAGGCCGTCTAAGTGTTGAGAGACTTGCTGATCGCGTCGTCCTGTTTGCGACGTTAAATAATTCCTAAGGAGTTACGGGGGATCTCCTTAAATGCCTCCTGATCAGCAACAGGTCTAGTAGTGACAACCATAGTATAGGTCTAGGCTAGAGACCCTAGTTGGCAGGATCCCTGTCCGGATTCTGTGAGTCTTTAGATTGAGTCAGTAGGTTTGTCAGTCAGGGGTTAGAATCTACGTAGTGAGGTTTGGAACCGTCAATCCGGTTGTGCACCTGTCAGCATGGTTGAGGCCCATAGTGGGACGAGCACTAGCCCCTACACCCAGGAGCAACAGGAGAAGATGGCCGCCTTAGTGAGAAAAAACCAAGGAGAGGAAAGAGCTCCTGAAGCAGGCGAAGCTGAAAGCTATCGCAGAGGAGCAGGGGGCAAAGATGAAGGAATTGGAGGAGGAGATGGAGAAGAAGAAGAAGGCTGTTGAAGAACAAGCGGCAGCGGAAGCAGAAGAGGAAAGGAAACGCAGGGAAGTCAAAGGAGAGAGTAGTGGCACAACGAATGAGGACGCCGCAATGGAGAAAAAGATCAGCGAGTGGATTGCTAATTTATCGTTGGGGGAAGATGAGGAGGAAGAGTTTTATGTGCCCCAGGACGAGAGGGATGCGTTAGCCAATGAGCTAGCAGCAATCGAGGACCCCCTGGAAAGGCAAGAAGTGGAGGAGGAGAAGAAGTTGGAATGGAAGTTGAGAATGAAGAGAGAGAAGAAGAGGAGGAGGGAGGAAGTTAACAGGTTGACCGCAGAGGTGGCAAAGGTGAGAGATTGTAGACAAGAAGTGCAGGCACAGACAGACATGTCTGCCAAAATGGACAAGATGCTGGGATATTTGGAAGTGTTGAGTGCGGCTTGGATGGAGGAGCGCCAAGCTAGCTGGGGTCAAGATGTAGCCCTGAAGGCCATGCGGTCAGGATTTCGGGATTTTGCGCGTGACATCGTCAGCCACGTTGGAGGGGAAGTTAGGCGACTAAGAGACATAGTGGGGAAGTTTTGTGAGGGCGCCATCGAGGGTGCCAAAGCGGTAGCCGCCGTTGAGAGCGAGGCCAGACCCCGCAAGGACCAGTCAAGCTTAAATTCCCGGATGCGTATGGGGGGAAGAAGGAAGAAAATTTTGATAATTGGGAGGCTAGTGTGAACAGTTACGTATACTTACAGCACATCCTGACTAAGGAGCAAGTTCTCGTCGCCTTCCAGGCCCTTAAGGATGAAGCGGCTAGTTTTGCCAGGTCCCTAGCACGCGCAGCCGGTTGTGAAAACAACCTGGTTGCATACTCCAAGGTCACCCCCCTTCCTCACTTCTTCAAGCTCTTGAGGGAGCGATTTACTGACCCAACGAGAGGCGTTAGAGTGTCTGACAAGCTACGGACTATCCACTCGCGACAGTGGAGGAGTGCAAGGGCACTCAAGGGCGTCATGGACGACTTGGTAGCCGTCCCAGACCATGGGGTCACTGAGCCCCAATTGGTCCAGTTATTTTACCGTGCCATGCCAGAGCCCCTGCGTGGGCATTTCTTTGAGAGGTCTCAACAGGCCGACATCACGTACGACGTGCTGAGTAGAGAGGTGGTCCTGTATGAGTCAAAGTCCATGCCAGTATCCACTTTCTGGCATAAGGACTTAGATAAGGGAAAAAAGTGGAAGGGTCGTACCATCTCTGGCCAAGTGAGGGCCAAGGACCATATGATCCTCACGTTAGAAGAAGGTGGTACGGATGAAATCCCCTACAGTGAGATCGAGTGGGGGTTAGAGGAGGATGACAACAGCGTAGGGCAAGGGAGGTCTTATGCGGCTGTCGCGGCTGGAGGGAGGCCGCAAGGTAGAGGAGGAGGCGAGGGCCAAAGGGGCCAGGCCACGGGAGGCCGAGGACCGGGCGCACAGGGGGTTGGCGGACAAGGGAACCGCTAAGTGGGAGGTAGGGGTCAAGGTCCCCCGCCAAATCGCCAGGGTTCTTGTCGGTCCCCCCAGCGAAGAGGTGGAAGGCCACCTCAAGGAGGATGACACCCAGGCTTGCCACAGGGCAGGCCCTGGGAAGATTTGGGCTTGGACCAGCGCGTATGGCAGGAACGCGTGGACTTGGGTCAGTGCGTGTTTTGTGGTGACCCGACCCATGTAATTAAATTTTGTCCTAAGTATAGACAGTCCCGATGGGCTGCTCAGCAATCAAAAGGCAGCCGCCAATAGGGTTCGCAACTGCCCCTACTTCAAGGCCATGTGGGGAAGCGAGCGCCCGCGTACATGAAACTCCCAAACCACATGAGCCTATGGCAGAGGTTGCAGGCCCGTGCCTAGCTAGCTGTCCAGAGACTGCTTGTGTTAGTGTCTCTCTAGGCACGTCCCTCACAGGTGTGGCAGAGGAATTGAAGGAGAGGATGCCAGCATGGGCCAAAATGAAGAAGGAGAGTAAGGGACAACTAATCTTAGTTGATGTAGAAGTATTCAGGAGTAGAGTAGGGGCCCTTATAGATTCAGGGGCTACCCGTAGTTACATTAGCCGTGAGCGCTGAAAAAGTTAAGGCTAGGATTAAAAGTCCAAAAGTTAGCAGACCCCATAGTTAGTGTCCTCGCAGACAACCGCACAATGCGTGTTGAGGACTACGTAGAGGGAGTGCAGACGTACTTTCGCCTAGAAAAGGATGGGAAGGTGGAGAAAGTTTTCCATTCCCTAACTCTCCTCGTTCAGGATGACCTCCCTTTCGACATAGAGTTAGGAATGGATTGGGGAGAGGCAACAGGGGCCACACTCCACTTGAGAGAGCATGAGTGTAGGCTCCCTAGTCCATCAGGCGAGGTTAAGACTGCCCACCTGTTTCATGTGTCAGGTGTAGATAACACTCTGGCACACTGCTGTCTCAGTGCTCCTGCGTTCGCGCGACTAGTAAAAAAGGAGCAGTTAGAGGACCAGGTCTTTGTAGTATATGTTAGACCTGTCACTGAGCCTAAGGAAGGAGATAGTCCCATAGATCCGACCATTGCCAAGCTGCTGGAAGAGTTTAAAGATGTAACTTAGTCGCCGACAGGAGTAGTGTCGCGACCCATCCAGCACAGGATAGAAATAGAGCCTGGCAGCAGGACTCCTAAGGGAGCAGTCTACAGGATGTCCCCTAGAGAGTTGGAGGAGTTGCGCAAGCAGTGAGACGAGCTCCTTGAGAAAGGTTGGATCAGGCCCAGTTCGTCTCCTTTTGGAGCACCTGTCCTATTTGTCCCCAAGATGGAAGGAGAATTACGAATGTGCATAGACTATAGGGGTTTGAATGCCATCACAGTGAAGAATGTTGAACCACTGCCCAGGATAGACGATCTTTTAGATCGGGTGCAGGGTTGCAAGTATTTCTCTAAGATAGATTTGAAGTCCGGGTATCATCAGATAGAGGTTCACCCTGATGACCAGTACAAGACGGCGTTCCGGACTAGATATGGGCATTATGAGTTTATAGTGATGCCCTTTGGACTAACCAATGCGCCAACTACATTTCAGCGTTGTATGAATGATCAGTTCAGACCGTGGTTGGACAAGTTTGTAGTAGTCTACTTATACGATATATTAGTTTTCAGCAGGACCCTCCAAGAGCATCAGGGTCATATGAGGCAGGTCTTGGAGAAGCTACGAGAGGCTAACTTCAAGATCAACGCGAAGAAGTGTGAGTGGGCCAAGACACAGGTTTTGTACTTGGGCCACGTATTAGACGGAGATGGTATTAAGCCTGAGGACAGCAAGATCGCGACAATTAGAGACTGGCCGACGCCCCGCACATTGACAGAGTTGCGGTCGTTCTTAGGCCTAGCTAAGTATTATAGAAAGTTCGTAAGGAACTTTTCTACTATCGCCGCTCCCTTGCGCAGGTTGCTAAAGAAAGAGGCAATCTGGCAATGGGACAAAGATTGTACGCCTGCGCTAAAGAGACTGAAGCGCGCGTTAATAGAGTACCCTGTCCTCAAAGTAGCTGATCCGTCCTTGCCATTTGTCGTCACTACGGACGCGAGTCAGTGTGGTATAGGCGCCGTGTTGCAGCAAGACGACGGCAATGGCTATAGACCGTAGAGTTCATGTCAGCAAGGATGCCATCAAAGAAGGTAGCCACCTCGACGTACGAGAGAGAACTCTACGCTCTCAGGCAGGCTTCAGAGCACTAGAAGCATTATCTGCTTGGGAGGCACTTCAAAGTATGCTCAGACCACGAAACACTTAGATGGTTAAAGACCCAGGCCAAAATGACACCTAAGTTGACTAGGTGGGCCGCTGAAATAGACCAATATGACTTTGAGCTCAAACCGGTCAAAGGCAAGTACCATGTAGTCGCGGATGCTCTAAGTAGGAGATCAGACTACTTTGGAGCTATAGTACACTATCTGGATATAGGGAAGGACCTGCAAGAGAAAGTTAGACAAGCGTATGCGCAGGACCCTATCTATAGTGACCTCGTCAGGAGAGTTAAGGAGACCCCAAAGACCGAACCAGACTACCGCACTACTGAGGGACTATTGTTTGAGAATACTAATGTAGTAGACCGCCTGTGCATCCCGAACAGTGAGGAAATTCGTAGTCTGATCTTAGGGGAATGCCACGACACAGAGGGACACCTCGGTTGGCAGAAGACTTTAGCCAATCTGATGTGTGCGTATACCTGGCCAGGAATGAAAGCTGACTGCATAGAGTATGTTTGCAGTTGCAAAGTTTGTCAGAGGAACAAGACCACTACGCGTGCCCCTCTAGGTCTTCTCAGACCCTTGCCTATCCCTGAACAACCTGGAGATTCAGTCTCCATTGACTTTATGGATGCCGGTGTCAAGAGTAGGCACAGCAAGAGCCAAGTCATGGTCATAGTTGACAAATTCAGTAAGTATGCAGTTTTTGTTCCTTTGCCTGCCGAGGCACGTACAGAATTAGTCATTCAGAAGTTTTTTTATCATTGGATTAGTGATCACGGAGTTCCATTGTCTATAGTTAGTGATAGAGACACCCGCTTCACCAGCCAGAACTGGCAGGAACTAATGAGAGTCATGGGTCAAAGCTGTTGATGTCATCTGGCCGTCATCCAGAGACTAACGGTCACACAAAACAGATGAACAAGATCCTGCAGCAAGTACTGCGCATGTATATTAGACCGGATCAAGTCAATTGGGACGAGATGTTGCCCAAGGTAGCCAGCGCATACAATAACAGCATGCACTTGTCTACCTGTCGCACTCCCAACGAGTTACACAAGTCCTTTAGACCCCGCAGACCGTTTGAGGGACTTACCCGGGATCAGATTCACAGGCTACCGCCCGGAACCAGGGAGTTCGCGATACAGCACGAGAGAGAGCTAGCAACTGTTGTTGAAAACCTCAGGAAGGCCCAGCACCGCATGATAGAACAGGCTAATAAGCACCGTCGCCTATCGCAGTTTCAGGTAGGCGACCTGGTCTGGGTCAAGTCTAAAGAGTTTGCACCTGAGGAAAACATCTCGCAGAAGTTACTGCCTGCATATAGAGGACCGTGGCCGGTTCTAGAAGTCAAGGGCGAGAGGATGGACCGTCCTACACTATAGAGATTCCAGCACACCTCCATACCTACCCAGTATTCCATGCTTCAAAGCTGTTGCCGTGTGTCACAAGTCAGCAGTTCCCTTCAAGGAGATCCATGATCCCTCCGGATATGGATGGCACATATGACATTGACGGCATTGTAGATGAAGACGTGCTTAGGACAGGAGGTAGAGGTCGTCCACAGAAACAGCATAAGGTCCGGTTTGCCTATCAGGAACCGGAAGACGACCACTGGTTTACTAGAACAGAACTTCTAGAAACAGCTCCCGACATAGTCAGAGCCTATGAGCGTGATAGGAAGGGTAAAGGTCCTGCCTTGGACTAAACTATTCTCGGAGGACCTCGAATTTAGGACGGCGGGAGTGAAACGGTTTTCACCTTTTGCAGTAGCAGATGCAGACCCCAGGGCTCGATCCCTAGCCCTTACCCTACCGATGTACAGTATCTGTGTCGACCCCAAGGCTTGAACCTGCGACCTGTGTATTTGTAACAGTTGGTAGGCTGTCGTAGGGTCCATAGGTAGCAGGGGTTCGATCTGTAGATCTGTAGAATAGAAGTCTTAGTGAGTTCCAGAAGTCCTAGCTGTAGTCCTTCTAGAAGGTCAGCAAGTGGGCAAGTGGGCAAGTGGTGAGTCAAGTGGGGGACTAACTGCAGTACGATTGCAGTACGACCTCCGTAGGATAGCAGTGAGTCCCTAAGCAGTCAGCGGTAAGGTCCAGTCAGTCCCAGTCCGGTCCAGCAAGTACCACGAGGGACTGTGAGCACCATGGGCCGATGGAAAGGGGCAGACCAACGAGCTTCAGAAGTATAAATCAAGAGGCAGTGCCCAGCCATTCATTCATTCCTGCGTGAGCCATGCGGAAGCGCTGCCACAGCGACTTGTGCAAGGAGGTCTGCAGTGAGCCCGGAGCTGAAGTGGGCGAGAGTTAGTGTGTAGTGCGTGTGTGTATGTGTGAGTGGCCATAGCCGCCATAGCTAGAGTTAGTGTGTAGTGCGTGTGTGTATGTGTGAGTGTTCAGAGAGACGCGTGTGGGATATCCAGGGCGATCCGGTGTATGCGAACAGAGAGTTGTTTGGGCGCTGAGTCGCCATAGCCATTGAAAGTGAACTCGTATCTGGGTTGCCATATCTCTGAGTTTTGTGTGGGTGCATGTCGCCAGTTTGCTGCGCTACTGTTTGCATACATGAAAAGTGTGAATGAAAGCGAGTCTGATTCAAAAAGAAATGCAAGTAGAACTTTTCTGCACGTCAGAGGGTGAAAGAGATTGCAACATCAACAAGAATTCCGAAATAAAAAAGACTTTCGATTTTTTTCTTCAGAGAAAGAAAATTGCGCTGCCTTAGAAGGAAAGATAGTTTCGGAGGAAAGATAGTTTCGGAATCGTGAATTAACCTAAGTAATTTTCTGCTGCTTAGTCAATGATTGACAACCAACGAACCTACCAACCAGTCAATGGCCGTTAGTGTAGTGGGTAGAGCACCTGTTGGAAATGTGCATTGTGGTTTGGGGCGCTAACCGACGTATGGCCATTCACTCATCCCTGGCGCATGGTAAGGACTACAGACACTCCCTTTACCACCCAAGGGGGTTAAAGGGGTTGCGTCCTTTATGGTTGTTGTTTGCTGGGGTTTAGGCTATCAGACGTCTGCTCGATGTTCTTGGTCCATGGGTTGTTCTAATGATTGTTCACGGACTTGTCTCCCAATGTCGTACAGCCGGACTAATTGTCATTGTAGCTCTAGCTCAGTGGGTCTGAGCTAGGGGCCATATAGAAGGGGTTGAGGGTTTGAATCTGATCAGGCCAGGGGGAGCATATTTGCACAGACGTAGTTGTGATGCAGGGAGGGATACTGTGTTGAGATTGATCACATGAGTTGGTTACCTTAGGGCCTTGCTTTTGTGGGGGCAGGGCCACAGGTGGGATGATAAGGGGGGTGCTGTTAGTGGTGGGACTGGGTAGGAGAGTCCTGAGGTAGGAACTCCCTGGGGGATAAACCAGAATGGGCCCAGTCGATGATAGCGGTAAGAGGAACGGATGGTGGCCTTGACTGAGACTGGTGCTTCTCTGGAAAAGGACTCTGGGGGGATCTTGTAGTAGGGGCTGTCTTAGGGATAGATAATGGTGGGATAGCCTACTTCCTGCGTTGACAATAGACCAGAGTAGGCCTAGTTGATGGCAGAGGTAAGAGGAACGGACGGTGGCTTAGTACGTACTGGAGGGTGTAGTTGATGACCGAGGTAAGGGGATGGATGGTGACTGTAGGCCAGCCAACGACAGAGGCTAGGGTACCGCCAGCTGGATTACAATCAACAACGATTAGAATAATATAGTTCAACCACAACAATGTGACCAGAGAGGGGTCTAGGAGGAACTTCTATAGGTAGAGGGGCGGACGGTGGCCGTACATCCACTGATAATAGTCTAGAACCTCTAGGTTGCAATTACAATAACAGCGGTACATATAATGAACAATACAACAAGGGACAAACAGAACAATGAAGAAAAAAAAAAAGGCTTGGGGGACAGGAATGGGTCCACCTATGGGACTCGTAGAAGAACGTCTACGCCTAGCGCTCGAAGTTCCCGTACGACAGGGCTCGTCCGGCTATGCTTCAATCAGGGCTGAGCTGGGTAGATCCTGCTTAGCCTTGGTGCTTACAACCGCTGTCCGGTCAGGTTACCCCCGTCTAGATGATAGGAGGGTGATAATCCTGAATGATAAACACTGAGGTAGGATTGTGGGAGTAGGGATGGACCAGGGAGATGAGAATGGAAGGTCAGGAGGGAGTCTCATAAGGAACAGGGACCTCTACTGACCATCTAGATAACCAAATGACCGACTACTGAGGGTGACTTTCATACATCTAACATACCTCTACAACAACCTGGACTTTTTCAAAAAGGAAAAAAAAACAGACAACCAACCAACCAACCAACCAACCAACCAGCCAACCAGCCAACCAGCCAACCAACCAATCGGCCGAGCGACCCACCCACCCACCGAACCACCCACCCACCCACCCACCCACCGACCAAACCCACTGACCGACCAACTGACCCACCCTCTACCCACCCTTCGATGAACAGCAATGCCAAGGCTGATGTCTTGAGGGATTTTGCTGAGCAGAAGTCCTGTTTTCGTTTCAGGTCGTCAGATAAGTCTTCTGTTGCCTTGAAGTGCACTGAGCAGTGTTTGTGAGCAGGTAATAAAGTTGTTTGCCTTTTTTTTGCCATGGTGGGGAGAGTGGGGCGAGCACGGGGAGAGTAGCGGGGAAAGGACTGGAAGTGGTTACATCGCAGTATTTCTGGACCTATGAATGGTACTGGGCTGATGCTATCTTGTTATTGATTTGACTCATCAGATGGGGCTTGAGATCGAGGCTCAAAATCAGCGTCGAGCAAGTGTTCGAAAGCGAAAGGTGCACTGTCATGGTCCTTCTACCTACCCCCTCTAATTTCCACCCTTTCCCATCTCTTGCACCCCTGTTTCCCTCCCCCTCTCTGTCGTTCCCATCATGCACTGCAGCCATTGATTTACTGGCAGCGCAGCATATGCTACAAGCCACTGCATGCTTCTGATTTTAATTGGCCTTATGGTTTTGTACTTTTTTTTCCAAGGGATCTTCTGGCAGATCTGGATACCAGGTCTGAGAGGGAAGAGAGGGGCAGGGAAAGCTGACAGTCAATCCTCCACTGCGGTGGAGTAATGGCCTGACGGAAGGAAGCGTGGGTGAGTTTTCATTGATGTAATGTGTATTTGGACTTGCCGGTGGAATAGGAACCGGACTGATGCTCCCCAGAATAGAAGGAGCTAGGACCATAAGGCCCTGTTTTCCTTAAAAAAAAAAAAAA
>BFEA01000515.1:1051267-1088797 GCA_003427395.1 Chara braunii | reverse complement strand
GAGAGAGAGAGAGAGAGAGAGAGAGAGAGAGACAGAGAGTGGGAGAGAGAGAGAGAGAGAGAGAGAGAGAGAGAGAGAGAGAGAGAGAGAGAGAGAGAGAGAGAGACAATAGTTCAACGGCGAGTCAATTCGCAGTTATCGAGGTTGATGTTAGGTCAAGATCTGTTTGGTGACTGACCACCTTTAAGAAATGACAGACCACCTTCAAGAAGTGTCAACCTTCATGAAGTGCCAAATAGTCGGCGGTGAGAGGACTCTTGTGCTAAAAACATTCTTAGGGGACCTTGCGGTCGTGTTCAGAACATATTGGCGTAGCACTATAAGCTCACCAAGCAGTTCTCGATGCCGGTTATTTCACATCATAAGACGCGTTATAAGCAAGCAGCAGCTGCTTGCAGGACCTTCTACCCGGTATGGATCTTTGAGGGCAGAGTTTCGCACTCCACCGTGAGATCCACATCGGATAGGTGGACCTGCCATCCTACCGCTCTTAGCTGTAGTCATCTTGAGGGAGTCGATGAGGTGAGGACCCGGCAAAAAAAACTGTTAGGGGACTTTGCTGCCGTGTTTTTGGAACTTATTGGCGTAGCACTAGATGCTCACCAAGCAGTTCTGTATGTCAGTTATATCGACACATCATAAGATGCCTTACAAGCAAGCAGCGGCTGCTTGCAGGACCTTCTACCAGGTGTGGATCTTTGAGAGCAGAGTTTCGCACTCCACCGTGAGATCCACATCGGATAGATGGACCTGCCATCCTACCGCTGTCAGCTGTAGTCATCTTGAGGAAGTCGACGAGGTGAGGACCCGACAAAGAACACTGCTAGGGGACTTTGCTATCGTGTTTGGAACATATTGGCGTAGCACTAGATGCTCACTAAGCAGTTTTGGATGTCGGTCATATCGATACATAATAAGATGCCTTACAAGCAAGTAGCGGCTGCTTGCAGGACCTTCTACCCGTTGTGGATCTTTGAGAGTAGAGTTCCGCACTTCACCGTGAGATCCACATCGGATAGGCGGACCTGCTATCCTACCACTGTTAACTGTAGTCATCTTGAGAATCGATGAGGTGAGGACTCGGCAAAGAACATTCTTAGGGAGCTTTGTTGCCGTGTTTGGAACTTATTGGCGTAGCACTAGATGCTCACCAAACAGTTATGGATGTCGGTTATATCGACACATCATATGATGCCTTACAAGCAAACTGTGGTCGGATCCCGTCCCCCACCCCGGCGCGGATCTATGAGAGCAGATTTGACGCAATCCACCGTTAGATCTACATCGGAGAGGCGGAGCGGTCATCCTACCGCTGTTCAGTGTAGTCATCATGTGGGAGTCGACATCGCAAGAACCTGACGATGTTCCAATTGGGACGTGCTCTTGTTTCGTGATGTGCAGGTGCTTACCAGCGGTGCTTTCGATCCCCTCCTCCACGTGAAGCAAAGTGCGAGGTAATTGCTCAGGGCTCACACCAGAAGTGCGATTGAACTCGCACTTTGATGGAGAAGCAGTTGCGCAGTCCATCAGCGTGACGATTTAATATGGACATTGGCTTGTCATTTGTATATTCCAGGTTGAAAACGCCATCAAATCTTTCTGTGTAGAAGATTCATATCCATTCATACAAGTATCTCTTGTCATCGCAAACATCGAGATAAAAACATCTCAAGTCAAATTGCAAAACACACAGAGACATCGCAAACATTGAGGTGAAAACATCTCAAGTTGCCTAGTGTTTTTCCGAAGGTGAACTCTCACAGCACACGAACAGTTTTCAGAAACCATTCAATGCAAAAAATTCATTCAATGGCAAATTGCAAAGCACACAGAGACATATCAAAAAATCATTGAACGCAAAATATCATACAATCCCACATTACAAAGTACACGGAGGCTTTCCAAAAATCACAAAGTACATGGAGCCAAAGTACAAATATATTCGCATTTCTCATACGGAAACAATAGTTCAATCACAAATGCCCGACATCCGAAGTGCTAATATGTTCGCATTTCTCATACGGAAACAACAACCAACATTCTGTGGAGAGCACGAGATGTACTCCGGGGATAACAAAATCGGTAATCATTCAGTGCACCGCTGAATCCGTAAAACAACTTCAAGCACGCATACATTCTGGCGACAATTGGTTTCCGAATGGAGAACAAGTTCGCAACTATCATAAGGAACCAACAGACAGCATTCAATGGAGACAAGCAGAGGGGGTGAACCGTAAAATGGGGCGACACACACAGAACAAGGGCGAGTCAAAACATATGAAAGCTGGATGGTCGGGGTGGGGCGGGGGAGAGGGGTTTTCTCACCACAAAGTCTCGCGAACAAAAGAGATAAGAACGAAACAATTTGGCGACCAAGAATCAATCGTCGATATCTTTCACTAAGAGCATGAGTGTAAAATGTCTACAAGAGGACGAAGACGTCATATGAGTAACAGAGCAACACAACCTCAAAACGAACAAACACAGCAGGGCACGGCAAACGCAGCACGGTGCTACCGTGGTCTAAGAGTACCGTGGTCTAAGAGGACATAAGGAGAAAAACCCGAAACTAAACAAAGAGAGCACAAAGTCGGGATATTCATATCTCATATGTAAGCGTCTACTTAAAAGATATTGCACCACGTGGCTGGGATATTTACATCGGCATCTAAGATTCTACTTCTTGTAATCGTCCGCTGCAACCCTCTAGCTGATGTTGCGAGGCAAGCAATAAGAACAACCCGAAAACAAACAAAGGCAGCACGGCGCTGTCGAAAGGCGTACGAGTAAAGATGACAGGTTCCTCGAAATGAAGAACCCTTAAAAAATTGCTACAGCACGAGGCTGGGATATTCACATCGACACCTAAGCGTTTACTTGACCAAAACGTCCACTGCAATCCGGTACCTCATCAAAAAAACAGCACAGCTCGAACCGGCCGACTGGTAGATCAAATGGGAATAGATTCGCACTTCTGCTTATGACATTTCAAAAAAAAAACTACCCGTATTTTAACAACAGTGGTATCATTCCGAACCTTGGAGTATGTCCACCGCAATCCTTAGCCGGATATTTGGAATGTCGCTTTGGGCTATCCAAAATGGTGGCGGACAGCCGCGTGCAAGAAATGAAGCGAAGGCGAGCATGAAAACACCACAGCTCGACCCGTCCGACTATTGAGGGACACCACGAACAACCACCTTGGGCTCCTGGAGATCCACTTTCGTTTTTTGACCATAATGACAAACTGCTTCGTCACGGAGGTATTGCGTGAAGTTCGCAATCACATCGGAAGAAAAACCACCATCGTCTTGTACGAGGGAGTCGTAGTACTCCAGCTGTTGTACTCGGAGACACAATAGGGTCCAATGCACTCCATATTTATGGACAGGAATCAAGACCATCTCGTACGTGAAAATATCAACATCTTTTGTCCATCTCGCAACCCTATCATGTCGATAGCCGCCACGAACGAGCTTGGTATAGAAAAAGGGACTGAAAATGTGAAGAGAGGGACACCCAGGCAACGCAGTGTTGGCAAGCAAGGCCAAGTACGACTCCACCACCTCGTCGGAAAGTCATTCCCCTTGAACAAGAGTTTGAAGACTTTTTCTGCTCAACGGAATAGAACCGACCACTTTGCGAACCGAGGATACCACCTCGTGGCCATTGCTGAAATCTCCGCAGACGTTCCGCAACATTCTCAAGTCCGTAGCGCTAAGCTCCTCAGTAGGCAACGAAACGCGAAAACATGATGTAGCCCCAACTGCAAAACACCCACGAACAAGTGTGAGGAGTGATCAAAATCACTGGGGCGAAATGGCTAAGAACCGTCTGCCCTTTTCCCAGAAAAGTTGTATCCCCGACTGTTGAATGTGTCCTTGGCGATGTACTTAGGACACCGGTCTTTCAAGACACCCCATTTGGCATCGTCATCAGACCCATCAGACAAAGCAGTAACGCTTTCAATAGACGCAGCCAAATGTTTCCGCAAACCTTCCTCCTTATTTATTCCACAAGCCTTCAGAACCCTGACAGCTCTCTGGGAAAGGCGAGGCATCTCGACTCTTTTAAACAACCTCACACCTTACGACTTCTTCGGTAAAGCGGCTAATGACCTCCATGAAAGACATTTCTCGCTCACGACTTTTACAGGCTTCATGGGCAGGGACATTGACAAACTCACACCTGTAGAACATAGAAAACAACCCACAACCCACAAACGTTTTTTTTAACAAGTGGTAAAAGGTACATGAGCCCATCACAGCAATTTGGACGAACACAGAGCTGGCGAGTGACAAATATGCGAGTGCTCCTATTCACAAATCTTTCCGTGCTCGGGAGCCCTTTGAGGGAACTGGCCCTCCTGCCGCGCCACTACGCCAACGTCCACGGACGATTCGAGGTTTTGGACCTCGGCCACGGCTGTGTGGCTAACAATCTCGGAGGCAGCTGAGTCGCTAGGCAAGTCGATGGCTTCATGAAGCACCATTTCCCGACTGGTACTGAGGTCAGACGCTCGATCACCTTGTTCTGCACTGCAATGGGTGGACAGAGAATCATGATCTTTGCGCTCTGGATCCATCTTGATGCTGACGGCCACCTCACCGCCTTCCAAGGAGGATTCGGCGTTCTGCATCTCGGCCACGCCTGAGTCGCTAACCAACTCGGTGGCAGCCGAGTCGTCACCCAACTCTATGGCTTCATGAAGCACCATTCGCCGAGCGGTGCTTAGGACAGAAGCTCGACCACCCTGTTCTTCACCGCAACGGGCGGGCGAAGAATCATCATCTTTCCGCTGTGGATCCGTCTGGATATCGACAGTCACCTCACTGCCTTCCACCACGGGTTCTCCGCCTTTCTCATCGCCATGAACCCGAATTTCCACCGCGGGTTCTTCTTCGCCTTCATCGTCACCAAGAACGGGAGCTTGCACGAACGTCCACTGACCTCTCTTAACGACACCCTCTCACGCCGTGGCCATAGCCGAACGACTGTGCAGAACCTCTTCCGACGTCTCGATCACCAGCGCTTGTGCGTCAAGCCCCTTCACGTCTTCGCGATCCGCCCAGTGTCGAGTCTCCTCTCCCTGTTGTAGAGCATGCGTTTCCCCCGGAGCTCCTGCACTCTCGCTGTTAGTGTCCACGGATGCACCGTTTGAAGCATGACATTCACTCTCGCTACCCCCGGTCTCCAACACTTTGCGAGACTGCCAGCGTTGAGTCTCCTCTTCCCAATGTACAACATGCATTCCCGGAGAGCGCTCCTCTTCCCCAGGAGCCGCTGCACTCTTGCTGTCACTGTCCACTAGCACACCCTCCGAAGTATGATGTTCGTACTCCCCACCCCCGGTCTCCCACACTCCTGCAGCGGGCCCCTCCAGCACGTCGCGAGACCGCCAGTCTCGAGTCTCAACACATAAGAACGGAGGCGAGTAGGGGAACCCTGTGTCCAACTGAAGATGCGGGGGGCAGGACGCCACATTTTCTTGACCTCGCGGAACTGTTGCGTGAGGAGCACTTATGGCGGAGGGCAATGTCAGCAACTCTGAATGTATTCGGAGTTTATGGCGGTCGCCCGAGCCGGGGGAATCGAAGGTCGCACCTTCGGTCCTTCGCAATGCAGGCATCCCGCCCTCCACGCAAAACGAAGACGCGCCCTCTTTCAGGAGCAAGGTGTTGAGCACAGGAGACCTCTGCTGCGCATGAGGGGATAGACTCTCATCGGCAACGGGAAGCAAAGTCCTCGCAGACAAGTGCGAATCTACTCGCACTTGATCAAACCTCAGGGTGGCCTCATCTCGCATGTCGGAATCTCGACTCCCTACGCAGTGGGGGTCAGTTTCCATATATTGCGGACTCCCGGACGTTCTACGCTTTCCGCCCGACCCCTTCCCGCTCGACCCCTTCCCGCCCGACCCCTTTCCGCCCGACCCCTTTCCGCCAGACTCCTTTCCGCCGGACCCCTTTCCGGTGGACGCCTTCTCTCTCGACGATGTCTCGCCCGTCCCCTTTCTGGCAAACTGTGAGCCGTCTCCTCCGCCACCTCCGCCGTCTCCTTCGTCTCCTCCTCCAGTGCCTCCCGAATGCTGACCGCCCGACGGAGGTTGCAGCATGCGCTAGTCAATGCCACGAGACGGTGCCGTTTCGAGTGTGTAGAAAGGCGCTCGAAACTCCAACATTTTTTTGGCGTACAACTCATTTAGCTTTTCTT
Organism: Chara braunii; assembly: GCA_003427395.1. Lineage (NCBI taxonomy): Eukaryota > Viridiplantae > Streptophyta > Charophyceae > Charales > Characeae > Chara > Chara braunii. Next base: position 1,082,584 of record BFEA01000515.1, on the reverse strand, counting down.
CTGCATACGCAGCGACTTCCGGATCCCTCCTTCCGGGGTTCATAAGACTCAAATCCTCCACCAAAGCTTTTCTCGCCGTTCTCTTAAATGCACCCGCTCCCAGTCTCTTCATTCCACTCCACTTGCCATCGGCCTCTTTCATTGCCATGACCCACATTCCATTCTTCACAGCGGGTTGGAATATCCTCGGGTGCCAGACGACGTTGTGTCCCGAGACATCGTCCGACGTGAACCGGTGATGCTTGCCGAAGAAGTAGAGTCTATCATTCTGCCAGGTGTCATGGTCCTCAGGGAGCCTGTCACAAGGTTCGTGATCATAGTCTCTCTGTTCCTCCTCGTCATCCGACGATTGGTCGTCGACTGGTTCGCCCCAAAACATACGCTTCAAACCAGCAGGGGACGTGCTGTATCTCCGAGGACCACCTTCCCCTTCATCACCAACTTGTCCGACCAGCGGAGGAAGTGGCATGGACTCGAAATCGAAGGTTTCGGAGTCGCTCAGCTCCTCCATGTCTTCAGCGTCGAAAGGGTCCTCCTCGTCAAACTATGCCTTGTAGTTTTCGAGGATGAGCGGTTCGGCCATCACAAAGTAAACGTGATCCAGCCTTCTCAGGAAATGCGATACAGACTCCCCTGGGTGCATCGTGGTACCCATTGAGTACACCGAACACTAGGTCGGTCGGACCAGGCGGTCCGGGTTGGAAAAGGAAGTCCCAAACCTCCGTCCTTTTATTCCCCGGCAATTTCCAATACATGTCACGTTTGGGATCCCAGTTTCGTTCACCGGTGGTCCGGACAAAAGTGCAATCATTGCGAGTGTCCGCCACGCGTGTCTTCACGAACTCGTGAAGGTAATCGATCATCTTTGCGTCGTTCTCCAACGCGACGACGTTCCGACCGGTGCGCAAGAGTTCCCACACGACAGACGCATGCGCCTTCCCTTCAACAAAGACACCGACAAAGACTGCCCTTCGAGAGATAAAAAACGCCCCTCCAAAGGCAAAGACAACAAGGAGGATAAGGGGAAGGAGGAGAAGGAGAAGGAGCAAGAAGGGAAGAAGGGGAAAGAGAAGGGGAAAGAGAAGGAAAAAGAGAAGGAAAATGGGAAAGGGAAGGAGAGGGAGAAGGAAAAAGGAAAGGGAAAGGGTAGCAGTGATGAAGAGGCGGTTAAGGTAAGGGGAAAAGGGGAAAAGGAAAAGGATGGGAAGGAAGTGGACAAGGGGGATAAGATACAGGAAAAGGAAAAGGAAAAGGAAAAGGAAGAAGAAGGGAGGGCCTCAGAGGATAAGGTGATGAATGAGAATGAGAAAAATGCTGATGGGGATGGGAGGGGGAAAAAGGAGGCCTTGGGGAAGTTGAGGGGGCGCAAAGATACAAAGGGCAGGAAAAAAAACTTATGAAAAGAAAAGCGCCGTATGACAGAAGGGAAGAAAGATACTCCCCCCCCCCCCCCGGGGGGGAAAGAGGAGTAGAGGAAGAAGAAAAAGGGGAGAATATAGAGAAGTTATCGAAGACACAGATGGAAGTGGAGGCAGTACAGGTTAAATTGAAAAACAATTTGTCCCAGGTGCAACTGATTGATAATAAGGCCAAGGTCCCAATACAAGAGGACAACGTTGTTGCTGCTGCTGCTGCAGAGTTATTGGCTAAAGCAGCTGAAGCCTTTGCCGCTGCTGCAGCAAGTGCTGCTCCCAATCCATCTAACATGTCCAAAATCCGAACAGGGAAGCTAAAATTCCCTAATTCGGACGTTCCCCCTCTGGACTCCTCCACCCCATATGTGTTCGGAGACCCTCAGAAAAGGACAAATGGGAACAAGAACCAAAAAGTTCAACATTCCCTAGTTCTTGACCAACCTCCGATGTCACCCCCCTCGGGGAGTGTAGCTCTCACTGTCGATGGCACAGTCCAAGACTCAGCAATTTGTGTGATGGGGGAAAACGCTCCCCGCCTTTCAAAAAAATCGGAAGAACTAGTGGATGATCAGGGGTCGGGCCAGGACATGCTGGAATTCATAGTCCCTGGACTGTTCCAAGAAGGAATAGTCTACTTCGATCAAGCAGTAGATTCAGGGAGAGTTTTTTTGCTCAACCCGAACAAAAGAGCTAAATCTAACGACAACATCCCCATTCCGACGATGGAAGAACAAGCGATGGGCGACGCCAGTGAGATGCCCACAATCTTAGCTGGCCCAGTCAAAAAAAGAAAACCCTCCACAAGGACAGCTAAAAAAACGCTAATTCAGGCCTCCCCTATGTCTACTTTGGGTAAAGGGGACAAATCAGCAGGTCCTAACTTGAAAATCTTTCCGCTGATTTGTTCAGATACCCCCCAAGGTCTAATGGTCCTTACCATGATAGCCCTGGATGAGTCCTTATCCCTTCCTTCTATCACTGTTCAGTCTGCTTTGTCGGACGAACTCCTCATCAAAATGGCATCAGAGCAAGTACTGTTCAGCCAAGGATCCTGTTTACTCCTGCAGGAGCCAAGGATGGGGAGGTACTTAGTGGTGCTGCCAGACAACAGCAAGGTGTTAGTGCACATAGCGTTTTTTAGCCTCACCTGACTGTCTGATGGGTATGTTAGCTGGACAGAATGAAAAACTCAATGGCACCCCCTGATGGACTCTTTGGAGAAAATCCGGGTGGGGTCAAAGTTATCTGCCCTGGTCATTGCAGGCTGGATATCCAGTGTCGAGGCCACGGACATACTTATAAGTGACAAATTTTCGAGCACGGTCCGGGTAGCTGGCCAGCTGCGTTCCGAGCTCCAAGCTTATATCCGCATGCAACACCCTGACGACGATGTCCTAACTCATGGTGCTGCCCAGCAGGGTGAGACTAGTGAGTTGGAATGTCAAAGGTCTCGGGGATACATCTGGCAGACAGAAGAAATCACAGCTTTCTGCGTGGTTTTATTCTCAACATGCACAGATAATATGCTTATAGAAAACTAAATTGCATCTGGATAAGATTCAGGAGGTTCGGAACTGGTGGCCGGGGCAGCAGATTTGGGCCCCAGCAGACGGTTCAAAGGGCGGTGTTGCAATCTTGTTACACAAGGACCTGGATTGCATCATACTAGATTCATATGCAGACCCGGATGGTCGCTTTGCCTGGGTGAAAATTGAAATGGGGATGGAACACTGGGGAGTCATGTCTTTATATGCTCCTTCAGATTATATTGCTAGAACTGAATTTTTTTCTAATTTGTCTGCCTGTTTCCCGGACACGGAGAACTTAGTAATTCTCGGTGACTGGAACACCACCTTGAACCGGGGTTTGGATTCTCCCGACCCCTTCCCATGACCATCAGATAGCACACTACTGATGACACTGTTTGAGACCCAAGGCCTCACAGACACCTACCGAATTATGAATCCGGAGGACCATGGTTTCACATGGTACGGTCCCAAGCCGAAACCCAACCTGTCACAACCCCGTAGAAGATTAGACCTCATTGTTTCTCGCGGGGTTTTGTGAGAGCGTTGCATCCATGCTGATTATTGTGTTTCTGATATCTCTCACCACTACCCAGTTTACATAGATGTGGTCTCTAGTGACTTGGTTCAGACCTCCTGTCCCCCTTTCCGGTTAAACACTAGCATTTTGAAAGACCAAGGTATCCCGCAATGGATCGTCTCTCAAATGAAGGGGTGGCTGGAGGCTAAGGACCTTTTCGACTCAGAGGACCACTGGGCCGATGTGGGTGTGGCTATCATAAGGGAAGCACTTATAGTGTTCTCTCGTATGAAAGCTGCCAACAGGGTGTGGAAAGAGCAAAAGCTCATTAGGCTAGTGGAGGAAGCAGAGACAAATCTGGCCAGGATCAGTTTGGAGACTTATTTTGGACTGATAAAAGACTCTCTGCTCTCGCCTCCCTAGAAGCTCTAGAGATACAAAAGCAAACACAGTGGTTGGAATAGCTCGAACTACGAGGCATTGTAGGCCACGATAGAATGACTACATTAACTTTTAGATCTTTAATTTTAAGACAGACTAAACCGGTAATTAGAAAACTTGTCCACCCTTTCGATCTGAGAAGCCATGCTGCAGTAGACGCTATGGACCTATGTACTTTTGCGAGAGACTACTTCCAGGATATAGTATCTACCCGCAAACCTTTTGACAGCTTCGATACAGATCTATCATTATACTCAGACTTCTGGTCCAGGACAAAAGTCAGTATCTGCATGCAGACCAAGGAGGCAATGGATGCCCCTTTTACGAAAATAAAACTTCACGAAGCGGTGAAACATATGGCGAAGGGCAAATGCCCTTGCATCGATGGCCTCCCAGTTGAGCTCTTTCTCAGTACATTGGTCGCTTTCGCTCCTTTCCTGTGCCAAATTTGTAATAAAGCCTTGCACATTGACGCCCTTCCGAAGACCTTCGTAAGAGGTTTTATAGCGCTCCTCTATAAAAAAAAAACATAAAAAGGAAATCCGCAACTACCGGCCAATATCAGTTCTCAATGTTGTTTATAAGATATTGGCGAAAGCCATTGCTATGCGTTTGACCTCTGTTCTCCCCCAGTTGGTAGGGTGGGAACAAGGGGCTTTCGTCAGATGCCGATCTTTTTTCGAGAATATCCTTACTGCAATACAGACCTTGGAAGTGATTGGCGCAGAAAAGCAGGATGTAGCAATCCTCCTCCTAGATATGGAGAAAACGTACGATAAAATAGGGTGGGCCTTTGTTTCTATCACCCTCGCTAAGATGGATTTCGGACCTGGTTTCGCCAACTGGGTGCATGCGATGTATGCAAATGTTGTCTCTCAAGTGATGGTCAATGGGCATCTTTCTGAGGAATTTTCCCCTACCCGTTCGTTACGGCAGGGGTGTGCCCTTGCCCCATTATTATTTGTGTTGCAATTAAAAGTTCTTTTGGACAATATTAGATTTAATGACCAGATAGTAGGACTTAGACTTAACCCCTCCCTTGAGTGGAAAGGGGGAGCTCTCGCATATGACCTTACAGTCGCCTGCGAAAACTCCCCCGCATCCCTAGGAGAGATGCGGAGAGTTCTGGATGAGTATTGTGCTCTTTTTGAAGCTTCTATTAATTGGTCCAAGTCCGTTTACATTTTACCTGATCTCTTTGAATTAAAGGTTAACTGGGGACTTGGATTTGTTTCGTCAGAAAACTTTGTGAGGTTTCTGGGGGTTCTGGTTTAATTATCGAACTGCTCAAAAACCCAAGACCAACTCTTGTCTAGCAAAGTTTCGGCGAGGATCAATGGCTGGCTGCGCAACTATAAGCTCTCTCTATTTGGCAGAGTCATAGTGCTCTCAACGACGGCCTTTTCTATCTTATGGTTCCCCCTCTCGATATGCCTATTGGGTACCCATGAATACAAGGAAATTAAACAGGTGGTTGTCAGGTATCTGTAGAAGCCATCAGCAAATGAGGAACAGGGCTACATTACTAAGGTGCCTTGGAAAACCATCACTAGGCCAAGAGACCACGGAGGGTTGGGGCTTTTGGATCCTCAGAAACAAAACTGGGTTTCGCTTGCTAAATGGATTATAAAAGTCTGCTTCGATAATCCCTCCAAACTGTGGATCCGAATAGCAGAGTACATTCTTGGAAAATAGTGGAATATCTCTCAGCCAAGGGAAGTATGACAATGTTGCATGATGTCCTGTTTTCTAAACCGAAGAGTAAAATCTAAGATCTGGAAGGGCTTTCTGCAGGCCTGGAAACACGTGTGCCCTCAGGCGAATACAATGTCGGGAGCGAGACTGGAAATAGCCAACCAAAATCTGTTTGATAATACCTTGATAAGTCTCCCCAGTGGGACCCCCTTCTCTGCTACAGGGGGGGAGGGCAACTTTGGCCGAGCCTGGATTGAAAAAGGTGTATCAAGAGTTAAGCACCCCTGGGACGAAGAGACAGAAGACAAGTTTTCAGAAGAACAGATTCGCATGCTACTGCCTTGACTGAAAAACGTTCCCGAAAATCTGGCTAGACTAAAAGCTGCATTTCCCTCAGAATGGAGCTCTTGACTGAAGGCCTCTATGGAATATACCTCTAGAGCCTGGGTTCGACCGGATGACGAGTCTGATTAGTTCTGGAAAGTGGTGGACCCGGAGCCGACAGACGGGATGAAAATAGAAGAATTGCGATTTGATCCAACAAAAAAGGAGAAAGGACCCCTACGCCTGATCCAAGAAAGAAATGTTGACACAAAAGTGGGCCTTGTGGAGCTTCGGGTTTGCCCCTACAAAAAACAAATGTCATATATAGGGAAAGGGGATCACTTTTCGGTTGAACCCCTTCTCTATGGATGGGGTGGGCAATCCAGGGGATCCCTGATGGAAGAACCCACCCCCCTTTGTTTGTATAAAACAAAGGAGGGGATCAAATGGCTGCACTCCAAATCAGAGCTCACTCCGCTTCGCCTAGCAGTAGATAGACTATGTAAACCGAAGGGTTTTTATAGTAATCAGCCAAGCTGGCTCTCACTATGGGATGCACTCCGAAAGATTGCTAACCATAAGTATGCGAGCCTGTTATGGCTGCAGTCCCTCCAGGTGGTCCCCACCGCCCAATGGCTGGCGACCAAAGGCATGGACGTGCCCACAACATGTAAGAGATGCGAGTTAGGGTGAAAATCCAACTCCCACCTATGGCTTCAATGCCCACTGGCGGACGAAGTATGGCTGTGGTGGACACTGATGTGGAATAGTTTGTCTGGAGACTCCTTCCCTTGGTCTGACGACTGGATTCTGTATGCTAAATTCCCCGCCCAGAATGTTTACTATGCAAGTGGGTGGGGCGATGTGGCATTGGTTTGCAGGACAACTATCATGTTCACTATTTGGAATGCAAGGAATGCAGTGCTCTTCAAGGGGGAGAAGGTACCACTTCAACAACAGCAACACCAGATCAGAAAAAGTATACGACTGATGATTTTGACAGATTGGAAAAAATGTACAAGGCGCCAGGGGAAAGGACTTTTGTGGTTTCGTAGTACCTGGCCCCTTCTTAATCAGTGGGTCTCGGTCTCACAATATGGGCAGTTGTCGTTCAAGAATTGGCTACTTCAACCTGAATAGGACGGGTTTGGACTTCGATCGTAATAGAAATATGGTTAATGAGCCTACCTGTCTTCCCCTTTGAGCTGGTTTTATATGTTTATGAGCTAAAATGAGCTCCTTTTCTGAGCTTTAAGGATTAATTTTGGAAAGTTAGGTAGCTAAAGGGGCGCTGGACCCGGTTTCGAGCTAGCGGATGATGTCAGATAGCAGATACTGGAGTCTGGCTCTGTTTATAAGTTAAACTGGCCGAGGCGGCCAGGATAACTCCGGGTTGAATTGTGAGGTCCCCGGCCTTGTTCCCCTTTTTGCTACAATATATGGATGATTTTTCCAAAAAAAAAAAAAAAAAAGTACAATTTTGAATAACCTAGCGTTGGTCAACTCGATGGTAAGAGAGGGAAATAAGGAGCAAAAGAAAGAAAGGGAAAAAAACAAGAAGAATGGGGAACCAAAACAGTTGCTGCTATACCTTACTCGGACCATTGAATCTTCAGTGAGTGGTTTGGCTATTGTATGTCGGCACGCTTCAGATTCGCGGAATGAAGACGTGATTGTTTCCTCCGTACTGTGTGACAGTAGAGCGCTCCCTAGTGTTTTTTTTTTTTGTTTTTTTTTTTTTTAATCCAAGTCAAATTATATTCCAAAGAGAAGGTTTGAGGCCGGGGACCTCACAATTCAACCTGGAGTTATCCCGATAGCGTCAACCGGTTTAGCTTACAGTCATAAGACTGAACAGAAAAACTACACTAGAGCCTCAGCCAAAAGCTAATGTCTGATAATGCCAAGCTGTGTAGAACAAGGATCAATCTGCACCAGATTATGTCACTAGCCTATCGAAGCCAAACAAGACCCCCTACAATTGAGAAGCACAACCACTCAAACTTAAGAGTTCAGCACAACTAATTGGACCAAGTTATACCAAAGACTACCCCAACGCTAAATAAGAAACACCAAAGTAATTGACTAAGATTAAGCAACACATCTATCCAAGGCTATGTCTAAGATCCATACAAGTAAATCGGCCTAAATGGCGGCCTAAAAAAGGCATCACTCTTCCAAGAGAGACCTAACAAACGGTCTGTGAATCTTATGATAATAACCAGTCAGCAAATTTAAACTTCCCATCTGCAGAGATTGAGAACCAGTCACTATTTAAAGCCCAGGTCCGGGAGATCCATAAAAGGTTTTTACGGGGCTGAGTGCGGGCCGCATACCAGTCGACCCGGGCTACTTGCCTTATGAGCGATTTAACAAGTGATAACTGGCTTTGCACTGATACCAACTCCTGCTTGAAGGCCGCATTATTTATGGCCTTCCATATAGCTTCAATCACCGCCCCATGGCAGGTTAGAGCGACTTAAGCCCAACCTGAGGAGAAGTCCACCTGTGTATACGCCATTCCGTAAAGAGACCACTCTTGTGTCCAAGGAAAATTATCTCCTGCTATGGCCTTCCATCTCTCCTTCCACCATTTCCAAACCTGAAGTGAGAAGGGGAAGAAAAGCCAGATATGGGACGCAGTTTTCCAACCCCAGTTACAACGTGCACACAGGAGAGGGAGATGTCCATACCTTTAGAGGCAAGCCAGGTTGCTGAGGGTGTTACTAAATGCAGCTGGAGCCAAACTAGGCTGACCTGCTTCTAAGAAGTCATCAACTTGAGAGCTTTCCACAACCCAAATAAGTCCTTGTTACCTAAAGTGAAATCTGACTCTTTGGCTAGTCTCTCTGACGCTGTAAGAACTGGTTGTTTTTTTTACCTTCGCCCATAGTACCTGAACTCCAATTTTTTAGGTATATAGAACCACTGGAGTCGAGCTAATAGGCTCTAATCCGGCATGCCAGCCGTACAACAAAGGCTTGATTAAAATCGAGGAGGCATCTTCTACGATAAGAGAGGTCGTTTCCTGTTCTGCCTGAGACTTAAGAAGGACACGACATTTAACTAGATCCACCGTTGAAGGAATCGTCATGTCCTCTCCTTTCGTGAGGGTAATATGCGCCGCGGATCCCTGCTTCTTCATCCAAACTTGTACCTTTACGCCCTGAGGGAGGTCTGGGCAAATGATATGCAGGATTTCCCGAGCATCACCCGTGCCTGAAAGCCAGGCCCCAGGGCCATGTTCCACTGAGCAGGGTAAAAATGCCAACCAATAAGCCGGAATAGCCCTGAAAAGTATTTCATATTTGGATTCTATGTTCCGAAGTCTGCACAGTTTCCGGCGAAGCCCGGTTTCTGAAATCCAAGTTTCCTGGTGAACATCCCATATATCTTTAATCTGTATAATTCCATTATCAATCCATGCCCTGCCAAAGGAGTCTGGGTTTCCATCAGCCTTAAGAGATGTGCATTCCTGAGACCTGATGAAGGGGTTTTCAAAAAATATTTGGTTTAGCACTTCCCTTCTTGTTTCTCGCTGCATGAGAACTTCAGAAAACAACTTGTGTCAGGCATGTAAGATACTCCGCCACATTCTCGATCTGGGTTTTCTTGCTGCAAAAGAAGGGATGAAAAGACAGAGTCAAACCTCTGCACCCCTGGACATACCCCATTCCTTACATAGAATGTATTCAGCCAGGCGGACCCACAATTTAGACCGGCTTCCAAAGGCCGCGACAATAACCCATTTATTGAGTAGCGAAAGGTTTTGGTGGACTGGGTCAATAAGTCCCAGCCTTCCCTGTGACCTTGCCACTGCTATGGTCTCCCAAACCACCTTCCAAATGAATCCTTGTTGGAGAACTGCAGCCGGCTTCCAAATGTAACGTGCAGCCTCTCTCCTGATCCGGGAATAGACCTCCGCTCCCAATAAATGAACAGAGAGCGGGAACCATAGAACGGAGAATGCTGCTGAAGTAAGAACCAGGGCTCGGCCAAACAGAGACAGTTTGAAGTTCCGGGCCCAGCTAGCAATCCTTGTCGTAACTTTATCAGCCAGCATTGAGTCTTGGACAGCTGCATAGTCCGAGAGAGGAACCTGCACCCCCAAAACCCGGTCTGAAGTATTTGCAGGACATCGTTTCAGCCCCCAATCCACACTCAACTCTCGAGAGTAGGGAAGGAAGTATATAGATTTATCCCAATTTATGGAAGCTTCCGATAACTCGAAATATGTGTCTAGGACTGACCTGAGTTCATGGAGGGAGGGCGGACTGTTATCTCATGCTACCGTAAGATCGTCTGCAATCGCCCCCCCTTTCCATTCTAGTTCCGGGGTTAGCTTCAGGCCAACAATTTTATTATTTGTTCTAATATTATCTAATAAAACTTACAACTGTAAGACAAAAAGGATAGGGGCTAATGGGCAGCCCTGTCTGATGGAGCGTGTTAGCTGAAATTCCTCAGACAATCGACCATTTACCACCATAGAAGATGTCGCAAATTCGTAGCTTGCACCTACCCAGGTCCGAAAGCCTGGTCCAAAACCCATCTTCTTTAGGGTGGTGTGGACGAAACTCCACCCCACTTTGTCGTAGGCCTTCTCCATACCAAGAAGGAGGACTGCGACATCCCTTTTGTCTTTGCCAATGACTTCCAGAGCCTGAACGGCCGTAATAATATTCTCAAAAATAGAGCGCCCTTTTACAAATGCCCCTTGCTCCCAGCCAACCAGATCAGGGAGGAGTTTGGCCAAACGCAAAGCTAACGTTTTAGCAAACAGTTTATAGGTGACATTCAATACTGAAATCGGTCTCCAATTGCGGATCTCTCGTTTTTCCCCCTTTTTATACATGAGGGAGATTATGCCCTGTGTCAATCCCTTCGGGAGGCGGCCAGCAAGGAGGGCCTGATTATAAATATCACATAGAAAGGCTGCCATGGTCCCCCATATAGCCAAAAATAATTCAATTGGCAGGCCATCAAGGCCTGGGCACTTGCCTTTCGCCATAGCCTTAGCTGCCCCATATAGTTCCGGTATTTCGATAGGTTTATATAGTTCCAGGGCAGCCTCATGTGAGATAAACTTTGTGGAACAATCCAAGAAGGGTGATGACAAAGACATATCCCAATGAGGGGGGTCAGCAGGACGACGAGTGGACACAATGTCCCTATAATACTCAAAAGCATAACTACAAATTTGAACTGTATCTACTGCTAGCGGGGCCAAGCAGTCGAAGGGGTGAGCAAGTTCCCTAATCAGAGACTTGGACTTACGAAGTAAAAGCGAACGAAACGTTAATTTTGTCATCCTATCATAATCGATTATACCTCTAAGTCTAAGAAATTCAATCCATTCTGCCTGTTTCTTAATTTCTAAAGCCTCTAGGCGGACCCGAGCATCCCTACGGACACCGGACCAATGGAAATCCGAGAAAGGATCTTTGCCCATTAAAGACTCGGCCGGACTTATTGTTTTCACCAGGGATTTTTCTTCCCAATTTCTCTTAGCAGCCTTCATCCTAGAGAAGGTGATTAGACCCTGTGTGATGATAGCAATCACGGTGTCAGCCCACTGGAGATAGTCAGAGAAGAGAGACTTCGCCTCCAGCCATTTCGACACGTGGTCATCAATCCATTGTATGATCCCCGGATCCTTCAAAAGATTAATGTTTAATCGGAAGGGCGGGCAGTGGCGGTCAATTGTATCCTTGGGGAGAAGTCCAAAAGCACTCGATAGTGGTCGGACATAGAGGCGGGTATCACGTCGCACCACATGCTACCGTCCCTCGAGGCACTTTGGACAAGAAAAAAATCCAATCTTTTCCAAGGTGCCTGGGAGGTTGGAGTGGGGGGGCAGCGGCAAACCAAGTAAAACCATTCTCCTGCGGATGGAAAATTCTAAACGAATCCAAGAAGGATTGAGTTTCCAGCAGGGAAGAGAGCAGCAACGAGTCATTTCGCAAGGGGGCCTGGCTCAGTGTGTCCAACCCTGGGTTCAAAACCGCATTCCAGTCGCCACAAATAATCAGATTTTCAACGCCCGGGAGACAGCCAGGTAAGGCTGCGAAAAATTCCTGACGACCGTTATAATCCACAGCGGCATATCATAATAGCCCATTCCTCTAATTCCAAGACGAATTTAATCCAGGCCCAACGGCCTTCGCTGTCATGGTACTGATCCAGAATATCAATATCGAGATCTTTGTGGACTAGGATGGCCACTCCTCCTCTGGTCCCCTCCGCCGGGGACCAAAGCTGAGGACCATCCCACTACCGGTGAATGGAGGCGATCTTGTTATGGTCTAACTTGGTCTCTTGAAGGCAGACAATCTGGACATTTTGCGAGTAGATCCAATCTTTAAATCTCGCTTTTTTAAATTTCTTATTTGAGTCTCCAAAACCACGCACGTTCCAAGTCAGGAGTCTGATTCTAATTGGTAGAACCATCTCCTGAACCTCTGCCGCGTGTGATTTGGATGCGGGATGTTGCCTTTTTCCGAGCCCCAGACCCTCCACCCCTCGGGAGAGCGGCTTCCCCTTCCTGGCCTAAGGGGACCGAAAAGGACGAAGCCGACAGGTCAACTGTGAATCTCTCTGATGTAAAGCCATCTGCAGCCTCCGTGACGTGAAGCCAATCCACCACGTCTTGGGAAGACAGGCCCTCTCGAAGACTAATTTCTCTCAGCGTGTCGGAAGATGTGTCCAAGAACCTGGCAAGGGGGAGCCAATAGATCTGCTGAGAGCGCAGTGTATCCAGGTCCCTTGGGCTCGCCTGGAGGGCAAGCCAGGCTATATGAAGCACAGTCTTGTTGCCTTGTGCATTGGACGGAATGTGACAGCCCCGTTTAGGGGTCTGTAACAAAGTGCAGACACCCGAATGTCGCAGCACCTGTTCCTTCGTGGCCGAGAGCCAGAGGGACTCCGGAGGCGGGCCTGTGGTGGGGACCGCCGGGAGTGACAGGGCTTCATTCTCGTCAATATTCGTGAGAACCATGGGGCCGTGGGGAGACGACGTAATCACGAGGGGAACCAGAAATTCTTTAAACTTACCTGATTTCCTGTCCTTGGCAGACAGAGTCTGCATGGGCTAGGCAAGATTCAAGGATTTTTTCAAAGGACGAGATTTGCCCAGATTTACCTTGGTCTGGGAACCCGTATTCTTGGGGAGGGGAAATTGACTAGTGGCTGTTGAAGAACCACCCTTAATCCCAGGACCCTGTGCTCTCTTATTGGGGGAAAATTGCTTTTTCGCGGGGGAAACCACAGCAAGAGGAGAGATAGACCTCTCCCCCTTATTAGAACCTTCATCAGTACCAGGTGTCCAGTTATGGCTATCGACTGAGCGGTAATCCTCCTTATTAGACCCAGAAGAAACGACTGGCACAGCAGGGTCTGATTTAGCGCTCTTCAGCAGATAGAGATTTTTCACTCCCAGATCAGAGTCAAAATCATCCTCATCCTGAGAGGATGCATAGACCTCGTTTTCGTACTTCCGGGCGATGGGAACCACTGAAGGATCTTCATTGTCGTTTTCAGATAGAGATGAAGACTCCTCCTCATCCCCGTCCTCTTTAACCATCAGTGAGGAGGGTGAGGGAGGGGGGGTCCCAGGGCCAGGTGACGGAAGCGATCTCTCGTATAATACGATCTCCTTACCTTTAACAACAAAATTACGAATATGGAGATTGTCCCCCGACTCAGTTTCCTCAACACGTTTGCATTTTTCCCGTCCGGGGGTAGGCCGATCCTCGTCCATCTTGTCTGAGAGAGGGACCAGAGAAGTCCCTGCGCTCGCGTCCAAAGCATCACTCATCTTCCCTCCTATATCCCCCTTTGGGTCAACCCTGGTCTTCTCCTTTTCCTTGACCAATTCAGGTGTAGCCGTTCCTGACTCTTTTTCTCCTTTCTGCTTCTCTACATATGCGATCTCCTTCCCAGTTTTCCCCTTCCCCCCACCATCCTCAACCCTCATGTCTTTGTTCTTGTCCTTCTCCTGCCTGGCCTTGTCCCCCCTCTCCTCTTGTTCCTTACCTTCGTCTTTCCCCCCGTCCTTTCCCCCATCCTTCTGGTTCTCTCCGTCCTCCCTTCTCCCCCTTTTTGAACCGTCCTTTCTTCCTGCCACCTTCTCCCCCTTACCCTCGGCCTCACCCTTCCTCTTTCCCTTGACCGCTTTCGCATATGATTTCTTTTTACTCGATTGACAAAATTCGTCCCCTTCTGAATGAAAATGTTGCCTGCATGCAGGGCACCACGGGGTCTCTGCGCAGACCACTTCCAATTCAACGTAACCATCTGGACCCAGATCAATCACCAGCGACAGATTCCAAATCAAACCTTACATTCACAAGATCAGGGTCTAGTTTGTCCTTAAATACCGGGTATTCCTTTATTACCTTACAACCATAGGCGTCGCGGACAGCCCCTGGGAGGAGGGGGAGGACCTCAACAGGCACCAGCTGGCACCGAATCCAAAAGAACCGGTGTCGCGCCACCTCCCTCCACTCCCAAAGCTCAGTTTCAGTCATCCAAGGCCTAAATGAAATGCTAGACTTGACCTTGTCTAGTTCAACTTCTGTTTGCGGCATTTTAAGCATCCATGTTGCGACGTCGCTGGTCGGGGCAATATACGTAATCAAATTTCGTGACTCATTATGAAAAAGGCGCCTCTTCGCAGGCGAGGCAATTTGGGACGAGCTGGCCCACCCATCCTCATAGATCCGAACTAATCGTTTTCTTACGTCTATAGGGACTGACGCGGACTCATCTCCGAACAGAATGGTGACCGCGTGTTCGCGGAGCCATTCGGCCTGGACTTCGTAAAGTTCAGGGTTCACTGTGACCCTCACATAGTCCTCTCCCTCCTCAACCACCGACGAAGCCAAGCGAGGGGGGAGAATACCGTCCAGGTAACACTGTGAAATGATGCCCCGGATTCGTTGTTTTTCGTCCGGCGAGATGGGCCGCGGGGGGTCAGGAGCCGCCATGCGGGCTGAAACAATTTCAGACCGGCCTGAGCCAGTCTTAACTTGTCGAAAAAGGAAAAAAGGAAAGCCTAGTTATATCAAAACTTACTAATTAAAGTAGAATAGGAAAGGAAGCTTCCAATAAATATGGGAAAATCTATAAAAGCAATAGCATAACTCCCTTCCCATACAACCTTAAATACCAGAGCGAGTGAGAACGCGAATCCAGGGGCGGGGAAAAACGTTATACCTGCATCAAGATCACAGCCGCTCCCCGTTTTCACTTCAAGACCAAACCATGTTCAACTCGCCCCGAGAGCGCATTCACGCTAAGGGCATCGACAAGGAGTCTCTTGAAATTAAGACTCGAGCATTAACCTCCCCGATTTGGAAGCCACTCCCGAGTCAGGCCGCTGCCTAGGCCGCCCCGTATCCCTCGGTCGGCACGCACCATATCAATGGTGAAGGCAGGCCCTTACCACTCCTCCCTCGGTAATACCGAGGAAGAAGACGAAAAAGCATGCCGCGCAATCGAGCTGAGAAACACCTTCGCCCAAATCGCTACGGTAGCGCTGTAACGCTGGAGTTAACGCAGCGCTCCCGCGCGGTCCGGCCGACTTCGCTCGCGCTCCCTAGTTTTCGTGACCGAGAGGAGAGGGCGTCGGACCGGTACGCATGTCTTCCCTTCGTCAGACGTCTACGGGCCTTGAAACACGGCAGACGAAACGAAAAGGAAACGAGTGCATCTGCCCACGATAGATGGAAAATACACTCGTTACTATTTATAGCGAAATTCATGGTCGGTGGGAAGATGCAGGCGTTTCGTTTTTCGTTTCGTGAGCCGTTCGGCGACGCCCTATATCTTGTTTGCTGCTCACGATCCGAGCTTTTTTCCTTCATCAGTGGTGACTATGTCGTTCGCTGCTCACGATTGGTGCTTTTGCATGGCTTCGATTTCTGTCTGATTGCGTTCTCGATTGGCCGACATGCCTCCAGATTTTGCCAATTGCCGGTAGTGGCGACTGTTCCTCTCTCTCTCTCTCTCTCTCTCTCTCTCTCTCTCTCTCTCTCTCTCTCTCCTCCTTGTACGCGCTTTCGCCCTCTGTTTCTCTGTCCCCACACACACGTAGTGATGAATCAACAAAGACTGTGGTTAGCCCTTCTTTCGTTTCTTTCGGTTTATTTCGTCATTTCTCTCTCTCTCTCTCTCTCTCTCTCTCTCTCTCTCTCTCTCTCTCTCTCTCTCTCTCGCTCTCTCTCTCTCGCACGCACACGCACACACACACACACACACACACACACACACACACACACACGCACGCACGCGCGCACGCACGGGCACACACACACACTCACACGCACGCATGATTCTTCCTCCTTCGTTCGCTGGCTGCCTCACGAATCTGGCTCGCTGTCCACGTTAAGAAGCAATATTACTGTTCACTTCACATACTAGGGTTGAGGTCGGGACGTCACAATTCCACCCGGATGATTTCTATTTTGGAATGAAGTTCATTGCTTTCTTCGGATCTCTCCCTCCCTCTCTCTCTCTCTGCCTCTCTTCCGCTCTCTCTCTCTCTCTCTCTCTCTCTCTCTCTCTCTCTCTCTCTCTCTCTCTCTCCCCACACACACACACCCCCCACCCTGTACGCGCGTTCGTCATCTGGTTCCTCTCTTACACACACATAACTCTCATGATGGCGGGCGCGCTCTCGCCCTGTTTCTCTCTCTCTCTGTCTCTCTCTCTTGCGCGCACACACACACACACACACACACACACACACACACACAAGCACGCACGAGTCGGCACAATTCTTACTCCTTCACTCGTTCGCTGGCTCACGAATCCGGCTCGGGGGCCATGTTGAGAAGAAATATTACTGTGCAACTCACATATATGGTTTGAGGTCGGGACGTCACAATTCCACCCGGATGATTGCTGTTGTCGAATCATGTTGATGGCTTTTTTCGAATCAAGTTGATTGCTTTCTATTGGTGGCGGCCAAGGGCTGAGTTTGGGGCTGGTCTTAGGACTCCGGGCGCAACGGGCGTTGCCAATTGCGTGCCACACTGTAACCTGAAATGACTCGATCCTGACCTTTCTCCGGCGAAACGGTCGTGTGTGTGTGGTGACTGCTTTTTCGCAGGTCTTTTGTCTGAGGCGAAACATGGGACGCGACCCTGCTACTTCGTCGACCCCGAATTGTGAACCTGTAAAGGAAACAAAGGTGGAAGCCACCCTGGGCTGGCCCTTCATCTCTTCTCCCTTCTCTCGTCTATCTTCTTCATCGGTTTCATATTTTTCTAAATTTCTAGAAAAGCTTTGGCATTAACCGGCCCTTCACCTAGTCAACAAACATTGGTAGATTGGCGGGCGAGAGGCGCTGACGAATCAGGGAGAGTGGGGCAAGACGCAGCGCAGAGTCGCGGACGAAGCGGACAGCAGGGAGGAAGAGTTCGGAAGAAGATAGCCGACCAGGAGTGGCTCGGCGGAGAGAGGCGGCGTATCGAGAAGGTGGCGATGGCGGCGGCTTCGACCATCACTCGCATAGCCATCGATCCGGGTACTTCTTCGTGTGCGGTCGCGGTGATTGGGAGCGATGGGATTGTCCACGTCATACCCAACGAATTCAGAGAGCTGTCAACGCCGTCTTTTGTCACGTTCACGGACAAAAGCCGTTTAGTGGGGCAAGCACAGAAGCAAGCTCGGCGGATCCCGGAGAACGTGCTGTACGAAGTGAAACGACTGATCGGGCGAGATTACGACTCCATCACCGAGGAGCTTCGGTGGTGGCCGTTCAACGTCAAGCGAGGGTTACAGGGCGAGGTCCGAATCGAGGTAAGAAGTCCGTTCTTGTCCTGGCTTTCTAAGGAGGATGGAGACGAGAGTGGGCCTGAGGATGCCTCGACAGCAGAGCAGAGAGGTGCCACGCTGTTCGCCCCGGAAGAGATCCTAGCGATGCTGTTGGCCAAGATGAAGAGCATGGCTGAATCTTTTCTCCATTGCGGCAGTTTATGCGCTGCTACCATAGCTGTGCCGTCTTTCTATAACGACCGACAGCGATCTGCGACGAAAATCGCGGCCCAGATTGCAGGCTTCACGGACGTGGAATTCGTGAACGAGGCTACTGCCGCCGCTGTGGCGTATGCTCACGACAACGGCATGCTGTCAATGAGCAAATGTGGTCCTCGTCAAAGACAAAACGGTCACTCCAAGGTATTAATTTTCTCCCTCGGCGGTGGAAGCCTGGACGTGGCGCTTGTTTCGATCGGCGATGGGAGGTTGACGGTAGATGCCGTGGACGGCGATACGTGTCTCGGAGGCAAGGACTTCGATGAAGAGATAATCGAACTCATAGAAGAAGAATGGGTCAGCAAGTTCGGTAAGCCCCTCGACAGCAGAAAAGGTACGGCGCTGAAGTTGAAGATTGCGAGTGAGAGAGCGAAACGAGACCTCACATCGCTCAGGAATGCGCTCATTGAGATTGAGTTGTTCGACGGCCAAGAAAAGCTGGTACTGAATCTGGAGCGGGAAGTGTTCGAGCGAAGGTGCAGACCGTTGTTCGATCGGTGCTTGGAATGCTTTTTGCGTGTGGCACAGAAGCAGACTGAACCGCAAGAAGTGCAGGCAGTTGTCCTCGCAGGGGGATCCACACGCATTCCCGAGATCGGCCGCATGTTGAGGGTGTTCTTCGACAAGGCGCCACAGCCCCTCGCCTACCAAGATGAAGCTATCGTGCGCGGCGCGGCACTCTTCACCGCGTGTAGGGACCAGATTTTGGACAACATATATCCGAGGGGTATTGATTTCAAGATACAGGGGGATTCAATTTGGAGTACTGTGTTTACCAAGGATGGGAATGTACGAGTTTCACCCTTCTCCTTTCGGATTAGCAATTATCGTGGTGAGGAAACTGATTTGGACATATTCGAGGGGCGCCAGAATCGAATGGGCAAGTTAAGAATGGTGGACGAGGAAGTGTGCGGGGTGCTTGAGATGGACGAGTGTGGAATACTTGTTCTCCGAGAATCTGGTCGATCCACGGTCTCGTTGCACAAAATAGGGCAAGCTAGGGATGAAGAAATCGACCGCTGGAAGCACCGGGCCCAGGAGATGATTGAGTTGGAAGCGTGTATTGAGCAGATGAGCAGGGAGAAGTACGAGTGGATGAAATACACCGGGGAAGTTGACAAGAGAAAGCTTGAGTGTCCAAACTGGCTGCGGGATGTCATATGCTCGTGCAGGATTGAGGTGGAGGGATGGCTTGAGGGAGCGGCAGGCGATTGCAAGCGGAGGATTGGAAAGTTTAGAGAGGGATTCGAGGAGTTCAAGAGGCTGTGCGAGTTGGCGTTGGGGGAGGCGTGGGCCAGATCACTTTCAGGTAGGAAACTCTTTGTCGCTTGTCGATTGGAGTCCGATTATATCGACGAGCGTTTGCGGCTGCTTCTCAAGAACGAGGGCGACGACCAGGGGGCCTCCGAGAGCAGCAGCAGCAGCAAATTGTTCCCACTGAGTGCCAATCTCTGCGACATCATCGCCTTCGTGCCGGATGACAAGCTTAGTGCCGCGCGGGAGCTGATTGCAAGGACGGGGAACACTATTGAAGTGGCAACGCGCCATAGCTACGAGCCACCGGAGTGTCTCAGGGACCAAGGTTTTACCTACGTGCTGGTCCGAATGAGCGGAGGCAAGCCGGGATGGAACGAGGTCGCGGGTAACTTAGTCAAAATGTCTGTGCAAGCCGGTCTTTTTGTCATAGTCTGCGTCGAAGACCATCTCGATGCCGACGACAGCAGCGACGATCAGTGCCACGATGGCAATGATCGACAAGAACCTCAGTGGCTAGGACAACTTCAGGATCTCATCCGGCAGGTTGGCAGCTATTGGAGGAACATTATTCTGGCGTACCAACCGGCTTGGTCGAAGACAAGTCCTTGGACGTTCGGATCGTCTGCTACGGAAGATGTGCTCAGGGTGGCTCGACATTTACGACAAGCTGTTGTTGATTCGCTTAACCATGGCGCAGCTGCCGCAACGAGGATCATCTTCGAGGGAGAAGTGAGTGAGGACATCTGGCACTCACTGCCGAAGCTCAGGGTGATCGACGGATTTCTCCTTCCAGGAGACTTCCAAGATTCTATCATGGTTGACAAGCTCGGTGGAGCGAGGGATGAGCGGGGGGGTAAATTTATAATTTGCGGCCATGCTGATGAAGGTGCGGTCCTCGGGGAATCTGTGAAAAGTGCGTTGTCCCCGGTCTTGTCGAAGCTCGAACGGTCAGAAGAGGACGTGTCGATTATCATCGCGGACAGATCGGACGAGCCTATGACGGAAAACGAAGTGCCGAGAGGGAAGGTGCTTGCCATTTGGAAGCCCCAAGAAGAGCATATTGATGTGGTGGAGGTACAGCTTGAAGGGCTAAGGAAGACGATGGAGGAAAGCAATGCCAGGTGGGAGGACGTGTTCCTGGAATACAGACCTGCACCGGATGATTATAGTAAAGAAACTCTATCGCAGGTGGTGGGTGATGCTCACAGTCAGATCCGGAGATGGTTTTTGATGCACGGGAGCCTTGAAGACGCGCGAAGGGTGCGCATCATCTGTTTTCTGGATGATCAGATAAGCGCCAAGACACTTCAAGAAATCGCTGCACTGCCGAACGTTGACGGGATAAGCGTGCGTCTTACTGTAACAGGTGCGCCTTCTCAACCGCCTCCACTTCGTCCTATCGCCTTTCTCTCGCTCGCTTTGGATATGTCTCATACATTGATAGTGATAATCACAGCTGCAGGAGCTGTCGCCCGCTTTTGATCTGTGATAGGCACAGCTCCAGGAAAACAAGAAACATGAACGATTCTTTTTCTTTCTTTTCTTTCCCATGCGATTGTAGATCCTCTATTCCCCCTGCGGTAGTAGGAGCATCCTTGAGATTGACCCTTTCATTTTCAAGCCTCCTTTATATCGGGTGGAGCTGCATCGGCTGGAAAATGGGTCCAACGGCCCAGAACACACATGGATACTCTCTCCACGCCACCCTGATGCGAGCAGCATCGGTTGTCCTTCCCCCCGGGACGAGCATTAGCTGTTCGGTTATACCCTGCGGATCATCCTGCAGCTGAATGCTGAGACCTTTGAACTATTTACCATTCTATACGTAATTTTAATAATAAGATAATAACAGACAAAAGGACAGAGAGATCCTGAGTGAAAGGCAAGAATGACTTTGATGCGACTACAATTGGTTGTCCTTCCCCCAGGGACGAGCATTAGCTGTCTGGTTATACCCTACTGATCGTTCTGCAGCTGAATGCTGAGACCTTTGAACTAACACCTATTTTATAAATAATTGAAGTAAGAAGATAACAGACAAAAAGATTGATCCCGGGGATGACCTGATCTCCTCTGCAATTTCCTGCTCTGAGAACTCACACCGTACGTTATTCCTGGATTGATCATTCACGGAGAAACATGAACGGTCACTAAGTCCCATTGACCATACTGCTTGAACTTTCCACATCCGTGATTCGGGACATCTGTTATATTGCAATCATACAGAACTGGCATTTCGTTAAAATTGACATTTTTTTTCTATTTTCACGAAATTGGGCATCCAAGAAAAAATTGTGTTTTTCAGCGGGTTTTTTGCCCACGACATTGGACCATTGATGGTCCGGCGTCCTGGGGACTCCAGACCATCTAATAAATCTCTACATAAAGTACCGTCAAAATACATCCGAGGGTCAAAAAAAAAATGAGAAAAAAAATTGAGGCAGATCAGATGACGCAGGATAATCAATGGTCTGATGTGGTCGGCACAAAACAATGTTAAAAAATACTGTGCTTCTTGGAAGATCAATTTCGTGAAAATCTAGGCTACCGGAGTGGCCCGGGGTCACTTGCCCTGCCGGGCCAAAAAACATAAAACAAATAGAAATAAAAAATTATTTTTAGAGTTTTATTTTTTATTTTAAATTTGGTGAAGAATTTCGATGTGACCCTGAGGCAAACGTTGTTCAGTTTATTTTTCTTCATAACATAGTTGTTTTTCGGATTTCTTTGATTTTTTGTTTTTTTTGTTTTTTGTTTTTGCTGGGACATTCCTTGGTCCTTGCACGGGCTGGCCACCCGGGACCCGGGCGGCCCGGCTGGTAGCCTAGGTGAATAGTAAAAAATGTCAATTTTAACGAAATGCCTGTTACAGATGATTAGCACGGCCACTGCACAAGGACTACACGCACAGGAGAAACCGTCCAAAATTCAAGAAAATAAAGATTTAACATGGTGAATGAATCAAGAAACGGGGATCTTTTCTGGTATTGGATGTGACCTTCGTGCTTCGAACGTTCCACGTCCGTCTTTAGGGAAAGATGCGAACGATTACCACGGTCTGGTGTTAGTTTGACACTTCACGGGCTTGTCCCTTCAGTCTAGGGTACTGATGATTGACCAGGGAAGTACTATAGCAATGGTAACTCAGTTGGTTAGAGAGCGGGCATCCTGAAGGAGCCATTGCGGGCTTGTTTCTGGGAGATCTACCCTGAATTTCTGTTGTGTGTTTCCACGATGATGTTGGTGTGATCCCCCAGCCTACCGTGTCAGTCTAGGGCAGCACTACCTGTAAGGGGAGACGGGCGACTGGGATAATTTGACGTAACTCATAGGGTTAGAGGTCTCGGGTTCCATCAAGGGGCAGGGGGCACCGATGATGATAAGTACCGCGCGGACCAGTGCAGTAAATCAGCTTGGACTGTGAGAGGGCGAGTAGAGGCTGTTAGCCCTTAGTTCCTGGTGATCTGGAATTTAGGGGTACATACGAGACATGACCATAAGGCCAGGGTGGGGCTATTGTTTTTGGTACGAGTGTCGTGGATGTGATGTGGGCTTGGGTGGGTCCTCAGATGTGGTTTGTGATACACTTGTAAGGGATAGGGTAGTAGTGAGATCGGTAGTAATATCGCTTGATCCTGGCGTCCGATGTTCCCAGTAAAAAGGGTTGAGTGGAGCTGTTGTGAAAACGAGATTCAAGGTTGGATGCTGTTTTAGCTCGCAGAGCCTTGAACAGTTGGGGTGCAAACAACAGATACAAGCTTAGCGCTCGCGGTGCTGCCAGTGCAGACTTTGCCTGCATAACAAACTACGGAAACACTGTTGTGAAAACGAGATCCAGGGTTGGATGCTGTTTTAGCCCGCAAAGCCTTGAACAGCTGGGGTGCAAACAAGGGATAATAGCTTAGCGCCCGTGGTGCGGGCTCGCATAAAATGGTAAAGAAAGTACTCACACAGACTCAAATAGACTTTTTCTCTTTCAAGTTGCAAAGGGAGGGGGCTGTCGGACTTGGATCCATATCTTGGTTCACCACGCACAAACCCCGACCTAAACATACTTTCACATCCATAAAAAATATACATGAATGTTAAATGGACTTCTTTCTTCTAAGAAATAGTTAAGAATATACCTTTGAAAATATTTGTAAAAAAAGAATATACCTTTTTTTATTTTTTTCAAGTTGCCGGGGGGGGGAGGCTCCAGTCACTCCGAACCCCCGTCATGTCAGACTTGGTACCAGGTCTTGGTTAACCACACGCAACACCCGCATAAAGGCCACTAAGAAGTGTGCATGTTTTTTTCTTTTTCTAATAAATAGTTAAACCACCAGTACCTGCCCCATCTATAGAGTCCGAGCCTCGGCCGACCGGTACGCCGAACCCTGCTGAGGCTCGGACTACCAGGCGCAGGCATCCCGAACGTCGGAGTGAAACAAACTGTGAGGATTGAGCCCTCACGTAGGGGCCTTGCCATGATGTACATGTTCTGGGCTAAGGCCCCAGCAAGCC
Organism: Chara braunii; assembly: GCA_003427395.1. Lineage (NCBI taxonomy): Eukaryota > Viridiplantae > Streptophyta > Charophyceae > Charales > Characeae > Chara > Chara braunii. The sequence goes on along the minus strand of BFEA01000515.1, from coordinate 1,058,861 downwards.
TAGTGCCCGCCCTAAGTGAAGGCGGGCCAGCAAATCAACAAGAGCCCTCTATGCCAACATTTCACGAAGTGGGGTCTATACAGTTGCAGCACGCCAGTTGGTTGGAGTGCACCGAGTCTTGGATTTCAGCAAATGCTGAAATGCCCAGGGGCTCTGAGTTAGTTAGGCCCTGGGCACTTGAACGTGAGACCGACATTGCACGCTGGGTAGAGAGGCCGAAAATGCCAAAAGGAAATCAGCCCACTGTCTGAATCTGGCCGCAGGCCTTGATGAAGGAGGTGCAACTGCATTGCCCCGGGGCCCAACTGTATCGGGTTGGCTTCAGCCTCTGGGCCCCGGTCACAGGCTGAAGGGAGGCCGCCCACACGCTGCACTGGCATATAGGCAAGCAGGCCAAGGCAGCAGGGATCTTGGCCAATGCTGGCACTTGCGGGCACGCTGCGCGGATGCATTTGTGCTGCGCTGTGCAAAGCAGTGCTGCGCTAAGGGCAAGCAGGCCAGCGCTAGGCGGTAGGGCGCTGCCTGCACGCAAGGCACTGGCGGCCATAGCCCGGCCACATGAGGGTGTAGGTGAGGTGAAGGGCGCTGTGTGGGTAACAAGGGAGAGTGTGGGGAAAAGGACACGTACCTGGTAATGGTGGAGGTCGGCATTGGTGTTGACATCATCACTCGCTGGTAGTCAAGTTGTCTAGTTGCTTTTCATTGCTGTAGTTGTAGGATAGCTGTGGAGTAGATAGGGCACCTGGCGCCATTCACAAGAGAGAGCTACATTTGGGTTATGCTGTTGGTGTTGCCCTGTTGGGCATGGACATTGACTCACGATTCTTCTGTATCATTCTCAATTGGATGGTTACTCGGTTCCATGTGCTATCTGCTTTGGCTTTGACTACTTGGATTTCAGTGTGATTTTTGCATTCTGGATTTCTGTGCTTCGTCCATACTCATGTTCCTTGCAATTTGGTATCAGAGCTGGTTTGATCGCCACTTACCTTTGGCATGCTGGTGTTATACAGACTTGGTGCGTTGACGATGCTTCTTCGCAGTGGGTACTTGTGACATCAGGCTACTATAGGTGCATGCCCAGGGTAGAGAGAGGTGCACCGGAAGGCTGGTACGGCAGTGTATGCCGTGGGATACAGCGGAATGTTTGATTGATGATGAGAGCATGCTGATGTGGCATTGGACTAAGGTGGCACTGCATTGCGTTGTGGGTGGTACCGAGGTCATGACCGGTCATCAAATGCAACATCAGCTCAATTGGTGAGAAATCTGTGGTTGGGGGCAGCTATCTCCAGGTATGTTGTTCCCTTACCTGATCTACTCTCTCAATCTCTTCTTACCGGGAGGAAGTGAGTCCAACTTGAGAGTCCTCTCTTTTGGTGAGGTGTCGTGAGCGCGCTACCTTGAGAGACGACAATCTTCCCGGAAGCATCTGGAAGGAGAAAGGGGTGGTGCCTCTGAAGGGCCCTGGTCGAAGCACTTGGGTCACGGTCACCATGCCAACCCACAGGGAGTAGTGCACGCATGCAATGGCTGCTGTCCTGTTTGGCACTTGCTGCGCTAATAGAAGTTCCTCCGGGTGTGCCACCCCATGACAGACGCTTACCAGACCGTCTATAAACATTTCTGGTTGGGAGTTCATTGTGAATCTGGCTGTGATCGTCGTCCTGACTGCGACGTTAAATAATTCCTGCAGAGATGGGGGCGCTCTATAAATTCCTCCTCATCAGCCAGATCACATGGATATGAAGGCTCGTCGCCGTACGAGGGTAAATAAGAGTGGTTGGGTTGGGCCGACACACACACGAAGACACTACTTGCTCAATGATGCTATTCGGATGGTTGGATTGAGGGGAAGGGTAGGTTCCAATTGGTGCTCAACTATATACGCAACCATACCCATCAATCATACATCTGCTACATTGTCTTTTTGTACCTTTGATTAGTTGGTTGACGGACTGCTAACCTCACAGACAGATTAGTGTAGGACTGTTGTATGCTACCATAGCCAGTACTAACAAATGTTGTTGTAAGTGAACCATTCAGGGTGCATCTAGACTATGTAGACAATTTGTGTGAATGTTGTAGACATGCCACTTGATTCGGTACAGTAGGGAACTCACCGGACACAACTATTTGAAGAAAATTACGTGTCAGTTAGATACATGCTGCGGTAGGATTCCATTAGGGGATTCTAGTGTAGACACTATCTGCCTAACTAATGAGTGGGTCAGATCCTGGTGATAATAGAGCTGACAACAGGAGACTTACACGTTCGGAAGCATTAAGCGTTCCGCACGTGTTCAGAACCTTAGACGAGGGAGAAGCAAGACGGCTTCGTGCCGAAAGTAGAGCCCGTGCTCTAGCAGCGGGGATAGCTGCAGCAAACGCAGCAGCTATAGAGCAGGCAACAACAGCCAGAGCAGCAGCAATGGCTAACGGCGCAAGCTCTGCTGCGTCATCGTCTGCGTCCTCGTCAGGGACTAGTGGGACTCATTTGGGAATGCCACTAAGTTCCACAAGTTCCTCGGGCACTTCCGGTTCAACAGGTTCTAGACAGTCTTCTAGTCAAATGGCAGGCTCGCAGTTCGGCCCCATGACCGCACGTGAGCGAGAGCTCAGAAAGATCCAATAGGTCGAGAGGCTCCGCCAGCAGTTAAAGGAGGATCTGAAGAAAGCAACCGATAGAGAAAAAGAGATAAAAAGTAGAGCGACCAGACTTGATACGTTAGAGGCTGACAAGGCTGCGTTAGAGGGATTGGACGAATCGAGTTTGTCTGACACCCTGAAAGTGTTGAGGGACAACATGTTGTCACTGCATGCGCACGTAGACAGCAAGATGGACTTCATGCAAAGCACTTTGGACCAGATCCTGGATGCATTGACAAAGCCAGGATTCCGGCCACCAGCACAATCGCAGTTGCCGTTAACGGCGATGTCAGGTCCCTTTGCCGTATAAGCTGGCACACAGCTTAGTGGTGCGTCTGCAGGAGCAGCACAGACTATTGCATCTTCTTCTTCGGGTCCGGCGGTGATTGCTACATCACCACAACAACCTTTCCAGCAATCTGGACAGCAGCAAGGTCAATGGTACCCCAAGACCCCAATGAAACCGCCTCTTGCCTTCTCAGGCGAGAGAAAGGACGAAGAACTCAACACATGGTTGAGGACGGTCCCGATTTGGGTGAAGGCCAAAAGGACCTTGCATGAGGACGAAGTGGTAACAGCGGCGTCTTACCTAGAGGGTAAGGCAGCCAAATGGTTACATGGTGTAGTTGTGAAGGCGGGTGCACGCGACGCATGGCGGATCGGGCTAAGTCTTTGACTCTAGACCAATTCATGGAAATGGTAGAAACTCGATGGCATAATCCACAGGAGGCGCAAAGGGTCACTGATGCCATTAACAAATTGGACCAACGCAATTTCAGGTCAGTTAGAGAGCTTACGACTACCGTCGAGAGCCTGATCCTCGTCCCAGGCATCAACTACAGTGACCAGTTCCTCTTAACCACGTTTGTTAGATGTCTTCTTGAGAACATGAGGAACTTGCTAGCCAGTGAGGCACGCACCGAGTACCACACGTTTGAGATATTGTCTAGAAAAGCCTTAGACTTGGAGGCCACACTAGGCAATGCTCAACCCACCTCAGGGAATGACTCGAAGAAGAAGAAGAGTCCTCAGGAGTGGAAGAAGAAAGGGGCGAAGTTGATGATGGTTGAGTCTGATGGGACTCAAACTGAAATCGATGAGCTCTTTGACCTAATGGACTACCCAGCGTATGACGGCGAGGAGGTAGCTGAGGGTAGCACCCTCGCCGCGGTAGTTAAGACTAAGGTGGCAGGCCAAGGGAAGGGCCAGCCTAGGGGTCAAGGGAAGGCCGCCTCCAATCAGACTAAACAGACTGAGTGGGTAAAGGTAGGTCTTGATCAAGACGTGTGGCGTGACCGCCGAATGCGTGGCGCTTGTATCAACTGCGGAGAATACGGACACACGCAGTGGAGGTGTCAGAACGCTAAGGTTACGCAAAAGGTTACGCAAAAGGTTGCGCCAAAAGTAGGCGCAACTTATACCCAGGCTTCTAGCTCGGGAAACACGTGAGGCCGGTGGAAGTAGTAGTTGCTTCTACTCAAGATGAAGTAGGATTGATACCCTCCCTACTTCATGATAAGGCCGAGGCTAATGACCCCTTAGTCACCCCGCAGACACAACTAGACCAAACTATGCTCTGTACGTTAGATGTGTCTGAAGCCTTAGAGGACTCGGAGAGTGAGTGGTCAAACAAGGACCCTCGCGAGTCTTGGGTGGCACAGAGGAAAGGTCCTAGAGGGGAACATTTCGTGATGGAAGTCGATGTAGGAGGCCGCAAATGTGGTGCCTTCATAGACATTGGCTCCACGCGGAAGTCGCGACTGTTTGGAAAGGCTGCACCTACAGGACCGGGTACGGCACCTTAGTAGACATGTAGCATCTACTTTGGCCAACAAGGAGCGCATGATTGTAACAGACTACATCAAGGACGTAGTCTGTACCTTCTCCTATGGAGGAGGTGAGCTTAACCATAAGATCTCGTTCTTGGTTAGCGACGACTTGCCATTCGATATGTTGTTAGGCATGTACTACCTCGAAGTTGCTGAGCCCCAGTTCGATTGGGATAAGAAGGTGCTCAAATACAAGTTGCCCGATGACCGAACTGTTAGATTGACTAAGTTCAAGGCCAATAGTATTGTAGATAGCTATGGTTGCTTGTGCGCATCAGCATTCTATAACTATTACAAGCAAAACCAAGAGGAATGTATGTACCTTGTTTATGTCTCTGAGAAGAGGGAGACCGTTAAAACACCCCCAGAGATAGAACGCGTTGTTGCTAAGTTCCCCGATCTATTCAAGGAGCCCTCGGGAGTTGTTGATAGGGCAGTCGTCCACGCTATAGAAATCATTCCAGGGAGTAAGACCCTAAAGGGAAGGATCTATAGGATGACCCCTGCCGAGTTAGATGAACTTCGGAAGCAACTAAAGGAGCTGACAGAGAAGGGATGGATTCGACCTAGTACTTCCCCTTACGGATCACCTGTGCTATTCGTACCAAAGAAGGGGGGTACTTTGAGGATGTGCATTGATTATAGGGGCCTCAATGCTATCACTGTGAAAAACGTAGAGCCTCTACCTCGCAAAGACGACCTATTGGATAGGGTGCAGTGATGCAAGTATTATACAAAGATAGACTTGAAATACGGATATCACCAGATCGCAATAAGACTTGAGGACCAACACAAGACAACTTTTCAGACTCGTTATGGTCTGTATGAGTTTGTAGTGATGCCTTTTGGTCTTTGTAATGCGCCGGGTACATTCCAGCACGCTATGAATCGGATCTTCCATGACCATTTAGATAAGTTTGTCGTAATCTATCTAGACGACATTCTGATCTAAAGTAAGTCTGTCTAGGAGCACGCAGAACATGTTGAGACAGTACTCTCACTCCTACGATAGCACAAGTATAAGGTCAACTTAGAGAAGTGCGAGTTTGACCGAACTTAGAGAAGTGCGAGTTTGACCGCACTAAGATACTATACTTGGGTCATGAAGTATCCGCGGAGGGAATTAGGCCGAAAGATGCGAAGGTGGCTAGTATAAGAGACTTGCCACGACCTCAGACAGTCACTGAGATCAGGTCATTCTCAGGAATGTGCGGCTACTATAGAAACTTTGTTAAGAACTATTCTACAGTCGCCTCTCCTTTAACTGATTTAACTCGACTTGACACACCGTGGGACCGGAGTAATGAGTGCGAGGGTGCTTTCAAGAGATTGAAGCATGCACTCATGAATCATGAAGTTCTCATGGTTCCCGATCCGTAGAAGCCATTCATAGTAACCACTGACGCAAGTCAATACGGCATTGGCGTAGTGCTGGCTCAACAGGATGGGAAAAAGTTGAGACCGATTGAGTACATGAGTAAGAAGATGTCATCGAAAAAGCAAGCTAAGTCCACCTACGAAAGGGAACTTTATGCTCTTTACAAGGCACTTGTCCATTGGAGACATTTCATTTTGGGAAGGTTCTTCTATCTAAGGATTGATCATCAGACCCTCAAATGGATCAAGACTCAACCGGCTCTTTCTGATGCACTCAAGCGATGGATTGAGGTCATAGACCAATACGACTTCAAGCTTGAGTACCTAAAGGGAGAGTACAATAAGGTTGCAGATGCGCTATCCCATAGAGCAGACTACCTAGGTGCGCTAGTTTCTGAATTTGGCGTATCCCATAGAGCAGACTACCTAGTTTCTGAAGTAACTCAATCATTGGTGGGCGCCTATCAGGAAGACCCTGTCACGATGGACATCAACCGCAAACTTCAAGCAAAAGATAAGGCCACAGAAAGTGAGTTTGTGATGGTGGATGGGCTAATCTATCTTGATAAGGCCGGAGTAAAGAGATTGGTAGTTTCATCCAGTGAACAGTTGCGTAGTTTATTTTTAGGAGAATGTCATGACGCAACTGGGCATTTTGGCTATAAGAAGACGAGTGTTAACTTAGTACAGCGATTTTGGTGGCCCAGAATGTTAGATGACGCAAATAAGTATGTTGAGACCTGTCAGGTCTGTCAGCGGGACAAGCCGCAAACTCAAGCATCGCTTGGGTAATTGAAGCCTTTACCTATTCCTGATGGTCCAAGATTGAGTGTTTCCATGGATTTCATGGACACTCTTCTGACCAGCAAGAGTGGTAAGAGGCACATCTTCGTCATCATTGACCGATTCACCAAGTACGCTAGATTAATACCAATGCTTGAGACAGCCAGGACATAATACGTCATCAAGTTGTTCAAGGACAACTAGGTAAAGGACTTTGGTTTACCGAAGACCATCATTAGTGACCAAGACGTCCGATTTACAAGTGAGCTGTGGAAGAAGACTGCGGAACCGATGGACAGTCAACTTCAAATGACTTCAGGGAATCATCCCGAAGCCAACGGACAAGTCGAGCAGATGAATAGAGTTGTACAACACTTGCTGAGGCATTACATCAAGCCCAGCCAGGATGACTGGGATGAGCAGTTACCTCTCATCGCCAGCCTGTACAACAACGCTATACATAGTTGTACCGGCGTTAGTCCTAACCAGCTGCACTTAGGATGGAAGCCTAGATCAGCATTAGACTTCCTCCTACCTGAAAACCGGCCTGCTGCAACTCAAGGCACACTTGAATACGGTGTGCAATATGAGAAGTTGTTGCAAGAGGCTGTTGAACATATGAAGAAGGCTCAGCAAGCCATGATTGCTTCTGAGAATCAACATCGCAGGCAGTCCACATTTCTGGTAGGGGAACATGTCTGGGTCAAGGCTAGTGAGTTAGGACAGGAATTCGTAATATCTCGCAAACTAATGCCTCAGTACTTTGGTCCCTCGGAAGTATTGGATGCAGTGGGAGATGAAATGGATTGGCCTACGTACGCCAGTCGTGTCCCTGGTCATCTACGCACTCACCCAGTCTTTCATGCCTCAAAGCTTGCACCTTTCGCTGGGACTGATCAATTCCCTTCCAGGAGATCGATGCTGCCCCCAACCATGGATGGACAAGTCGACATCGA